>OZ023214.1:13595266-13855266 GCA_963995525.1 Escarpia spicata | reverse complement strand
CTTTACTACACACGGTACAATTTGGGAAATAGACCACACGTTATGTACACAACCGGTAGCCTTTACTACACACGGTACAATTTGGGAAATAGACCACACGTTATGTACACAACCGGTAGCCTTTACTATACATGGTACAATTTGGGAAATAGACCACACGTTATGTACACAACCGGTAGCCTCTACTACACGTGGTACATTTTGGGAAATAGACCACACGTTATGTACACAACCGGTAGCCTCTACTACACACGGTACAATTTGGGAAATAGACCACACGTTATGTACACAACCGGTAGCCTCTACTACACGTGGTACATTTTGGGAAATAGACCACACGTTATGTACACAACCGGTAGCCTCTACTACACACGGTACAATTTGGGAAATAGACCACACGTTATGTACACAACCGGTAGCCTCTACTACACATGGTACAATTTGGGAAATAGACCACACGTTATGTACACAACCGGTAGCCTCTACACATATGGTACAATTTGGGAAATAGACCACACGTTATGTACACAACCGGTAGCCTCTACACACATGGTACAATTTGGGAAATAGACCACACGTTATGTACACAACCGGTAGCCTCTACTACACATGGTACAATTTGGGAAATAGACCACATGTTATGTACACAACCGGTAGCCTTTACTACACACGGTACAATTTGGGAAATAGACCACACGTTATGTACACAACCGGTAGCCTCTACTACACATGGTACATTTTGGGAAATAGACCACACGTTATGTACACAACCGGTAGCCTCTACACACATGGTACAATTTGGGAAATAGACCACACGTTATGTACACAACCTGTAGCCTCTACTACACATGGTACAATTTGGGAAATAGACCACACGTTATGTACACAACCGGTAGCCTTTACTACACACGGTACAATTTGGGAAATAGACCACACGTTATGTACACAACCGGTAGCCTCTACTACACACGGTACAATTTGAGAAATAGACCACACGTTATGTACACAACCGGTAGCCTCTACACACATGGTACAATTTGGGAAATAGACCACACGTTATGTACACAACCGGTAGCCTCTACACACATGGTACAATTTGGGGAATAGACCACACGTTATGTACACAACCGGTAGCCTCTACACACATGGTACAATTTGGGAAATAGACCACACGTTATGTACACAACCGGTAGCCTCTACTACACGTGGTACATTTTGGGAAATAGACCACACGTTATGTACACAACCGGTAGCCTCTACTACACACGATACAATTTGGGAAATAGACCACACGTTATGTACACAACCGGTAGCCTCTACTACACATGGTACAATTTGGGAAATAGACCACACGTTATGTACACAACCGGTAGCCTCTACACATATGGTACAATTTGGGAAATAGACCACACGTTATGTACACAACCGGTAGCCTTTACTACACATGGTACAATTTGGGAAATAGACCACACGTTATGTACACAACCGGTAGCCTCTACACATATGGTACAATTTGGGGAATAGACCACACGTTATGTACACAACCGGTAGCCTCTACTACACATGGTACAATTTGGGAAATAGACCACATGTTATGTACACAACCGGTAGCCTTTACTACACACGGTACAATTTGGGAAATAGACCACACGTTATGTACACAACCGGTAGCCTCTACTACACATGGTACATTTTGGGAAATAGACCACACGTTATGTACACAACCGGTAGCCTCTACACACATGGTACAATTTGGGAAATAGACCACACGTTATGTACACAACCTGTAGCCTCTACTACACATGGTACAATTTGGGAAATAGACCACACGTTATGTACACAACCGGTAGCCTTTACTACACACGGTACAATTTGGGAAATAGACCACACGTTATGTACACAACCGGTAGCCTCTACTACACACGGTACAATTTGAGAAATAGACCACACGTTATGTACACAACCGGTAGCCTCTACACACATGGTACAATTTGGGAAATAGACCACACGTTATGTACACAACCGGTAGCCTCTACACACATGGTACAATTTGGGGAATAGACCACACGTTATGTACACAACCGGTAGCCTCTACACACATGGTACAATTTGGGAAATAGACCACACGTTATGTACACAACCGGTAGCCTTTACTACACACGGTACAATTTGGGAAATAGACCACACGTTATGTACACAACCGGTAGCCTCTACACACATGGTACAATTTGGGGAATAGACCACACGTTATGTACACAACCGGTAGCCTCTACACACATGGTACAATTTGGGAAATAGACCACACGTTATGTACACAACCGGTAGCCTTTACTACACACGGTACAATTTGGGAAATAGACCACACGTTATGTACACAACCGGTAGCCTTTACTACACACGGTACAATTTGGGAAATAGACCACACGTTATGTACACAACCGGTAGCCTTTACTACACATGGCACAATTTGGGAAATACACCACACGTTATGTACACAACCGGTAGCCTCTGCTACACATGGTACAATTAGGGAAATAGACCACACGTTATGTACAAAACCGGTAGCCTCTACTACACATGGTACAATTAGGGAAATAGACCACACGTTATGTACACAACCGGTAGGCTCTACACACACGGTACAATTTGGGAAATAGACCACACATTATGTACAAAACCGGTAGCCTCTACTACACATGGTACAATTAGGGAAATAGACCACACGTTATGTACACAACCGGTAGGCTCTACACACATGGTACAATTTGGGAAATAGACCACACGTCATGTACACAACCGGTAGCCTCTACACACATGGTACAATTTGGGAAATAGACCACACGTTATGTACACAACCGGTAGCCTCTACACACATGGTACAATTTGGGAAATAGACCACACGTTATGTACACAACCGGTAGCCTCTACACACATGGTACAATTTGGGAAATAGACCACACGTTATGTACCCAACCGGTAGCCTCTACTACACATGGTACAATTTGGGGAATAGACCACACGTTATGTACACAACCGGTAGCCTCTACACACATGGTATAATTTGGGAAATAGACCACACGTTATGTACACAACCGGTAGCCTCTACTACACATAGTACAATTTGTTGATAGCCTCTACTACACATCTTGCAACTGCATTGCAACGGGAACCAAACTACAGTTGACGTTTTGAATACAAAGTTACTTTGCTAATCGGTCCTTTGTTGTATATCAATGTTGCTCATTAATGCGATTTAATCTGTGTTTACGCGAGGCGATACCGTCGCCGTTGCGAGCAAAGGTGGGATACCGCGTCGTCACACGGCATATATTTACATGTCTGATACGAATGCTAGTGGGTAGATCCCACCATGAACTATTTTATTGTTTCTATTCTCAAATGTGTAAAACATACATAAACTCGATGAACTGACCTATCCATCACGTGACCTATTATTTAGCAACAAGGTCCACCACGGCATACAAATAGATGCCGAACACGTCCATTTTTACCCCTTCGTATTTTCTGTTGCAATTCCATATTTTTTGCTACAAATAAGATATGGCGAGAACTGATTGTGTGAAAGATTGATTTACCAGACGTCTCTAATGTAACACACATCATGTAGCCTGGTCATTCTGGCACAGCTTGCCTGAGCTCGCACGCATAATCATGATTGTGGTACAGCCAAACAGTTATACAGGATCCATCCATTTAGATTGTACCCTGATCTTTCACACGCTTGGGTGTTCACACCTACTTAACGATAAAGACATACCGAGCAAACATAATTATTATACAGCTTGTTTCCTAAGTAAAAGATAGACAGTATCGGTTTCTGCTGTCATTTGGTTTGGGCGGATTGTCGTGGTGGTAGTGTAAACAACAGGTCGCAAAAGCTGGACTCGGGACTTTGACAGCAAGGTCACAGTTGTAGCATGATGGACAGACGCGCTGTCGTTGTAGTGGTACTAGCAGTCGTCATTACAGCAGGGACATTGGCAGTGACACTGACGCTGTGTCTTCGTCTACGGCCGAGTCAATGTCGTGACACTGGGGAGTTGGCAGGTACGCGTTGTCATACCGCTAAGCGGACATGTTATACAGCGAGCGCAGTAACGCAGTAGATAGAGCACCCGCCTAGCCATCGATAGAGCCTGGGTCCGAAACTTTACTCACGTCCACTCCTCGTTGCCTCACTCCAGTCAGTTGTATAATTGAGTACCTAGCAATAAACTGTGGTGGATATTATGTGAACGAAACATAATCGCACAGTGATGGTAACGTGGTTGTATGTTTCCTGTATCCAAGTCCAGATGTTCCAACGAACAGGTTTGCCAGGAGGGTAACATGGGCTTTGGGCCTGGAGCCCGCACTATGAAAGAATTGATCTTTTGCCTTTACAAATTGCCAGGTATGCGTAGCTTTGCGGCATAGTCAATCAGAAAAATTGTACGCGGTACTCAATAGTAAGGTTATCGGCATTTTATATTGAAGATGCTTTACAACAGTATCGATAATAACTTGGCAAGGTAGAAAACAGCTGATGTTTCGACAGGTTGGTTTAGAGTTGAAAGGACGTTGTACTGCCATCATTATCTGACGTCTCCGTTGGCGGTCTGGTTATGTTTAGTTATCTTTCTTAAACTACGAGATAACAAGCGTGGCGTAGGAGCGTTTTGGACGTTAAACTTTGGTCTGAAGTGCCATTTTCCTATCTTCGGGTTTGGTTGGGAAAACTGCGCCGAGTTTCGTGCAGCCATTTATTGACAGCATCCGCTGATTCAACCATTCATAACACAATTAATACATTTACTAGTGTGTTGTTTACTGTATATACCGAACAGGCTACGTTATTTCCCAAACATCATCGTCGTCGCACTTGCACACACGCAAACACACACATTTGTTATAAGAAATACAGTTTTATAAGAAATAAATGTAATCAATTGCCATGTTCATAACGTTGCGTTAGTTCAATGCCGCTGTGCCATAATTACAGGGTTAGTTACATCGTAACGTTGTGCTTCTCTGTCCTTTCGTGTCCGCTAAACAGCGATCCCTTATAATTGACACATTAATACTAACTAATTTTGTGTGACATTCCAGGCGACAATCCAACACGTTACTGCGGCAGTGCCGCACCTACCAAATCCGGGACCTATGATTCGTCAAATGCCTGGTTCCGATTCTCGTCCGTCGCCAGTGACAATGTGCGGTGTTCCAATATCGGAACGTGAGTCTAACACAGTATACGCATTCACTCAAGTCTGAATTGAAAAACAAAAACTAGGAAACCATCACCACCATCACCACCACAATCATCGCCATCACCACCACCACCACCATCACCACCACCACCACAATCACCACAACCATCATCACATCACCACCACCATTCATCACCATCACCACCTTCATCACCAACATCATCACGTCATCATCACCACACACAACCACCATTACCACCACCACCACCATTACCACCACCAACACCACCAACACCACCAACACCACCAACACCACCAACACCACCAACACCACCAACACCACCAACACCACCAACACCACGACCACCACCATAATTACCACTACAGACGTAAATACGAGCATACAAGGAAGCCCGTTGTAACTTGTCATTCTTGGCACACTTCGATGTATCATGATTTCCCGTTGTTTTGTGAAGATATCGCATGTGTAAAAGGAGAATAGAATTTGCTGATAAACATATTAATTTTTGTTGATACTCCTAGTCAATGCCATTGACACGTGTTCTTATCGAGGTAATGTATTAGTCTAACAGTTGTCATGTTGTCTTAGCAAATATTGTTACTCATCTCAGATTTCACGACATTAACAATGAGCATGAAATGTAATAACGTATAGGGAGAACTCACGTAGAATGTCATTGCCCCAAATTGTAGAATCACCACAGTTTGTTTTGCACGTCCATCATGCATCTATAACGGCAGTGGCGTATCAAAGTTCTCTGAAAGAAAAGGTTTGTTCCCACCCAATAAAAACTAAAATCAAACACAACTACCAAGGGGCAATACACAAGTTGTGTCGCACGTAACCAGGAGGCCGACCTTTCGAGTTCAACCGAGGAACATATTCGATAAAGCCGGTGTAATATAGCCGCTCCCTGCATGTTATATAGATAGCCTATGTATTACGGACGGATCCCGCTGACTTCGGATTTCTTCGGTGTTGTTCGGATTGGATAATAAATGACGGCCATGTTTCGTTCAGTCTGACAAATGGTGTTTCATTTAAAAGCAGCAATCTTACAATGGCGACGAGAATTAAGCGAACCTGCAAAGCCTACAAGTAAGCAACCGCCTACCGTACCGAATCACCATGGCCGTTCCGATCAATGTGGCCCAACTACCGCCCTTCGATGCACAAAACGAGCCTGAACGTTGGAAAAAGTGGATACGAAACTTTGACAGGATGGCCAGTGCGTCAGGATGCACCGATGACAAGCAAAAACGTGATTTGCTGTTACACACCGCGGGCGAAGGCGTACAGGACATTTATGATACATTCCCCGAAACAGAAACAGAAACAGGTACGTCGTCTTCGTTTCAAAAAACAAAAGAACTACTGACGGACTATTTCACGCCTAAATCAAACGTCCCGTACAACAGACACATGTTTCATCGCGCTGAACAGCATGAAGGCGAAACCGTCGGGTAGTTCGTAACACGGTTACGACAGCTGGCATCGTCATGCGATTACGGGAACAATGTCGATGAGAACATCAGAGATCAAGTAATCGATCGGTGTCGCTCTGATTCGTTGCGTACCAAACTCCTGGCCGCAGGAAAGGATATCACGCTAAACAGGGCGATCGAGATAGCGCAAACGAGAGAATCGTCAGAACCCCAGGCTAAAGACATGGCTCGTGGCACAGCAAACAACACAGTGTACGCTGCATTAAACAGGTCAACACACATACCATTCGAAACGCGCACTCGTAAACCGGTCAACAGACATTCTAACACTCAGCAACGTCACGATCGGTGTACTCGCTGTGGCTTACAGGGTCATACAAGTGACGAATGCAAGTGCACACGTGATAAAGAGTGTCACAAATGTGGAGTGCGTGGACATTTCGCTGTCATGTGCCGAAGCAAACCAAGGCAGCAGCCACAGCGCAGCTCACAGACGTGGCAAAAGAAACGTGCACAGCCAGTCAATCCAATACGATACATGGCAGAATCAACTGCCCATAGCGACAACAGCGAAAACGAGTACGCATTTACTTTGACGCCTCATTCTGGCATGATCACAGCAATCATTGCAGATGGGCCGGTTGACATGATCATTGACGCGGGTGCATCATGCAACATAATCAACTATACTGTAGCCGCGCAGCTGCGAGGCGAGTAGTTTGAAGCATGCAAAGGTACCATACATCCGTATGGATCGCCGCCAATCGTGGCGCGTAAGCTCGTCACGTGTTACGTGCAAATTGGTGACAAGTCGACAATCGCAGAATTTCTTCTCGTTCATAGAGATTCGCCTTCACTTCTGGGCAGGCCTACTGCTGAGCAGCTTGGTGCCCTGAGATTTGGAGTCAACTTTGTGTCCGACCGACAAACAGCAGACAAGGTCATTGCAAAATATCCGGGCATTGCCACGGGTATAGACAGTCTAAAAATGTCACTGTCAAGCCGCACATTGACACGTCTGTCACACCGGTAGCTCGCAAACACAGCCGAGTGCCATTTCATCTGCGAGACAAGGTCACCAAAGAGCTTGAACGTGCAGACATCATTGAGAAGGTCACTGAGTGGGTGTCGTGAATCGTCACGCCACCAAAGCCAAAAAGTCCAGACGAAATACGTATCTGCGTCGACATGTGAGAGGCCAACAAAGCCATCTTACGCACGCGTCATGTATCGCCTACAATCGATGAACTGATTACAGGCCTGCAAGGGGCCACAGTATTCAGCAAATTAGATCTTCGGTCTGGCTACCATCAGCTAGTCCTGGACCCTGCATGCTGTTATATAGCAACCTTTTCAACACATATGGGGTTGTATCGGTACAAACGACTGAGTTTCGGCATAAACTCGGCGGCCGAAGTATTTCAGCACACAATTCAGACGGTGTTGAACGGCATGAATGGCGCCATTAACATAAGTGATGACATCATTGTGTTCGGTGCAAGCCAAAAAGATCACGACAGGGCACTGTCAGAGTGTCTCAACAGACTGCACAAGTCCGGGTTAACAGTTCACTTGCCAAAGTGTGAGTTTAACAAAGCGAAGATCGGCTTCTTTGGACATGTGTTCTCGAAGGAAGGAATTTCACCTGACCCGCAAAAGGTGAAAGATCTACAAGAAGCTGAACCAATCAGAAGTACTCTCGTTTCTCGGCATGGCACAGTACAGCGCGAGATTCAGTCGGACGCGTTTAACGCAATAAAAAACGCATTGTACGAGACGGCAACAAATGCCTATTATGATTCTCACAAACCAACCGAGATACTCGTGGATGCCAGCCCAGTTGGCGTGGCAACGATTCTTACACAAGAATGCAAACCAGTCGCATACGCAAGCCGTGCGCTCTCTGGCGTGGAGAGACGCTACTCACAAACAGAGCGTGAGGTATTAGCCGTTGTGTGGGGTTGCGAACACGTCAACATGTACACAGATGGCGCTGCATGCACGATGATCACGGACCTGCTGGGCATATGGCAGAAGCCAAACCCGCCGCTACGAGTTGCGAGGTGGGCACTGCGCTTACAACATTACAACATTCGTCTAGAATACAGATGTGGTCGTGACAACCCAGCAGACTACCTGTCTAGACATCCAGCAACAAAAGTCAGCCAACCGCAGCGTATGGCTGAGGACTTCATCAATCAAATTGCTGACAGCTCTACGCCAAATGCCATCACCCTCGACGAAATTAAGGTGCACACCAGACAAGATGCGACCTGAAACAAGGTCATCGAGGTCATCCGCACAGGTCGTTGGCATGACACGGCTAGCAACGAGTCAGCTGACATTGCTGCATTCCGGAAAGTGAAGGATGATCTGACAGTGGGAGAGAATGGAGACTTTCTGCTACGAGATTCTCGCATTGTCATCCCGACAGCACTTCGCAGTCGGCACATGAGGGTCATCAGGGCATCTGCAAGACCAAAGCTCTGATCAGAAGCATAGTGTGGTTTCCAGGCATAGACAAGGAAACGGAAGCAGTCGTCATGGGTTGCATTCCGTGTCTTGCAAAACTCCTGAGCATTGATGTCTGCGGCCCAATACCGACATGCGAATATTTACTCTGGGTCATAGATGAACATTCGAGATATCCAGTCGTTCATGTGATCAGAAGCACCAGTGCAGAGATAGTTATCCCGATCATGGAGTCAATTTTTGCCGTGTTCGGATATCCAGAAACGATAAAGTCGGACAATGGCCCACCATTCCAGAGTAATGCGTGGTCACAGTTTTTGCAGTCGTGTGGCGTCCGTCACCGCAAAATGATGATGAAGGCAGTACGTTCAGCTATCATTCAACATCGCCACTGGCGTCGCGAACTGCAGCAGTTTCTTCGAAACTATCGATCTACTCCGCATAGTTCTACGCTGTTCACACCTCACCGACTACTGTTTGGTCGAGAACCGAGAACTAAGCTACCTGAGCTGCCAACGCTTCAGAGCGTGCACCCAGAAGATGAAGTCGTTTGCAGACAAGATGCTCGTGCAAAAGCGAGAATGAAAGAGTACTCAGACGAGCGTGCACACGCTTCACATATGAACCTACAAATGGGAGAGGTTGTGCTTGTACAGCAGCCTAGAGTGAACAAACTCTCTACTCCGTTCGCACCGACACCGCTCATCGTCAGTGCAATGAAAGAACCAATGGTCACCGCCGTGCGTGGTGATGGGTCCATGGTGACGCGAAATGTGTCTGATTGTTCAACAAGAGATGCTCATCCAGGAATAGCAGAGCTTGGAACTAAGAAGAGGCCGGTAAAAGAGGAAGACCAAAGTATCTCAAAATGGCAGTGCTGAACAGCCATGGGTTATAAAAACATACCATGCTATATGAATGTTCACAGTCCTCAAGATAATAGTAATAATGTATATATATTTCCACAATACTTGACGTACATGTATCATTGTACTATTGCGCATGTTCTATTCGAAAGGAAATAAGGACTACAACTAAATAATCCAGAATCTTGATCAAACTTGCGAAACACATATGTAAACAAACAACCATAACAACATAATTGCGCCATTGGTATTTCTTTCGTGAATGTATCTACTGCGTAATATGTTAAGATATATATTTAAACTGTTGACCTTGATGCAAGGCGTTGTGCATGCAAACACTCCACAGTGCCTTGCTGACCGTGAATCTGCATACAATGTCCCCAGTCCCACTCTACGCTCGGCCGACCAGTCTCTCATGGTTCTTCCTAGAGTTAACCTGGAACAGTTCGGCCGACCCGCATTTTTCTGTGCAGGTCCCACCCTCTGGAACCCTCTTCCACTAGAGCTAAGAAGTCAACGTGATTCTGAACGTTTTAGGAGAGACCTGAAAACCTTTCTGTTTAATCAGGCTTTTTCAAAAAAAAAATTCTTTTTTAAATACATACATAAACATTTTGTAGAATAGAATAGAACTTTATTTCGGGCACATTACAAATTTCTGAATATATTTACAATGGATTAAAATAAACACATACTGCAACCGATGAGATCCTCTGGAAACCCCAAGAGATCGAGGACCATCTGGACAATCATCACTACATCAGTCAGGTTCCTTATTCCATAATATTACAGCATGACATTAAAACAGTACATTAATCTGGAACAAGGTGAATAGGACATACATGTTTTAATGTTATATATGGCCTACATAATAATCGAAACGTGTGGTTTTTATTGTGCTACCATATGTAACACATGTATTGTAATATAACGACTACGTAATGTATGCTGACATCATGTTTTAGTTTGTAGACACCCAGGAATCTGCTTTGTATAAATATGTGGTGTCTACATAAATGTGATTTGATTTGATGATGTGGAATTGTGGACGAAAAGACGGTGATGAATAAACTACTACGACCATGTGAACATGTATGGAACTGTTCAAACACAGAAAGAGGTCAGAAGTAAATTAGCATAGGAAAAGACAGATAACCTCGCGATTTGGGGACTGTTAACACAAAGAAAGAGCGGGTAAAACTTGACAATATGAACCCCCATATGTGATTGTTAAAACACAAAAAGAGTGGGTTTTAAACAAGATTACTACGCTATCAGTAAAATCACTACTCTATTGTGGACTGTTATCACAAAGAAAGAGTGGGGTTAAATTGTTATGGTAGTTATAAAATGATTCTCAGAAATGAGTAATAATATACACTACAGGCCGTAGTACACTGCTCGACGGCAAAGCGGCAAACCGCGAGCAGAGCCTAGTACACAGAGCGCGGCAATATCCGACGGCATATGCAAATTTGTCACGTGAACAGCTTGTAGATGCTGTAAAATATGGCGGGCAAAAGAAGCAATCGAGAGGAGGAAGCACTACTCCTACTGTTGTTAGTCAGAAGGCAAAACAACGCAACAATCGACGACAAAAGCGATGTGTCTGGGTACAGGAAACTCTCCAGACGAGAAACAACTTTGGAGAATTCCATAGGTTTGTCCGTGAACTGGACAGTTACGATGATCGGTATTTTACCTACTTTCGCATGTCACAAGAGCAGTTTGCTGTACCATTAAGTATCGCAGAGGAGGCAATCCGCAAAACAACAACTGACTATATTTACTGATATCGAAACTTGTATTGCATTATTTCTATTAATTATCACATACCAGTCATGTCTAGCTTGGCCCCAATGCTTTCCCACACGGCCAACTTCTTCGTTGCGGCTTTGTAATCAGGATGGGATGGAGGATATAGCAATTCCCGTCTATCTACCTTTACGATAGATTTTTCTACCGACATCATGAATTTTGTCAGGGTTATCAACAGACAGCGCTGCTAATTCAGGGTTATCAACCACTGTTATCAACAGACGTCGCTGCTAATTCGAATCCATTTTCCTTTATTTTAAAGTGTCACATCGCTATATTGGAACACGTGCAATCTGACATGTGCACTTTGACGTCATACCAAAACAAAAACGCTGATTGGCAAAAGAGAAATTTGCCGCGCGGCATTTTCAAAAAATCGCTTCTGTTTGGATTCTCCACGGTTTGTCGTCGAGCAGTTTTGCCACCGAGCGGTTTGCTGTCGAGCAGTGTATTATGGTCTCGGTAATTCAATATAAAGCTGTTTTTATTTTGCCATTTGCCGTCGCGGTTTGCCGTTGCCGCCGAGCAGTGAAATAGGGCCTTTATGCAACCGTCGTCACACTCAGTAGTAGAGCATAAAAGGTGTGTGCGTGTGGGTTAAATTGTTGTAAAATGATACCCATGCCCCTGGACGTGTTGTGTAAAGAGATAATGGCTAGAACAACTTATATCTATACAGTTGATATCCAAGCCCTTGAATATGTTGTATAATGAGATAATGGCTACAACAACTTATATTTACACAGTTAATATCCATGCCCGTGGACTTGTTATATATTGAGATAATGGCTCGAACAACTTATATCTATACAGATGACCAACACTGAGAGCATTTGGTACCCAGTGCCATACAAAAAAGACATAAATTATTGAGTGCCAAGTTTATATTACAACAAATACTTGTAAATTTTGTGTTAGATTTAAGTTGTCACAATACAACAGGGGAGGTTAAATTACTATAATATAATTTCACTCCCCCCCCCCCCCCGTTCAGAGTACTTCATAACAAAATGAATGGACGGGGGGATTTACTATGGGTCAGTTTGTTTTGAGATGTGCGAGCTCTAGCCATATACTACAGGGCTTACTATGTGCGTAGGACTTTGTCAGAGCTTCTTTCTTGTGCGTGTTTCAGCGAGTTTCTCGGCCGCCGGGGAGGTTCTGTCGTCGACGCTGCCATCGCATCTCTCCTCTGCCTGGGGATGGTCAACTCACAGCACACGGGCGTCGGGGGAGGCGTCGTTTTTATCATTTATGATAAGTACGTATGGGCGCAGTGACCACGTTGCTACTGCAATCATTACGGCTGATCATTACGCCGCCATTATTATCAGTGTATCCGTTACTTCCTTATCCTGTTGTATTTGTTGTGACGTAGTTGTTGTCTTAAATGTTGTTGACGTTGTTGTTGATGTTGATTTTGTTATAGTTGATGTTTATGTTGTGTGTGTTGCCATTGCTATTGTGGTAGTTCACGTTGTTGTTGACGTAGCAGCAGCAACAACAAAACCAATAACAGTAATAACAACAACATAACAACTATTGTTATTATTACTGTTGTTGGTTTTGTTGTTGTTGCTGCTGCTGCTGCATTATTTATCGTTGTCGTTTTGTATTTGTGAAAGACGGCGCAATGGAACCGAGAAGGAACTGGTGACGTTGATTGGCCGGGAGACGGCGGCACTGTCAGCGCGAGCAGACATGTTCGACAGCGACCCCAAAGCTCAACTGACAGGTCGTTCTCGTTGTCATGTTCATCCAACACCACAGCTTTATTTGACGGGTCCTACACATTGATAACCCTGTACCCCCCTCTCCCTCCGTCCCTCACCCCTCCCCTCCCTCCCTCCGTCCCTCCCTTCCTCCCTCCCTCATGAAATATACCTCGTATAATTTGTTTACATTCAGTTTGTGCATCATGAAACATTAACGTTCTACATAAATATTAACTTGTTATAAGTTACAATCTAACCGAGATAACGGTATATATCAAACAACGAAACGACAGTGACCAGTGGACTGGCTTCGCCACGGGCCCGTCTCTTAAACCCGCCTTGATGTCCAAAAGAATCGCTTCTTTCAGGGCCTCTCTCAATGTCGGTGCCTGGTGAAATTAACGGCTATTTCGCGGCGTGGCAAGAGTTCGGCCGACTTCCCTGGGCCACGCTCTTCCAACCCGTCATCAAAATGTGCAAGGAAGGTTGGACGGTGAGCGCCTCCATGGAAAAGTCAATCAAGACAGCTGAGAAGATCATACGAAAAGACAAATACCTCAGGTGACGTAATCGTCTTTTCTCCCGGTCCCATGCGGGGCGGGTGGTCATATCATTCTGTATGTTCCGTCACTATCCAGAATTTCAGCAATTTTAGCTTTTTTTAATTTAGTGCATAACAATGACAAACTATGTATGCCAAGAATAACAAAATCGAATAACGTGTCATCTTATCTATTCGTAAACAATACGATGTCCGTTCTATAGTTAATAATATTTATTCATAATATATTGTTAATTTCACTAGGCCTACAATAAATATGTTGACGGTATACTGCCTACGAAACTACATTGCATAACTCAGAAAGTGTTTTCGCAATTTCAATATTTCTATCGCGAAACATAAAGAATTGTAAACAAAACATCCCGATTCTAAACATTTTCTACTGGCAATGTCGCAGATGCCGGCTGGGTTAACAAAGGGCTCTTTGATGTTCCAATTTGCGGCGGCCATTTTTGCCTAAGCTGGTTGCCAAGCAACACAACCTCGTTGTGAATCTAGCAATTCCAATGATGCCAACAAAGCTACCTTGTTTGTGCGTCACAGGGAGGCGTATGTCAAGGATGACGACTCGCTGTATAAAGAGGGCGACAAAATCACCAATCTGAAGATGGCCCGTACTTTCCAGGCGATTGCTGACGGGGGTCCGGATGCCTTCTACCGCGATGCCCTGGCCCGGGACATAGTCGACGACATCCAGGAAGCCGGTGAGTTGGGGACCGTCTCACTAAGATAATCAGCTCGTAAGGGAAATCCAACATTAAACAGAATCCCTTATTAAATATGAGGACATTTCATAAAATATAAAAAAAACGCCGACATATGACAGAGGACACTCTTTCTGTGATACACCGGCGAAGGTGTCCCAGTGGCGCGTCCTGATATTGACAGTTGTCAGTAAACGAGATTGTGAAATTGTTTTTAAGAGCGAAATCGGGCTTATGAGCTCACAAAAATATTAGTGAAACTAATGGTATTTCTGACTTGCTTATCTTCCTCGTTTCTATCTGGTGTGGCACAGTCGAGCACAAAAGTTCGCCAGTGCGCTGTGGTTTGCTCTTTTATTTGTACTGAGCATCATTCCCTATTTCAGCTTTAAGCAGCCTTTAGTTCTTCCTCTATAATTCGTGTCCATATCATTGTATTTTTTTATTATGATAATTCAATGAAAGACACCATTCTATGTATATTCTGTTGTTCCTACGTTAGCTGGTAATTTTTGCATACTCATAGACGCGGGAACGGTAGGGGGCAGCTTCCCACTTGAAATTTCTCTGGGGGGCAGACACATGGTTCTTCCCCCCATTAAATGTGAGCGTGAATGTTTGTTTTTGTGTCAATGGTGGGTAGAAATGTAAATTTCATGACACGATTAATGTGCATTTTGTCGACTGTGAAATGGTTGTGCAATTGGAGGGTAGACATATTGTCGAAAACACCCCCCCCCCCCCTCCTAACGAGGTTGCATACAGTAGTGGATAATAGTTGTTTCCTTATTAACAAAACGAATTTCAAATCAGACGCGCGAAAAATAGTGTTGAGTAAGCATCTTTATTCACGTTGACCTCTGATTGTGACACAAGTGAGCAATGCGCACGTTACATGTTCATTCAGGTGGCAATTTGACCCTGGCGGACTTTGCCGCCAACAAGGCGGTGTGGGAGAAAGCGCTCACTGTCGTTCTCAACAACGGCAACTTCAGCGTTCATGCAGCACCGCCGCCATCTAGCGGCGTCGTAGTGCAGTTCATACTCAAAGTCATGGACGGTAAAATATAGCGTCTCGTCTGACAGATATGCACAGCCTTCAATGTAATGTTTCTACAATCTGCTTAGGAAACCACATTCTTTTAAAGGCGATAATAAACATTATGAGGACAGAACCAGGACACACTGTTATTAATTACCGTTATATTCTATATGTACAAGAAAAGCCAGCGTTTCAATTAACCTAGGCGTAGCTGGGAATTGACATGGGTAAACTGAGAGTGTTAATCGAAAAATAAATGCCGTATGACCTCATGAATTCTAGACTTGTGTCAGCTCAAATTAATGCATATGTAATCCACATAATCATTTGTTCACTGCAATGCTGCAACAACTTCAACATGTAATATGTCTGGCAGTGTTACACAGACAGTTCGAGGGACAGTTTCAAACGCAGAAATGCATGTGACATTCCATGAAATGACTTTCACTTACATACACGCGCCACACGCACGCACGCACGCACGCACGCACATACACACACATCATCATCATCAGACAGCTAGTGTGTATCATCTGACAAGGTTTTAACATGTCACCGGCCTACACGTATTGGAGCCAGTCACTAGCACGTCTCGAAGCACCTGCGTTAACTTACATTCTACCCTTCTCTGTCAAGGATACAACCTCAAGGCGGGCAGCTACAACACGACTGCACAGAAGACGCTGTTACTTCATCGTCTCATTGAAACGTGGAAGTTCGCCTTCGCTCGCAGGCCGCAGCTCAGTGACGTTCAATTCGCCAACGATGACGTCACCGAAGTAAGTCCAAATGCAGCAGAACAGAACAGGGAGGCAGATCATTATCTGATTATTCAAAGGCGACCATGTCATCATCACAGTGGTGTAAGCAAACTAACGATCCGGGTGTTATCACAACGAAACACGTTGTGTCTTGACGTGTCACTGCTCTGTCGTAGACGTTTTGTCAATTCCTACAATTTTTTGTCGAGAAGGTCAACATGAAAGATGTTCCCCGTCAGATGTTACAAGAAACAAAAATATTTTATCTACGTATGCAGGAGATCCGTTTCTCTGAGACATGCCCTGCCAGTCACCGGAAATGTAGGCCAACACCTCTGACCAGCCTTATCCGGTGTAGTAATTAAATATGTCCCTTTCATTGCTCATCACTTTTTTCAGGTTGCAAAAATCAACTGTCTCCAATGATACGCGGTGTCGCTACAATTGCATTTTTGTTAGGGACACCTTCAGTGGCTATTCGCTATTATTTGATTACAGGGGCCTGCTCTATAACACTATTGCAATAGTATTATAATAGTAGCACATCTACCGCAATACTATCGCGATATCCCTGAATGGTTGGTTGCTCTGGTTTCTTGGTTATTGTTATTAGATATAATTATCTCTTAAGAAATTTGGTTGCCGATCTTAATATTTTGTCCGCATCCCGCGGTCTTCTTAGCATAACACATGATACCGGTCACGTGCCACACCCGTAACTTCATTCTGTTGAAGAAGACAACGGTCGAAATATTAAGATCGGAAATTGAAAGAAAAAAAAGAGGAAATTATGTCTAATACTATAGCAATTATTGTTACGACACCGTCGCAATAGTATTGAAATAATAACACACAATACGTTCGCATCCAGTGGCTCGGAAAACTACAAAACACGACATACACCAACAAAATACGGCGCAAGATCAAGGACAATGGCGTCTCTCCTCTGCCGTTCTACTTCCCGGACCAGGATGACAACACAAACCGCCAGGACACCGGTGGAACGTCGCACTTATCTGTGTTGGCATTAGATGGCGCTGCAGTGTCAGTGACGAGCACGGTGGGATCGTTGTACGTGTTCACTTTGGCTGCATTTTCTTGGTTTAAAATCGTATTTATATTTGAAATTCAATAAATATTCGTATTTAAATCCGTAATCCATTTGCATTGGTTAATCGGCCTGTACCGATCGAGTGTCGCCATCTACCGGGCTACTAGGATTTTGTCGGGAATCTGCATTGCAGCAAAATATCTGATCTTCCATCGCTATAAGTTTGTCTGTGTGATTCATACGTGAGTGGCGAATGCAAAAAAACGTACGCGTTCAACATCCGAAACAAATCTGTCTTAAAACTGGATACGTCCGTATTCCTCAAAACATTAAATCCGTACTATACAAAACATCCGTATGATGTGGCAGTTTTTCTTCATATATTTCAGGAATTGAAAGCGAGCGGATTTGAAATAAAGGATTGCAGCCCGTATGTAGTTTTAAATGATGATCTGCTAAACACATTTGGACTGCCACGAGTTTATAATTGATTTCATTGGCGTCCGTCAATCTCGAAAGATAATTGTGGTAGAAAACTCGCACTATCATGAAACAGACAAAATATGAAAGCCTATATGCCCTACTGTTATATTTAGCTGAAGATACTATTATGACATATTCATCGTCACAGCATCACAGTTACATTAACATTTCTCAATTTTAGGTTTGGCTGCAAAATCATCGGTAATCGAACTGGCATTGTCTTCAACAATATGATGGACTTGTTCACACTTCCTTTGAAAGGAAATATATCAGCCAATCATATCGCTCCCGGGAAACGAGGCCGATCGTCGGTCTCACCAATCATGGTTCGCGACAGTGACGGGAAAGTGGCGCTCTTAGCGGGCGGTGCTGGAAGTAGACGAATCATCACTGCCACTAGCTTTGTGAGTACTTCATTATGTGAATACGATCGTTACAATTTGGTACATAGAACAGACATGTGATGATATTTTGTTGTTTTGTTCTCCCTCAATTTAAGAAACAACTAAAGACATTGTTCTTCTCCACTTAATGGGTTTTACGTGACTGACATTGGACACACATATTACATATTATCTTATTTTTTATTATTGTAGTATTCATGGTATTAGTGTGTTTTTGATTTGTAATGGACATCATTCCCTTAACAGACTGACTAAGTAGGAACTACGCTTCAGTACCACAACAGCCCATATAGCCGAAGACGGAAAACTCATTAGTAAGAAACCTTAATTGCACTGACACATACAAATCATATATAAAGTACACGACTGTATGTATAGTTGCTGGGATAATATTTCCGGCAGCCATAGGCAACAAGAGCTTGACAAATCTGGCTTGGCTTGGGCCAAAACTTCGGGTACATCCGGCAACGCATGAACTGGTCTTTTTGAACTGTGTATACTCCAAAGTCCTTTTTAGCTTAAAAAGACAACTGCATATTGTTAAATGAAATAATCATGCGAGGCATTTTCAATTGTTAAATGACGGTTCCGTTGATCTGTAAGGAATTCACAAAGGAAGCAAAAGGTACGCCATCTAGCGGGTTTGACAGAGACTGGTTCCGATGCGGTTCCGTGCGTACGTGTGCTTGCTCGCGCTGCGTGCGTGCGTGCGTGCATGTACGTGTGTGAGTCTTATGTAGTCATCATATGATGTTATCACTCTTTCTACGTGTTGTATTAAAGGTGGCGGTACAGAATCTCTGGATGGGAGTCGACATTGCGAACGCTGTGAGCGAAGCTAGAGTGCACTACCAGCTGCGGCCGGACATCGTGTACTACGACAAGCAGATGCCACAGGTAACAGACCTGGCAGTGCAATATCGTCATCTCTCCGTTGATGTGGTTATCAAACCTCTTGCCTTCCTGTTGGTTATTTTGTGTTGCACCACGTTTTATTAATACGAGAGAGACAGAGAGAAAAAAAGAGAGACAGGTAGAGAGACAGACAGAGAGACAGAGAGATGGACGGACGGACGGACAGACAGAGTGTGTGAGAGAGGGTGAGAAGGAGACAGAGAAAGACAGATAGAGAGAGAGAGAGGCAGGGAAAGAGAGAGGGGGGTGAAGGGGAGAGGGAGGAGAGGAAGAGATAGACAGAGACAGAGAATGTGTGAGAGAGAGGGTGAGATGGATAGAGAGAAGAGGGAGAGAGTGATGAAAGAGAGCGAGAGAGAGATGGGAAGGAAGAAACAGAGGGAGAGAGAAATGGGTTGAGAGAGGGAGGGAAGAGATAGGGGAGACAGAAAGGGAGACATGGAGAGAGAGTGAGAAAGAGGGGGAGGGAAGGATTGAGTAAGGGGGGATAGAAAGTGGGGAGAGAGGGGTATGAGGGAAATAGTGAGGGAAGGATGGAGAGAGGGGGAGGGAGGACAGGAGGAAGTACATGAACATATGCTTTCATGCAATGTGTACATGAATGTTTTCCATGTATATAGATATGCACCGATACTGTTGCTTCGTAAACATCGACTTGAGTATACCATATTACCTCTTTATTTTAGGACATCTTGGATGGACTGAAGCGAAAAGGTCACACAAACTTCACCTTGGCGCACACCAAATATCCATACCTGGCTGTCGTGGAGGCGATTGATGCTAAAACCTGCATAAAGTGTCGACCAACCGACCTCTTCAACAGCTGTATACACGCTGCGTCAGACTACAGGAAGAGTGGCATACCAGACGGATACTAGAGTACCTGACTTTAAAACGAAGCTGTCTATTCGCCATTTTATATAATGTTCGTTCTTAACACCAGAGTACACAGCTGAAGATATACTGCCTGCCAAACTATATTCAATAAGCCGGTAGCAGTTTCATAGTGTGACCGTTTCCCAGCGAATGGAATAGTAAAAACATATTCAGGTTATTAACACATCTATTATCAATTCTAGCGGACGCTTGATGGCTTAACAGGAAAGCCCTTTGGTGGCCTGCATTCACACAATCATAACAACCAGTTAAGCCAACTTCCTGCCTGTAATTACCAGGAAACCAAGAAAAAGAACAGACGACCCCGTTATAATACACAAAAGTGTAGCTTAGCCATGTTGTCATTGCCGGTACCAAGTGCTACTTTTCCGGAAGCTAAATCAGAGATTGTCCTTTGTTAATTGAAACTCCGGAAAGCATGGCTAAGACTATAAACACAATGAATGATACTATAGATCCTGCAGTGGGTTCTACAGACAGCTCTTTTGTTTGCATCCATTCCTCTATGTCATTCTCGTCTCCTAGGTCTTCCTCTGTTTCTGCTGCTTTCCACTTTTCCTTCCATTAATAGTCTCTCTAGAGATTGATGCCGTTTCACATGGCCGAAAGAACTTTTTCTTCATTATGATTATGTTGTGATATGCCCTACGGGCCGACGCGGATGAACACAATAAAACAGTTCCGTTCACACCTAACATGCCGTTCACATCATCAGCACGATAACAACAATACTTGTAACCGAACTGATACCACAACATGGTGGCCGATATGCGGATCAGAATCGACGACGGCTAAAGAATTGAGTGTGAGTGTTGGGGGAAGGCAATAACGCTACGATGTTATGTTAGAGATGGAAGTTGTATGTGGCTGCGTGCGGAACTTTGAGAAAAATGGCTGCCGGGCATCGTATGTGGCAAGCCGGGATGGTGTTTAACGCTATGCGGAGGCGACACCTAGCGTAGAAGGCTGAACAGAACGAGGAGCGCGCCATATAATGGTCTAGTTAAAACGACGAGATGGCCGCCAAGTTCAATCCTCCAAAGGAATTCGATTTTCTGCCGGAAAACTGGTCTGAATGGATCAGTCGCTGGTCGAAGTTTCGTACAGTATCAAAACTGGACAACGAAGACGACAGCTTGCAGATAGACAGCCTGATATACAGTATGGGCTCGAGGGCAGAATCGATTTTCTCTAGTCTGGGCCTGAGCGAGGAACAGCTGCGTAGCTACGACGCGGTGAAGCGAGCCTTTGATGAATACTTCAGCCCCAGGCGGTATGTCATCTACGAGAGGGCGAAATTCTTTCGGCGCGTTCAAGCTGAGGGGGAAACAGTCGAGCAGTTTATACGTGCGTTGAACGAATCGGCCGACCGATGCGAATTCCCAGATCGCTCTACTCAAATTCGCGATTGCATAGTCGTCGGCATCCTGGATCAGACGGTATCCCGGGAGATGCAGAGAATGGACATATTCCTAATGACGGAGTCGAAAGCGGTGTCCATGGCTCGTCAAGCCGAAGAAGTTGAGAAGCAGATGCGCGACCTGAATCTACCAAAGTCCGTGGATGAAGGGGTCAGCACACTGTCAGTTTTCCCATTGGCGACCATGTTAATGTTTTGTGTGATTATAAGAAAACGTGACCTATAAAGTTTCTTAAACTTCTCACCTGCTGTTATTATCATCTCATTGACATGCTGGTCGAGTTTAGTCAAAATCTCATATCTCTAGCTCTTGCAAAATGCCTGTATGTATGACACCCGTCAATATTTACAACTGGATGCAGGCAGTAATCCGGCTAAAGTGTCAACTAGCCAAATTGCTGCCAGATACCCTTCCGCTTAGTAAAATCAGCTAAAAAGACACCATTTTACTGTCAACAGATTCAACAATCACATCTAGAAATCTGACTACTCAAGTGCACTTATGTCAGAGCAAGTGAATATTATAAAAAGTCATTTTTCAAAAATATACTGCACTTTTTTTCATCTGTAATCAAGCAGGAAGTCCAACAGTGTGCTGACCCCAAATAGGTATGGCAATTTTGGAGACAATTTTGAAAACAACACACTTTATAGGCACCACAGTTACAAGCACTCTGCAATTTTATTTTTTGTAATCCCTCCAGGTGTTTGTGTTTTATGCACATTTCAAAGGTGCCACCAAACTTGGCAAGGCACCATAAAAATCAGCACTTCGCCGTTGGACAATTTGTAATCCAACACAATGTTCTCAGGTGGCACTATGAACTCCTGATAAAGTTTTCCAGAAAGTCAAATATGTGTTTTATAAGAAAATTCAATACAGCCAGTTGTTACGTTACATTCAAATTTGTATTTATTTTTTGACCTTGTGCCCTATTTACAAAGGTAAACATCAACAAAAAGTCACCTTAGGGTGTGAATTCCTCAAAGGCCAGACGTCTCAAGCATTTCAATTACATAATATTACACAGCCTAATTAGCAGACATTCAGAAAACAATGCCACTTGCTTGATTGGCCAGAAGGTCCAGTCAGTAGACAGATCTGATAACAGGCTCCAGCTATGGCTGACTCCAGCTAATCACTGTCCTCAGACTTCATTAGGGTCAATTACAACATCTTCGTGTGTGTTTAGTCAGCTGATGTAAACAAAAAACGATTGACGAATCACCCTGCTGCAATGTTATTAGTTCATTTTCATACGTATTTTCAAATTGAGGCTTAACTACTGGCATACGCACCCCACCCCCCTTATAAGACATGTGTTCCGTCGCTGTGATTTGGACTTGCAGACTGGTGAGAAGTCTGTAATATCCAAAAACGGTTTGTTCCATTCAACTGCAGTTTTGCCATACACGTATTTTCAGTAATTGTTTCAAGATATTTGAAGTAAAATGCGTCCTCCGTGATTGTGCAATGACTATAGCGTGTTTCCGTTGCTAGGGACTTTAATTGGGGTCAGCACACTGTCAGTTTTCCCATTGGCGACCATGTTAATGTTTTGTGTGATTATAAGAAAACGTGACCTATAAAGTTTCTTAAACTTCTCACCTGCTGTTATTATCATCTCATTGACATGCTGGTCGAGTTTAGTCAAAATCTCATATCTCTAGCTCTTGCAAAATGCCTGTATGTATGACACCCGTCAATATTTACAACTGGATGCAGGCAGTAATCCGGCTAAAGTGTCAACTAGCCAAATTGCTGCCAGATACCCTTCCGCTTAGTAAAATCAGCTAAAAAGACACCATTTTACTGTCAACAGATTCAACAATCACATCTGCACTTTTTTTCATCTGTAATCAAGCAGGAAGTCCAACAGTGTGCTGACCCCTGAAGTGAAGTCGAGCCGTCGACGCAAGCCTAGAGTGGCGCCATCCAGCGGACAGTCGAATACTAAGTTTAGAAGTGACACTTCAGATAAGCGCAGTGTTCCGTGTACTCGCTGTGGTAGATTGTCGCATAGAGATGATAAATGTGCTGCCATAGATCGCAAATGTAATTTGTGTTTCACAATAGGCCATTTTGCATGCTGCTGCAAGTCTAAAACGAGCGTGCCGAGAAGGGCAAGGGTTAATCAACTAGTCGACGTGTCGTTCCTGGGCGAGATCGATAGCAAGTCTAGTAGTTGGTCTCGACAAGTCTATGTCGATGGGTTACATTTACCAGTGCAGTTCAAGTTAGATACTGGTGCAGATGTGTCAGTTGTGCCGAGTAGACTATGTGAACACGTGAAGTGGCGTCCTACCGTAAAGCGATTGCTAGGACCTGGTAACTTGCGTATACCCGTGTTAGGCGAGTTTGACAGTGTACTCAGAGTAGATTCACATGAATGCTGTGAACGATTGTATGTCGTCGCCCAATCGAATGCACTACTGAGTAGAGATGCGTGTGTAAAACTTGGGTTGATTACGTGTCATGTCAGCGATGTTAGCTCGAGCAAGTTTAACAGTGAGTTTAAACATATGTTTCAGGGGTTAGGTCAGATTAGCGAGGCGTACGATGTCCAGTTGCAAGCGGACGCACGTCCATTCGCAATATACACTTCTCGTAACGTCCCATACCCACTGGTAGACAAGGTCAAGGTTGAGCTAGATCAAATGTTGGCCCAAAAAGTGATATTTGCAGTGGACCAACCCACGGAGTGGTGCGCACCGATGGTGGTCGTGCCGAAGGGAGGCAAGGACGAGAAGGTGAGAATCTGTGTAGATTTCACGGAATTGAACAAGTCAGTTCGTAGGAATGTATATCCTATGGCCGATGTGGAAGCCAGTCTGGCTAAGCTAGGCGCGGACAAATTTTTCACGAAACTTGACGCTAATTCCGGGTTCTGGCAGATCCCTCTCTCCGAACAGTCCAAACTGCTTACAACATTCCTAACGCCGCACGGACGGTACGCGTTCAATCGTCTGCCGTTTGGGCTCTCGTCGAGTCCCGAGATCTTTTCGAAGATCGTGTCTAAAATCCTAGACGGGGTCGAGGGTGTAATTTGTCATATGGATGACATTTGCATCTGGGGAGCGTCTCTCCAGGAACATGATGATCGCGTTCGCCGTGTCTTGACCCGTCTAAGGAACGCAGGCATGACGCTGAATGCGTCAAAGTGTGAGTCAGATCAGATTCCTCGGTCACGTGATAACGAGCACAGGTGTGCGCGCGAATCCAGAGGCTGTACAGGGCCTGATTGACTTCAAAACTCCAACGTCTGTGAGTGACGTGCGTAGCTTTCTGGGAATGGCTAATCAGTTAGGCAAGTTCTCACAAAAGCTCAGTGAACTCAGTCAGCCGATGCGCGACTTATTGTGCAGCAATACTGAGTGGTATTGGGGAGATGCACAGGAGAGAGCCTTCCGTGACGTAAAAAACGAACTTTCAAAGTCCGTTGAACTTGCCGTGTATGATCCCGAGAAGGAGACTGTTATTCAGTCAGATGCTAGTCGACACGGTATCGGAGCCACGTTATCTCAAATTCAGATAGACGGTACTCTCCGAATGGTGTGCGCAGCATCACGATCGTTGACGGAAACAGAACAACGATATGCCACAATCGAACAACAGGCTTTGGCGATTGTTTGGGCATACGAAAAGTTTCGCAACTACATCGTTGGTCTCCATGTCCGAATCCAAACGGATCATAAACCATTGGTCCCACTGTTCAATGACATTAGCTTAGATAAGCTACCAGTGCGAATTCAGAGATTTCGACTTCGCATGATGAGATACTGTTACACAGTCGAGTATTTCACAGGGAAAGACAATGTTGTTGCTGATGCGTTGTCGCGGTCTACTGCCAGTCCTACGAAGGTAGATGAACTTTTTGTAGAGGAGGTAGAGTCATATGCAGAACAGTCGATAAACTTCTGTGCGTCTCCTAAACGGTTAGTCGAAATGCGTCGACTTCAGGCTCATGACGAAGTACTAGCACAAGTGCTAAAGTATGTGCGAACTAGTTGGCCTCCGTACATATCGTCTGCTGATTCTCTTCTCAGACCGTTCTGGGAAAGCAGAGGGCAACTCACGATCGTAGATGACCTTCTTGTGTATGAGAACAGGATCGTGATCCCGCAATCTGAACGTCTTGACGTTCTCCAGCGTCTACATGAGGGTCACCTCGCGATAACCAAATGTCGCGAACGTGCCAAACAGTTGGTTTGGTGGCCTGGCATGACTCGGAGAATCGCAGAGATGGTACGAAACTGCAACACATGCTGAGCCGCTGTTGCCAACAGCGTTTCCGACCAGACCTTGGGAACATGTAGGCAGTGACCTGTTTTACTGCAAGAAACGTTGGTACTTGCTGCTAGTAGATTACTACTCTCGTTTCATTGAGGTGTCATTGCTAGCTGAGCTCAGTACTCATGAAGTGATCGAGCACATGAAGTCACACTTCGCTCGTCAAGGTATTCCCGAGATACTTACGTCGGACAATGGTCCGCAGTATGCATCAGACGAATTCCGCAAGTTCTCGGAAGAAAAGTACTACTTTCAACACGTGACTAGTTCTCCCAGGTACCCACAATCCAACGGGGCGGCCGAACGCGCCGTGCAGACGATCATGAAAAAGGCAGATGATCCATACTTGGATTTGCTTGCGTATCGGACGTCACCGCTAGGCAATGGTGTATCGCCTGCTGAACTTCTG
This sequence comes from Escarpia spicata, assembly GCA_963995525.1. NCBI lineage: Eukaryota > Metazoa > Annelida > Polychaeta > Sabellida > Siboglinidae > Escarpia > Escarpia spicata. The sequence continues at coordinate 13,828,779 of OZ023214.1, read as the reverse complement.
ATGGGTAGGAAGTTGAGATCCACTGTTCCAACGCATCCTAAGGTGTTACAGCCTGAGTTGCCTTACGCAGTACAGGTTCGTCAGAAAGAGGCTTCGTCGAAGCTAAACTTCGACAGGAAGCACCGGGCGAAGGAGCTTCATCCACTCTCTGTAGGAGACGATGTGTGGATCACTGATCTCAAACGTCCTGCGAAGGTAGTCGATACTAACCCTGGTACCCCTCGTTCCTATGTTGTCGATAGTGACGGCAGCAGTGTCCGTCGCAATCGCAGGACTCTGAGAGAACTCAGTCAGCCATCAATCGATCCTCCGGTCGTGCAATCTGAGGAGCTCACTAACGTGAAAGTGTCGCGTTACGGTCGACATATCAAGCCAGTTCAGATGCTTGATCTGTAGTAATTGTGTTTAACTAATGCTTATAACTAGTTCAGCTAACGTTTATATCTACCAGTTAGTTAATGTGTACATTAACTGTCAGCCCAATTAATGTTGTGTGTAGCCTACTTAAACAAGCATGTTTCAGGGTACACACACGTATGATTGTATGCATGTTACAATTTAGTTATTACTATTGTATTAATTGACATACATTAGCCTTACGACAACTCATGCATCGTTCAGTTGTAATGCAAGTTTTATTCGTAATCAATAATTATTATTGCATTTTTAGAAGGGAGGTGTTGTGATATGCCCTACGGGCCGACGCGGATGAACACAATAAAACAGTTCCGTTCACATCTAACATGCCGTTCACATCATCAGCACGATAACAACAATACTTGTAACCGAACTGATACCACAACAGATTATTAGCATAATTTTGCTTGCACGGTTAGAATTGCGTAAAACCAAGTAATGGACACGGTAGAGCAAATTAGCATAGAACATACCATTTCTACTTGTCATTAAAGTGGAAGTGGTTCGTTTTGAATAAAACACACCTTATATATAACTAACTATATATATATATATATAGTTATATATATATAACTAATTAGTTTAACATTAGTGAATTGTATTTTACAATGGTAATAAATGACCATATGGTGAACTATCTTGTTGAACTTCCATTTAATATCAACTTGGATTCAATATATTCATAACCCAAACCTATTAACCTAACTAGCTTATACCCACCAACGGAGCAATAAACCTTGGGTATTTACACGATCACTGTTAGTCAAGGAGCAAATCCGATTTTAAAGAGCAAAATAGGGCTTATAATAATGTTAGTGAAACAGTTCCTAGATCTCACAATAAACGGAATCACAGTTTGGCCGATATGGGCACATAGGCCGGGTCACGTAATCGGCGCAACAAGTCAAATCGCCTGTAATACAAAATAAACCGCCGCTTTCACACACATTTTTGAGTAAGCACCCTATACGCAAGTGATATATCGATGATTAAATGCGTTGCCCGGAAAAAAGGCTGTCAAATCAGTACCAGACACCCGAAACCCATCCCAAATGTTTTCAGCCTACCCGCATTAATAAATGGTAACTAGCCTAGTTGTTAGGACAACCTTTTGCCAGAAATCTCACCCGTCTAACTGACATAATCAGCAGCAGTGGATGCTGGGTTGAAATATCAGCTCCATACATACAAAACTAACGGAGATGTGGGTGCACAAACAAGCAGAGAACGAACTGTTTTATAATATAGATACGTTGTATTCCTAGCTATCCAATATGACTTTTGACACTCACTTTTTATAGTACAATAATTTGACTGACAATAATTTCGACGCTAAATGACACATGGCTCCATCTATAGGAAACAATATGAAATGCGAAAGAGGGCGCTACTTGTAAGCGTGCGGACGTGACCAACGACAGGTTGACCTTGTGCCTATTAAGCGATGAGGATTTTCAAACGTCAATAACTTTAAAACTATTCAAAATTTCTGCACACATCCAGCGACACATTTGTAGAGAGCATAATTATATGTACGATGATATAGAAAAACATTAAATTTCGCGGTTGGAGCTCCACGCAGAGCCCTTTGAAATATTGAGCCCCCAAGTTCCCCACCCCCCCGGACGAATTTCGAAAATGTCTAAATCTACGAACCATCTCAATGGGCCCGGTAGATCACATGCAAAATGTCAGCCTGATACATACAAAACTAACCGAGATATGGGGGCACAAACAAACAGAACGAACCGTTTTATAATATAGATGACTTCATTGCTGTCAAGTATTATGTAGAGAAAGTAAAGGAGACATGAAGGAGACGAGTTTGTTTAAAATAAACCAGCTGATTCAAATAAGGAACGCCGAATATAATGAATGGGGAATGTTGTGCCAAGTAACATCACCAACCGCTTTCGGCAGTGTGTACGACAATCTAGACCTAGACAACGACAAAAAACAAATTGTGGATGATGACGGTATACTGGAACAATAAGTGTTGCTATTCTAGAAACGCCAGTTGTTTTAAATTTATATAAGGTTTGCAGCAAAATGATATGGATAGCATACTGTTATCATTAACTGGTCAATAACAAATTAATTACACGATTACATCATGCACTTGTACAAACTCTTGCAAGAAATGGATCAGCGCGAACGGCGATACCAAGCAAAACATCTTTATGTCAAGACTATTTCAAAAAGGTTATTGTCATATTATTCGACTATAATATTGTTGACCTAATCTTGTCGTGTGACACCTTTACGAAATACAGAGCTTCCTATGACGATCACATGCTGTTTTGTTGTATCTTACATGGTGGTAGCGTATCTTGATGAATTCACGCGCATAAACCGGTAGATCATGAATGAATTGTGATGAACATTAAACCATGAACGTTTATGCAAGTCCCCTTTGCGCGATTTCAAACAAAATGCGTATATCGGGGCACTTAGACACGATTCTCCGCGTGAGCGTTAATAGGTGGCTTTGACGTATACCTTAGCAACGGGGATCGTAATGCGAAGAAGATAGGCACACATAATGGAGACTCTTTCGCCCCCTGGGCCGATGTCCTTTTCCGGCAACGTATCAGAAACGTGGAAAAGATGGATCCAGCGATGGACGCTTTATGCAAGAGCGTCCGGGGTTGATGTCAAAGACGACCCAGTGAAGTGTGCAATCTTTCTTCATGTGATCGGGGAAGAGGGACTGGAGATCTACAACACCTTCCAGTTCACCGAAGAAGAGGCGGATAAGCTCGACCCGTTGAAGGAGAAATTCGAAAGTTATTGCATTCCTAAGACAAATGTGACTTTCGAACGCTATAAACTCAACACTCGAACACAACATGAAGGAGAGTCTATCGACCAGTACGTCACCGAACTCAAACATCTCGCAGCGACGTGTGATTACCGCGAACTGCGAGATGAGCTAATCCGGGACAGGATTGTCCTAGGGTTGCGCGATAATGCGGTGAGAGGACGGCTTCTGCGCGAAGCTGACCTCACTCTCGGGCGTGCTGTTGAAATGTGTCGGGCGGATGAGGCGTCTAGACAGCAAATCAAGTCGATCGAAACTAGACCGGCAGCAGGCGTCATCAACGAGGTGAAGCGGAGTCCGGGTGGTAGACGTGGAAAACCGCCATTCAAGCCGTCTACACCACGGAACGCTCCTCACAGGCATGCAAAGTCAGTCGTTCAGACATGTGACGCGTGTGGCTACCATCAGCACACACGATCAGAGTGCCCGGCGCTGAACGCCTACTGTAAACTGTGCCACAAGAAGGGTCACTTCGCGAAACGGTGTTCGACGAGAAGAAACGTACACGAAATCACTTCGGCAGTCGGGGTAGAGCCGTCTGAGTTCTTCCTTGGGTCCGTCGAGTCCAAGGAACACGACGAGCCACCCTGGCACACATCAGTGGAGATGAATGGCACGGTAGTGGATTTCAAGATTGACTGCGGCGCAGATGTCACCGTCATTTCGTCTGAAACCTATCGTCAACTCAACGAAGCTGAAGTCGGCCAACGTTTCGCTAGATTCACCGGGTGGTAAACTGTCCTGTGATAATCACTTCATAGCGAAGATATTGCGAAAACGAAAGGTGACGAACGTCCACTGTTACGTCATACCAGGTTTGAAGGGAAACCTGCTCAGCAGAGCTGCGGCGGTCCATCTAAGCTTGATAGCGCGGCTCGACAACGTTCACACGTCCGACCTCTATGACCTTGACGTGTTTGGAGAGCTTGGTGAGCTGAAGACCCGGCGCGTACACATCAAACTGAAATCTGATGCACAGCCGTACAGCTGCAGCACGTCTAGACGCGTGCCACTGCCGATGCTCGACAAGGTGGCTGCAGAACTCGCTCGAATGGAACGCTTGGGGGTAATCGTCAAAGTGACAGAACCTACCGAGTGGTGCAGTCCCATAGTCGTCGTGCCGAAATCAGGAGGGAACATTCGCCTCTGTGTTGACTTGAAACGTCTCAACGTCGCCATCAGTCGCGAGCGATATGTGTTGCCAACCGTTGAAGACGTCATCCACAACCTGGCTGGGGCCGAGGTGTTCTCGTCTTTGGACGCCTCGTGCGGCTACTGGCAGTTGGGTCTTCATGACGACAGCAGCATACTGACGACCTTCATCACGCCATTCGGTCGATACCGTTTTCTACGGCTACCGTTCGGAATAAGTAGCGCGAGCGAGATATTCCAGCGTGAAATGAGCGACATTCTCCGCGACGTCCCCGGTGTGTCGGTGTATCAGGACGACATTCTGGTATGCGGGAAGAATATCGCAGAACACGACCAACGACTCGAGACGGTGTTCAACATCACCGAGAAGTCAGGACTGAAGTTGAACAAGGCCAAGTGTACCTTGCGACAACCTGGGCTCGAGTTCCTGGGTCATTGGATCAGCAAAGACGGAGTCAGCGTCCATAGAGACAAGGTGAAGGCCATCCAGGAGATGAAATCGCCCGAAAACATACATCAACTTCGTCGTTTCCTCGGAATGGTGAACTACCGTGGACGTTTCGTGAAAGACCTCGCCCGATTCACGAAGCCACTCAACGAACTCCTCTGCAAGGACATCGTGTGGGTGTGGGTGTGGGGAAGCGTGCATGAGAAGGCGTTCGCTGAATTGAAACAGATGATATCGTCTACTCCTGTACTCACATTCTACGACGTGAAACTACCCACGGTCATATGTGCAGACGCAAGTGGATACGGCCTCGGTGCCGTTCTGATGCAAGTCCATGACCACCAGATGATGCCTGTGGCGTATTGTTCCAGAACGTTGACGAAAGCGGAGATGGGATATGCGGCCATTGAGAAAGAGTGTCTGGCGTGTACGTGGGCGTGCGAAACGTTTGACCGATATCTGATGAGGTTGGAGAAGATCAAGTTGTTGACTGACCACAAACCTCTCATCCCGTTGATCAACTCTCGTGATATCGACCAGACACCGATTCGGTGTCAGCGCTTGTTGCTTCGCCTGATGCGATTCAACATCGTCGCAGAGCATGTGCCTGGTAAAGACCAGGTGATCGCAGATACTCTGTCACGACAACCTCTACAGTGCGACCAGCGACTGGACTCTTTGGATGCCGTGCAGTCGTACGTCGAGGGTATGCTATCGACAGTGCCCGTGCTTGACTCAATGCTACGACGCATTCGCGACGCCACGGAAAGCGACGACGCATTTCAGAGAGTCATCGCGTACACGTCTGGGGGTTGGCCACGACACATCTCGCAGGCAGACGAATGCTTGCGCGATCTGTACCACATTCGGTCAGAGTTGAGTGTCGTGAAGGGAATCCTCGTGCGCGCTCGCAGGATCGTCGTCCCGCAGTCGTTGCGCAGCGAGATCCTCGAGAAGATCCACAGTGGTCACCAAGGGATCACGAAGTGTCGCGCGCGAGCTAACGAGACAGTTTGGTGGCCGGGCTTGTCGAAGTCGATTGAGAGCCTGGTAGCGCGTTGTGCTGTCTGTCAAACGAAGAGATCCTCACAGTCGAGAGAGCCTCTCAAGAGCACCCCGATGCCCGACCGTCCATGGCAGAAAGTCGGTGCAGACTTGTTCGACTTCCGGGGTAAAACCTACATCGTCATGATCGACTATTACAGTCGATACACCGAAGTTTCACATCTTAGCAACACATCTTCATCAGCCGTGATTGCGAAGATAAAAGATGTGAATGCACGATGGGGCCATCCAGATATCCTATTTACAGACAACGGACCGCAGTTCAAGTCCCGCGAGTTCGCACCGTTTACGAATGATGCGCACATCAACCACGTGACCAGCAGTCCCTACTTCGCTCAGTCGAACGGGGAAGCGGAGAGGGCTGTACAGGTCGCGAAGAAACAGCTCGCGCAGGACGATCCGACGAAGGCGTTGATGGTGTACCGCGCGACACCTATTGCCGCAACAGGGTACAGCCCTGCAGAACTCATGATGGGCAGGCGTATGAAAACGACCGTACCGATACTGCCTGAGTTACTACAACCGAACTGGCCGGACTACGAGTCCGCCTTCAACAACAACGAGGCGACGAAGCGGGTGTACGGACACCACTACGACCGTCACCACGGCGCGAAGCAGCTACCACCTCTTCAGCCGGGCGACGCCGTCCGCCTCAAACGAGACGACGAACGCAGATGGTCAGCAAACGGCACAGTACTCGCACGTGCTGATGCTCCGCGTTCCTTCATCGTCGAGACAAGCGACGGGGGCGTGTACCGACGGAACAGGAAGCACCTCCTCAAAGTGCCACCTGAACCGCCACGCACTTCCGAGACGACAGACGACCACCGAGACGAGCCTGATGACGTCGAGACGACGCCGATTCTTCCGGGCGATGAGCATCCTCAAGATGCGACTGAAGACGTGCCTAGTTCGCCGCGTCGCCCTGGATACGTGACGCGATCGGGGCGCGCAGTGCGAAAGCCCGACAGAATGGACGTTTAGTTTAGTTTGCCCATTCATGTCAAAATTGAAGTGCACAGTAGGCCAGAATAATGCCGATGATCTGTTGTCGCTTACAGGGAAAGCTGTCTAGCTACCCTTGTATTGATTTTGTAGTTTACATGTGTTTTATAATAGTTAGTCATACGTCATGCGATTCGACTTCACGATTATTATGGAACTCTATCCTAGATGTGTTGATATCTTTGGGGGGAGATGTCATATTATTCGACTATAATATTGTTGACCTAATCTTGTCGTGTGACACCTTTACGAAATACAGAGCTTCCTATGACGATCACATGCTGTTTTGTTGTATCTTACAGTTATTGTTGTGGTATCATTGCTAGTATGTCCATTGTCATGAGTTGTCTATTGGTGTAGTCTGTGAGTGGTGCTACCACTTGGTGACCAGGACTGTGGGCATTGCCGGACGGTCATAATAGTGTTTTGTTATACGCACATGTATGTAAGTACTTGTCGGAGACTGTCACAGAACAGAACACCCATCAGTTACTGTTAACGTAAAATACATGTACTTGTTTTACCAGCTCTTCTATGTATGCTGGTGGTTCTGTTAAGAACATGTTGTGTTAATTGTGTTATGGTTAAGTCAGAAACTAAATTATAAATCAAAATATGTTATTAAATATATGTCACCATGTGTTCCCTGTCAAACCAGATATGAACTATTCTCAATACAGCGACGGAGTTAACATAAATACATTATTAGCTATTCGACAGGTACCCATTTATAGCAAATATAAGTGATACCCGCGAAACTCATGTTCTAAGTCTGCACTTACCATATAATTAATGATCCCACAAAAACAAATTTGATACTATTGCAAAGCCATCTTTCTCTATTTAGTCATAAGTAACATTATTTTGTTATGCATTACATTATTAAACTTATAACAGTTGACATGATGCGAGACACGGAAGGAATGCAAACAAATATGATAAACTTAAGCGACAGGAAAACTATTAAACTGTGCATTGACAGCTGGTGAATTCACTTTTGAAATTACGGTTTATGTATTATATATACCATAAAAACTACGTAATGACTAATATTATAGACACGAGATGTTACAAGATGGACGGTCTGTGTGTTTTGCGTAATATCACACGAATTGGACATGTAACTTCAAACCACTCTCTGGCAGGAATAACCATATTAAGGTGTCCCATGTTTTGTCTTCAAATCTTCAATATGTCTACTGTATCATATTAAAAAATGAAAACGATGTACAGTCACCAAATCGACAATGTGTCCAAGTTTCGTAAGAATCGACCATATATACATATATATATGGTAACTTTATTGCATAAATGGGACAAAGTACACATTACAGGAGTACCAGTAGGACGAGTAGATCTTGGAGTTGCATCTGTGAGAGGGTAGGAAGGGTGCGTGAAGTATTTACTATTTGAACTTATTTGCAGATTAACATATGCCATTTGCTACATTAAAGGAAGGTTGTCTGTTCCTTGGTTTTGTTATAATTAATATAATCGTCTTACGACTAGAATAAACATGTTGAAGATATACAGCCCACCAAATTATGTTTATTAAATCGGTGTTTGCAATTAAATTTGTCTTCCATGACAAGTAAACAAAATGTTCAGGTAATAAACAAACAATTGTATTGGCAATATAATGGACACCGGCAAACCCCTTAGATCTTTTACACAGTCACAATATTTCCACATTCAACTAATTTAGTAAACTGCCTGTTAATAATCACCACCCTGGTGATCTGTAATGGAACAGACAGGCTCCCTTTAAATGACATGGGATGTTTTGATGGAGACACAACATTGTTTTTCAGCATCAGACTGGAGCGTGACTTTGAGGGTACATCCATGCAGGCTGTATCCTGTGTGACTTTGGGGTTACATCCATGCAGGCTGTATCCTGCGTGACTTTGAGGGTACATCCATGCAGGCTGTATCCTGTGTGACTTTGGGGTTACATCCATGCAGGCTGTATCCTGTGTGACTTTGGGGTTACATCCATGCAGGCTGTATCCTGCGTGACTTTGAGGGTACATCCATGCAGGCTGTATCCTGTGTGACTTTGGGGTTACATCCATGCAGGCTGTATCCTGCGTGACTTTGAGGGTACATCCATGCAGGCTGTATCCTGTGTGACTTTGGGGTTACATCCATGCAGGCTGTATCCTGTGTGACTTTGGGGTTACATCCATGCAGGCTGTATCCTGCGTGACTTTGAGGGTACATCCATGCAGGCTGTATCCTGTGTGACTTTGGGGTTACATCCATGCAGGCTGTATCCTGTGTGACTTTGGGGTTACATCCATGCAGGCTGTATCCTGCGTGACTTTGAGGGTACATCCATGCAGGCTGTATCCTGCATGACTTTGAGGGTACATCCATGCAGACTGTATCCTGCATGACTTTGAGGGTACATCCATGCAGGCTGTATCCTGCGTGACTTTGAGGGTACATCCATGCAGGCTGTATCCTGCATGACTTTGAGGGTACATCCATGCAGGCTGTATCCTGCGTGACTTTGAGGGTACATCCATGCAGGCTGTATCCTGCGTGACTTTGAGGGTACATCCATGCAGGCTGTATCCTGCATGACTTTGAGGGTACATCCATGCAGGCTGTATCCTGCGTGACTTTGAGGGTACATCCATGCAGGCTGTATCCTGCGTGACTTTGATGGTACATCCATGCAGACTGTATCCTGCGTGACTTTGATGGTACATCCATGCAGACTGTATCCTGCGTGACTTTGGGGGTACATCCATGCAGACTGTATCCTGCGTAACTTTAATGTTACATCCATGCAGAGTGTATCCTGCGTGACTTTGATGGTACATCCATGCAGACTGTATCCTGCATGATTTTGATGGTACATCCATGCAGACTGTATCCTGCGTGACTTTGATGGTACATTCATACAGACTGTATCCTGCGTGACTTTGATGGTACATCCATGCAGACTGTATCCTGCATGACTTTGATGGTACATCCATGCAGACTGTATCCTGCGTGACTTTGATGGTACATCCATGCAGACTGTATCCTGCGTGACTTCGATGGTACATCCATGCAGACTGTATCCTGCGTGACTTTGATGGTACATCCATGCAGACTGTATCCTGCGTGACTTCGATGGTACATCCATGCAGACTGTATCCTGCGTGACTTTGATGGTACATCCGTGCAGACTGTATCCACAGTGTAGTGTTATTCCTTCCAGTCGTCCTTAGCCCAGTCGGGAAGAGGGGTGGTGTATTCCCAGCCAGGTCCCTGGAGAAGAGACTCACATACATTCACTGCCACTTCTTACTGCGTTCATTCAAACACATAGCAATATAATAACATTTATATAGCATCATAAATCTGGACTCAGTTCAGAGGAACTTAAGTTAAATAATAAATTGGTTAAAACATGATGAGGGCAAATAAAACGAAACCACATTGAAGATCTGCCAACACAAACAGAGGAGAAACTGACGACGATCATCAGCGGCAAGTGTTATACAGCCAAGAATACAGTTGTCAAGGATAAGCAGGGAAATCTACTGACAACAGAGAAGGAGCAGGAGATACGCTGGACCGAACATTTCAGAGAAGTGCTGAACAAACAACCATCCGAAAGAAGAGGCAGCTATTCAGGACGCTCAAGAAGATGTTGACATCAACATGGACATCCCTACTAAAGAAGAGATCATCACAGCCATCCAATCCTTGAAGAATGGCAAAGCCCCTGGCCAAGACAACCTGAACGCTGAACTGTTTAAGGCAGACCCAGAACTAGAGCAGCCTGTATCTTGACCCCTGTTTTCACACCAGCATGGCAGGGGAAAGAATACCATATGAATGGACTAAAGGCCTAATACTCAAGATCCCAAAGAAAGGAGCATTAAGTGCTTGCAATATTTGGCGTGGAATCACCCTTCTATCAGTTCCAAGTAAAATCCTATGCAAAATAATTGTCCGATGAATCACTGAGGCTATTGACGAACCACTGAGGAAAGAGCAAGCTGGCTTCAGTAGAGAACGCTGATGCACAGACCAAATATTTACCCTCCGAAGCATCATTGAAAAGTACTCAGAGTGGCAAAGAGAGCTGTATACCAACTTTATTGACTTCGAAAAGGCATTCGATAGTAAAGTCAGAGAAAGTCTATGGTGAATACTGAGAGCATATGGGATCCCTTTTCAGATTGTCAACATCATTCGAAACTTGTACACAAACTTCACATGCAGCATTGACCAAAGTAACCAGTGTTTTGAAGAGAAGACCGGAGTCAGACAAGGATGTCTAATGTCAGCCATCCTCTTCAACTCTGTCACTGACTGGGTACTACACCGTACAACAGAAGATGAACCAAGAGGAATCAGATGGACACTTTTCTCCACCCTAGAGGACCTCGACTTTGCAGATGACCTTGTTGTCTTATCGCACTATCATCGCCATATACAAGACAAGACAACAAGACTCAATACACTGTACCTTCAGCCAACAAGTTGGACTTAAAATGAGCCATAAAAGTATGTGTCTAGTAAGTTTTGATACAAGGCTAAATAATTTTTTAGCAATGTAGGCCTACTGTATGGCTCATATGATAATTTGTGTATTTACACAAAACACCTTTCTCGTTCAATAACTTTTATTTTTATTCCCCCCTCCTCCCTAACAAAAATGTCTCAAAAATCTGAAATCCTAACAATAAAATCAATGTGGCCTTATGGGTCAGAATGCTGGCGCATGACAGAGCAAGACATGTCTAGACTGTCGACCTTCCATACCACAAGTCTCAGGAGAATCCTAAGGATATTCTGGCCCAGAAGAATTTCCAACAAGCAGCTGCTTGAAGATACGAAATAGGAAGACATGTGCACCATCATCACCAGAAGATATGAAATAGGAAGACATGCGCACTATCATTACCAGAAGATACGAAATAGGAAGACATGTGCACCATCATCACCAGATGATACAAAACAGGAAGACATGTGCACCATCATCACCAGAAGATATGAAATAGGAAGACATGCGCACTATCATTACCAGAAGATACGAAATAGGAAGACATGTGCACCATCATCACCAGAAGATACGAAACAGGAAGACATGTGCACCATCATCACCAGAAGATATGAAATAGGAAGACATGCGCACTATCATTACCAGAAGATACGAAATAGGAAGACATGTGCACCATCATCACCAGATGATACAAAACAGGAAGACATGCGCACCATCATCACCAGAAGATACGAAACAGGAAGACATGTGCACCATCATCACCAGAAGATACGAAACAGGAAGACATGTGCACCATCATCACCAGACGATACAAAATAGGAAGACATGTGCACCATCATCACCAGAAGATACAAAATAGGAAGACATGTGCACCATCATCACCAGACGATACTAAACAGGAAGACATGTGCACCATCATCACCAGAAGATACAAAATAGGAAGATATGCACACCATCATCACCAGAAGATACGAAACAGGAAGACATGTGCACCATCATCACCAGAAGATACGAAACAGGAAGACGTGCACCATCATCACCAGAAGATACGAAACAGGAAGACATGCGCACCATCATCACCAGAAGATACGAAACAGGAAGACATGTGCACCATCATCACCAGAAGATACGAAAGAGGAAGATATGCGCACCATCATCACCAGAAGATACGAAACAGGAAGACGTGCACCATCATCACCAGACGATACAAAACAGGAAGACATGTGCACCATCATCACCAGAAGATACGAAACAGGAAGATATGCGTACCATCATCACCAGAAGATACGAAACAGGAAGACATGTGCACCATCATCACCAGACGATACAAAACAGGAAGACATGTGCACCATCATCACCAGAAGATACGAAACAGGAAGATATGTGCACTATCATCACCAGAAGATACGAAACAGGAAGATATGTGCACCATCATCACCAGAAGATACGAAACAGGAAGATATGTGCACCATCATCACCAGAAGATACGAAACAGGAAGATATGCGTACCATCATCACCAGAAGATACAAAACAGGAAGACATGTGCACCATCATCACCAGAAGATACGAAACAGAAAGACATGTGCATCATCATCACCAGAAGATACGAAACAGGAAGACATGTGCACCATCATCACCAGACGATACGAATCAAGAAGACATGCGCACCATCATCACCAGAAGATACGAAACAGGAAGACATGTGCACCATCATCACCAGAAGATACGAAACAGGAAGACATGTGCACCATCATCACCAGACGATACAAAACAGGAAGACATGTGCACCATCATCACCAGAAGATACGAAACAGGAAGATATGCACACCATCATCACCAGAAGATACGAAACAGGAAGACATGTGCACCATCATCACCAGACGATACAAAACAGGAAGACATGTGCACCATCATCACCAGAAGATACGAAACAGGAAGATATGTGCACTATCATCACCAGAAGATAAGAAACAGGAAGATATGTGCACCATCATCACCAGAAGACGCTGGAAGTGGATTGGCCATGTGTTACAGAAAGAAGCCAACTCGATCACCAGAACTGCAGTGCGCTGGACTCCTGAAGGGAAAAGGAAAGGAGGACATCCATAAACAACCTGGCGCAGGACCGTAGAAGCAGAGATGAAGGAGGCAGGACACACCTGGGGCACCCTCGAGAGATTGGCAAGAGACAGAGCGACGTGGAGAACTTTGTTGCTGCCCTAAACGCCAATAGAGGTAATAGGCACGACAGACTGACTGACTTAAAACATGATGCTGAAAATGAAAACGTTTAACCACCGTATTGGCTGTTAAAAACGTCGGAGCCAAAATATGAAATCGTACGTGTTGAGCAATCATACAACTTGCCATTTCTGTATTTCCTTTACACTGCCACCTCTTTCAATATACTGACAAAATGAATCTTAGAAAAAAAAAGAAAAAAAAATCTATATCTGTATAAACCTTTAAATTAAGCTATCAAGGCAAGTGTACTAAATGCTCATAATTACAATAATATTTTAGTATACTGATATGTGGCTGAACAAGTTTGTGGAAAGAAGGCCTTTTGCAAAGATGATGGACATTTTAATTATTCCGATTTACCACATAAGTAATGTTTTAGTACATAAAACAATTTCACATAGTCTGACGAGTGTAACTGACCTTATAATGTAGCGCATGCAAATACATTGTCAGTTCGTCTACGGTCGGGTCCCTGTAGTCTTCTTGGCATTCTAAGCAGTCGGGATCAAAGGTCATCTTAGCAGGATCAAAGCACTGCTTTGCTTGACCGCATGTGTCTGTCACATCAACGTGATCTGCCGTTTCACAGAGAATGTGCTCTGTGGTGTCACAGCCGATAGGATTCATTGAATCCCCTGCTGCGTGTTCGCTGCATGTTTGCGACTGTCCACCAAACAACGTCTTCACCTCTACAGCCGGATCTGTCAAGTCACATAACTTCAGTTTCTTGCGTGGCTGATGTTCGTCCGTGGACTCCATTACATGGTCAGCGACTGTTGCATCTTTCGACGCATCTTCGCTAGACTCGCTTTTCTTGATATATTTCACAGGAACGTGGAACTCCAGCAATTCTTTGACAAGCTGAAGGCAAAGTCAGATTATATTAATTCCCATCACTGGTGGCAACAAAACTGATAAAATTTGCGATTTTAAAATCTTTCACTGTCATTGATATATTCTTAAACAAATATTTACCTGCCTGCTATAATTGTTCACGATTAATTTACATATAATGTAAAGATATATCTGCAATTAGTTTTACAATAGCTTGACCTATCCATCACATGATCTGTTGCCTAGCAACAAGGTCCATCAAGCCACCAAAATGGATGCCAAACGTTTGAAGCATTTGGACATTCTCACATTTTCTTGAAATTCTGGCCCCATATTTTTTCCTTATGTCAAATAACATCAGGCAAAGTTGTTTAAGTGAGAACTACATGCATGAATGATTGATTTAGCAAATATCTTTCCACACTCGTAATGTAAAGCACACATAAACTGGTATATTATTTATGTAAATATTGTTGGCTAGGCAAAGCTCGACGGAGATCATGTGCATAATTCTGATTGTAACGTAGACAAATAGCAACATACTGGATCCTTCAATTCAGTGAGTACAGACATTATAGATATAATCAACAACATTCAGGTTGGCTAGGACGTTTCAGAAACCGAACCTCCAAGATCACTATGACTGACACTTCATCATATTTTCGTAACACAACCTGGATTTATTAGCATTTCTACTTGCAATTTTACTTTATTTGTAGTAATTTTTTGTTTACCTCTGCCAACAAGAGATTGACTGGGACATAAAGTAAATAATAAATACCTGCTCCTCTGGTTTTCCAAACTCTCCCCCTTTGCCCCTCTCCGGGCCCCAGATGTGGCAGTTATACAACGGGTCGTTGACGATTGGATATCCTGCAGAAAGAAACCGCATTAAAACTCTGTTCTTATACTTGTCAAAACATTTACACACAAATATGAATACTTTTATTTCAAATACAATACCCATATTCATACACCAAAATTTTAATATGAAATAAGTGTTAAAAGTGCAAACAAATGTATTAAAAAGTCACTGAATGTTGTGCGGTCAACATTTTCAAACTGTAAACAACATATTCAATTTGGCCACCGACACAAACTGCTTATAATATTGGCATTCATGGCTTTGAAATTGGCTGTTTCCTATTCACCAACAACTGATTCAGTGAACTTCCTGCTAATAACCACCTCTGGCTGATTCTGGGCAATGGTACAGACAACCTCACTTAAAAATTAACTCCAGTTATGAGTGGAGGATGGGGTACCTAGATACTGTAAGTGGACTCGTATTTGGTGCGTTCTACCGGTGTGCAGTGTGCCTGAAACATAAACAATTCACACCATAAGAGAACATATTCCTCAAATTTTCAGGCAGTAAATGTAGTGGTCTTGATTAGTCCGACAGATAAAATTTTCCAGCCAAAATCCTTTCCAAATGCCATATGCCAAGCACATTGGTAACGTGTACTTCAAGTTATTGTTAACAAATTGTGGTTTATTAAAATGTGTGCAGTTCACATATTGGCATAGATATAGTTTAATTATACAATGTGACATTTTATTATTCGAAAACAACCGGACATGGTCCCTTTAATAATGGTGAGTTTTGATGACCTTATACCTAAGTAAAAAAGGTAAAAAGTAAAAAGGTAAGTTATTATATAGCACAGTATCCAGTCATTAAGCCTGCTCAAAGCACTTTACATTTTACTCTTTGGTAGACATGTTTAATTGAACACCATCTCTGAGAAACATTCAGCCACATTGCAATTATTGCACAGACTGTTTGTACACCAAAATCCACCACTGTCTGTTGCCAGGAACTCATTCATACAGCTGAATGAACTGGAGCAATGTTGAGTGAAGGAACTTGCCGAAGGTTTGAAACAGCAGCACAAGATTTGAAACCGGAATCTCTCAAATGAGAGTCTGACTCTTTAACTGCTATGCCATACCACAAATATCAACTCAGACATTACACGTACAACGGACAACACTTGATGTCCCGTTAAAGCTGAGCCTCTCAAATGTTGTGTGACTCTCTTTGCCATTCGGACCAACTTTCCACAGGCCCAGTTTGTGTGTCAGAATGTCCAGAGGCTCACGACACTCAACAATCTCCCTGCAACACACTCAGAGCAATGATATCCCTGCAACACACAGAGCTGTGATCTCCCTGCAACACACACACAGAGCAATGATCTCCCTGCAACATACCCAGAGCAATGATCTCCCTGCAACACACACACACACACAGAGCAATGATCTCCCAGCAACACACACAGAGCAATGATCTCCCTGCAACACACACAGATCAATGATCTCCATGCAACACACACAGAGCAATGATCTCCCTGCAACACACACAGAGCAATGATTTCCCTGCAACACACACAGGGCAATGATCTACCTGCAACACATCTAGAGCAATGATCTCCCTGCAACACACACAGAACAATGATCTCCCTGCAACACACACCTAGGAATGATCTCCCTGCAACACACACAGAACAATTATCTACCTGCAACACATCTAGAGCAATGGTCTTCCTGCACACACACACACACACACACACACACACACACACACACACACACACACACACACACACACACACACACACACACACACACACACACACACACACACACACACACACACACACACACACACACACAGAGCAATGATCTCCCTGCAACACACACAGAACAATGATCTCCATGCAACACATCTACAGCAATGATCTCCCTGCAACACACATACAACAATGATCTCCATGCAACACATCTACAGCAATGATCTCCCTGCAACACACATAGAAAAATGATCTCCATGCAACACATCTACAGCAATGATATCCCTGCAACACTCACGGAGCAATGATCTCCCTGAAACACACATATGCACAGGCAATACATGCAGCATCATATATGCAAAGTAAAATTCTGCTCACATTTTCACAGGATTTTGTGAAATACTACGTCACCAATTTGAACTTTTCAACGATAATGATGATATGACTCTCTGAATAATTTCACACATCCAAAAACCATAAATTTGTACAAAATAAACCCCTTATGTATGAGTGCGCTACTGACATTAATTCTGCCAATATCTAAACCATCACATACTCGGGAAACTTGCCGGTGACCCGACACACGTATTCCTTGGACATCTCTCGGTTGCGGATGTTGTCCATCAGTATTTTAGTCTTTGCTTCTGTCTTGGCGAAGAACAGAAGACCCGAGGTGAGTCGGTCGAGTCTGTAGATAGCTGCAGAAACAGAAGTGGACATTAGAGCAAATGAAGGGTTTTGGTGGAACTATTTTGCACTTATGTTCAGTTGAAGCATTCATGAATATGCCGATGTTTGAGAAATATCTAGAATGCGAACAGAGGCAAACGACTAAACTGTTTATAGAAGTGAGCGACCGCAGTTATACAAAAGAAGGATGTCATTTGAGAACAAATAGATTCAGAGGAGATCAAATAGAAGTCTTTAGAGTATTGAATAACTATGAAGATATTGACAAAAGTACTTTTCTCATAGACAGAATATCAGAAGGTTTTCAGCTTTTTTTGTTCATAGTGAACACATGCATTAAAAAGTTGATATCACTTGAACCATAAAAATTATATACATTGTGTGCACGGAACGATCTTGTTTGCAAAGAATATATGATTTAAAAAACAAACTAACCATAAAAAAACAGGGCAGTAATAAACAAAATTATTTCATGCCCCAGAAATTGTAACGTTGACAGCCATTGTTATCCTACTTCTTAAGTTGTGCAGTCCGTTCTCCTTGGCGAGGATGAAGGTGACAGAGTTGTGTCTGTAGCGCCCACAAGGATGGACAGGGATAGAACAAGGTTTGTTGATGACAACCATGTCCACTGTGTCCTCCAGAATCTCCAGCGGCGTGTCGACCACTGGCACCTCGTGTCTGCAAAGTGAACGTACAAACGTAACATAATACGCTGATGAGAAAATTAGATACTGCCATGTGATGTGGTATAGTACATGCATGCATACATTCGTGCATGTGTGTGTACACACGTGTGTCTGTGTGTGTGAGTGTGTATGTTTGAGTATGTATGTATGTGTGAGTATGTATGTGTGTGTGAGTGTGTATGTATGTGTGTGTGAGTATGTATGTGTGTGTGTGAGTATGTATGTGTGTGTGTGAGTATGTATGTGTGTGTTTGTAAGTATGTATGTGTGTGTGTGTGTGTGTGTGTGTGAGTATGTGTGTGTGTGTGTGTGTGTGTGTGTGTGTGTGTGTGTGTGTGTGTGTGTGTGTGTGTGTGTGTGTGTGTGTGAGTGTGTGTGTGCATCTGAATGTGTAGGTGGGCGTGTGTGCATGTGTGCGTATGTTTGTGTGTGCATGTGTGACACTGTGTGTATGTGCATATGTGTGCATGCGTGCGTGCATGCGTGCGTGCGTGCATGTGTGACACTGTATGTACGTCTTTGCGTGCGCAAGCATGTGTGCACTTTTCACAGTTCCACTACAGGTTATAGTGTGTACTAATTTATCATAATTATAACATTACATTACATCAACAAAAATGAACAATTATGATCATTTGATAACACCTGACGGGGAGACGGGCATGTGACACGTCTAGGGATGAGACAACTCACCTGTGCACGGCACTCTCCAGAAAGTCATTGTCCTTGAACTTGTAGTCGAGTTTCACCTGTTTCCCGTTGACCTTCACGCGACCCGACGCTACGACCTCCTCCTGGAGAATTGTTATACACTATTACAGTAAAACCTCATTATTTTTAATTTATATATAATATATTTTACAGGTCATCAGTAAAAAACATGTCTTCCATTAATAAAATATAACGATCCTTGTGAATAGGCGGAAGACATCAAGTGTATTTTTAAGTTCAGCAATGGTGTTTAAAAGAAATGTAAAGGACAATCCATCATAGCGTACTGATGAATGTTGACAATGACCACATCAAATGACATGTCAAAAGAACTAGTGATGTCGTTGTTGGGCACTTAAATCATACTCACAAGTCTGCCCACATCTCCATGCAAGAACTCTGTAGTGAAGACATCTCTGACGGTGCGGGCGACCCATCTCCCCTTCACATGGGTGTTGAATGTAAAATAGTACGGGTATACTTTCCGCAGTCCTGCAAAAATAGAGGTCTGAAACAACAATCTAACATGTTGCTAAGTACAGAAACGTCCAGATGGTGTGTCTTGTGCAGCTCACAGCCGCTGCGCCTAATTCTTAAACTCACTGTCTAGACCGACCAAGTCTTTTACCTGCTGTTGAATCATACAGTACTTTATAATGGTCATTAATTTGTATTTACTAAATTTAAACTACTATTATTGCTAATTCTGACATATGAATGAATACTTCTCTTTATTTGCCTGCATTTATTTAGTTTGCATTTGTCCTGTTTATATGACTATGTATTTACTATTATGCATTTGTTCCTATATATGAAGACATTCGAGATATATGTGATTTAGCATTGTTCATCTGACAAATTCTTAAACACTAAGCGAAATTAACCTTTTTATTCCCAATCTGAATGAAATATACTCTAAAAGTAATGTCCTGACATTCAACTAATTTTGTAGCCCCCTCTGTCACCCTGTTCAAGGCCCCTTTTAGTCGCGCTTTTCTGTACATTTTTCTACACAGTTTGTTGCGACACCTAGCGGTCGTGATGACATCACCGCAGGTAACACCGCTGGGACTTAGCATGGCGCACATCTATGTGGGTTGGTGTTTCAGGTCGTACATAAGGCCACTCATGTAAAAATATGTTAGGATGTTTTTCACACCTGCTGTAGTTTACACTCAATTGTGCGCACCATGTAAGAAGTCACTAAACCCAGGCTTACTTGAAAAGGATAGTTGGCAACTTGGCACTTGGCAGAACTGGCTTCAAAGCAGTGAAAGCCCAGTTTAATCCCTTTAGTCAATGCAGTAGTCACACTGTACCAGTGTCTCTTGCTATGTCAATGCTCATAACACTCTAGGGTAAAACTTCATGGGTGCCATGCTCCAGTTGACAAGGGGGAGCAACCATAAAACCTGGAGAAACTAGTGGAATCTACAACCTAATCAAATGGAATTGTTGTCGTTGAAATTTGGTTGAAATGTTCAATAGTAATATAAAAGTAATAGGTCAATTACTATCAAATTGCTTTCTATTACTATTACATTGACTTTTTCCTCAACCTATTATTATTACTTCAATATTTGTAATCGTTACTAATCGTTACTATTACATATTATTATTACCCTAGGCCTAGAAGAGTATTAAGTTTACGTATACAAAGTTTAAAATACATTTAAAATTTCATTAGAATCACTTGTGATTAAATATAGATTTTGGAGACACATTAACTACAAATCTGTTATTCTCTTGTCTGGTCCTTTCAAACATTAGATATAAATTTTTTTGTTACTATAAAAATCTTGTTAAGAGGCAATTGCAGCCTATACCGTCACGGCAGGCTTAGATTTTTATGGGAGTCCGAGACTCTCTGTTTCATCTACAGATGCTTTATATGTCCTTGGTAGGAGTCCGTGTGACTCCCTAGCTTTAAAAGATGATAAATCCAATGTTAATATGGCCGATGTTAACGGTCCTTCAACGCACGTGTATGCTGTCAACTTGCATTGTATTCGGTATGTAACAAGCGATCATACTTGCATGTATTAGTTAGAAAATCATGGCTCTGGAAATGTCGGCAACTGCGCGCCAATGCTAATTTACGTGACAAGAACAGACTTTCTTTTGAACAAACGGGTCTATATTTTGTCGCTAGATGGCACCACATGTAGGTCTGGTGACGCGAGCAATAATGGCAATTAGCGAGAGTGATAAATCGCTCCCTAGATGAGCGATCAGCGCGAGTGGTAGGGAGCGAGAGCGATCGCTCACCTCAAAAATAATGCACAAGGACTCCCAGGTATGAGCAGGGCAGGAGTCTGCTGGACTCCCACCAATTTCCCATGACAATTTAAGCCTGACCATGTTGCTGTTAGTAAAAAATTTAATTGATATGTATACTTCCTTAGTCTGTTTTACTGGTCAGCACAATTGTCCTTAAATGCAGAATTATACAGAACTGTTTTGTGCAGGCCCGTAAATGAACAAATGATACAGATGTGCACATACACAGACTATCTGACTGCTCTGATATTCTTGTGGAATGCTGTATTGAACCCTTGGCAGAGAACTGTGCAAAACCACTCACCATTCTGAAAATAGTAACTTGTTTCATTTAATTCTATGGCACTTTCATCAGTCAAATTCAGATTCTTTGTTCCAGTTCGTCCCGGGGATTTGCCAGAGTTCCGTGCATGTTTCCGTCGTTGCTGTATAATATATAAAGTAATTAGTCTATATAACATAACATAGCAATTCAAGTCACCACCAACAACATTTCTGTGTCTTATGATATTGATTTTACTCCCACTATTACGTTTTCAACAATTATTGAATACATTGAAATATTAAAAAAAATTCAAATCTAAGAAGACATGTTGTTCTTTCATACAAGAAGTCTACTAAACATTTGCAATAATTGCATAAAAGGTGGTAATTTTATCATCTTCAACTTATCTTTCCTGCATACAGTTCTCACATGCCGGTTTTTGTTACATAGTCATAAAGAAAAATATTTGGGGCCAAAATTTCAACAAAATACATGTATGATGATATGTCCGAAAGCTTCACATGTGCAGCATCCATTTTGATGGCTTGACGGACTTTGTTGCTAGGCAATCTTGGGTCAAGAAATCGATCTGACTAAAAGTCACACGACCACGAATTACCAAAATGTATGTAGTGTTGGTAAGCAAGCAGGCTGGTAGTCATAGACATAGGAGGTATGTGTGTGCAGCTCGCCAAATTTCACATGAACACATATGTTCTTCACATTGGTCGGAGTAAAAAAATTTGCAACTTTTATTATCGCTTGTGGTAACTGGCCATTTCCATTCGTCAGGTGGCGCTATTGTGCCAAGACTAAATGCTCGTCCAGAAGATCGGATAAAATGCCTAAATTGTGTAACTCCTGGCCCTGGGTGAAATAGACTAAAAACTGTTAATAATTATATAATAATGCACACACAAACCATATATATTAATATATACCATCAATAGCCAAACTATCTACCAACACGTTATATTACATGGTCGTGCGAAGTCGTTCGTCAACTTCGTGGTCGTGCGCCTTTTAGTAAAAACCCCAGAAATGGGCGGGTCAATGAATAACGTATTGTTCCCTCGTGCGACCTGTATTATCGCCCAGTTGGCCGCGCAGGACGCGAAACAGACCATACCCGTTTTGCTGCACGTTTGGACAACATCGATGGTTTTCCCTCGTCCGTGGCTTGTGTTGTGTTACTACTTGGAGGGTCAGCCGCAACAGTACCATCCTTGCCCTTGGCGACAGTGTCACTGTCAGTATCAACGACAACGTTGTTAGAATCGGAGTCGACGTCGATGACAACAACACGGTCACTGACACGAGCCGACGTTGCCATTGTGTCAGAGACTGCGTCTGTGAGATTCGTTGTGTTTTCCGTGTCTAATTGTGTGGAAGACATCGCCTTCAACAGTCTTACCTCTTGGTTTTTAATATTGCAACAACGACGTGCAGCCTTCTCTATAACGGCTGGCACGCACAATCTAAACAGAATATTCATCTAGCTGCAACGACTGTGCTGCAACCTGTTGAGTATTGTATATAAATTTAATTTCCACACATTCGCCAGGTGTCTACACTCAACGCCACCCTAAGGCAAAGGTAAAGTAGGCGTAAAGCAAGGGCGAATAACACTTGTAGCTATTATTCGCAAGGCGGCGCCACGGTAGTGCTTACGCCAATGTTCTTGTCGACGATGGGGAACGTATCGCATAAAACGACGTCAGGTTTGCAACGTTTAGGTTCGTTGTCAGCCTAGGCCTTAGCTGAAACATATTCAAATGCTGTTGACTCGATCTCATTCTTAGTGACAGTGTTGTGGGCAATAATCGTGGGTTCAATCGTGTTTTGCCATTTTTATCAAAACCTCATTAGTACATTATTCCGTAAGATATTGATGTGCTAAAAAGCCTAAATCTCTAACATATATAGTCCTTCCAATTTCTGCAAACAAACTGTTAGAAAACTTGTTTTGAATAAAGTACTTACGAAAATATATATACCAGCGAAATACAAATCTTGTCGAAGACGCCTGCGTCAAAAACCGTGGGTCCTACCTATCTTAGTATCTACGCGGTGTTTCTGTGTAAATTGTTCGCGTGTCACGTGAATCAATGCGAGATTGCGCGGTGTATTAAAATAGGCAAAGAGCGTTAAAACACGAGATTTTAGTGCCAGGAATTTTGACCTGCCCCGAATTCTACGGTCGTGAGTATACACAACAATACTAGCCTGGGCCGGGGGGCTACTAGGCCTAGGCTAGGCCTAGGGCTAGGCACCTGTAATCTAGACTAGATGTCTAAACTTTTATTTATTACTAATATTAGAATAGACACCAAACTGAGTAACCCTAATACTAAGTCTAAGTTAAGATTAAGTTAGTAAATTCTGGTAAGTATATGGTCTGCCAACATTTGGGTTTAAAAATCCAGAAGAATGTTGCACCCTCCTTGATTGGCTTGAAGCTCACCAAAAGCCTGGACCTAACAGCACCCTTCTTGGGCCTTGAGGCGCACACAACATTTGGGTCCAAAAACCTCCAGTTGCACCCTCCCCTGGGTTTTGAGGCTTACCAAAAACCTCCAGTTGCACTCCCCTTGAGATTTACCAAAAACCTCCAAACATTGCAAACTTGTGTAACCCCAATGAGGCTCACCAAAAATGAACCACCAGTTGCACCTGACGCTTTTTCATACCAACTATGCTCCCCATTTTTCCATTTACAATTTTGCATATTTTCTTCTTTTCTGGGAGAGTGACAGCAGCTAGGAGGTATGCAACAAATCGGGATATCTGAGATGGTTGGCAGGTATACTATGCTCAGTAATTACTAAATGAGTCTAATGTCTAGATCTAACTAGGCCTGTTTATGCAAGGCCAGGGTGTAATCTGCTCCTGCAGATTTGAAACAGAGTCAGGAGTAACTTATTTTACACAAAATGATAATAATGATGAACAACAATCTGAAGATGTGTTGTGCGTGCGTGCGTGCGTGCGTGCGTGCGTGCGTGCGTGCGTGCGTGCGTGCGTGCGTGCGTGCGTGCGTGCGTGCGTGCGTGTGTGCATGCAGTAGGTGACACTTTACTTGTTCGTTCTCTCTGTCAGGAACTCGGACCAGTGCTCAGCCTCCAGTTCTTCCATTGTTCTTTGCCATGTTTAACAAGATTTAACGAGACAAGATTTAACAAGATTGCCATCCGGAGAATTAACTCTAGATCTATGGCAGGTGGACAAGGAAGCCTGATAGTTGGCTTATCAAGAGTCCAAACTATTTTATCTATGTGTATCCTGCCCTTCTGAGGTATATGTTGACTTTGGTTTAAAATATATTCACCCTGCTAGCACCCACACAATGAGCAGATAATCTGTTCCATTCATCTATGGTCCTCTGTTTGAATGAATACTTTCTGATATCTTATCTATGCCACAATCCTGTGGGGTGCGGGGAGCCATTTTAAAAATTAGTTATTACAGAATTGGCCTGGTGTGGTTGGTCCCCCATCTTGCTGTAAGTTTTGTGTATTTGTTATGACATGTATAACTAGGTAATGACATTGTCAATTATTATAGTTATGTAATCTAGTTATACATAAAGAATTGGATTACTATTAAGCTCTTATACAACATACATCTGACTTGTGTTATCAGCAAACAAGCCACGTTTCTGAGTCACCGAGTCACAACTTTATTTGGTAGTGTTGTCCCGCGGAAAAGAAGCATTGATGTGGTCACCAATGGTCATTAGCATTCCAATCATTACTTTTAATGTTAAGCAAAATATTCGACATTGCAATGGTAAGAAAAATCTGTGATGAACAATTTTAATTAATTTGCTTTTTTTCAAATGGTGTCATGGAAGTCACACTAGCCTTGGTTTTGACTGGGCTGATTTAATCATGATTTTCCTGATTAAAATCAACCTGATAAAACTCCACAGATCTATGAGGAACTGGTCTTTAAATCGAACTACTGTAGTGTCGTTATCTTGATACAATAGGCGTGTTGAAATGATCCATATAATTTATTTACCCTGAGCACATCTTGCTGGATTTGTAAACCATTAATTATATGCATTAATTGTCAGAAATCTAGATGGGCCAGTAGCCCACATGTCCAGATTCCTAGATTGAACTTTGAGATATGGGAATGTTTGTGTAATTGTGACTTGCCATGTGAAACCAGGGAATATTTTAGCAGTCACCCATTGGTCATGTTTGACTGTGCTTTTGGCAACCGATTTTGTTTGTTAGAAAATAAACCACAAAACATGGACATTTTCTTGGATCAAAAGAGAAAATAGTTAAATAGATCTATAGGTTTTTGTATACATTTAATTAGTTTGTGCACACTAATTATTGTATGTATTTGAATCACATTCACCTAGTAAAAGGGTATCTCCATATTGTTTACAATAACATGATTCATTGTTGTTTATTTGATCATTAAAACCATATTTAAAACATTTTAAGCAGCCATTCCTTGGCATGTCTTCAAATATTTAGGGGTCATCCAAAAAGTACGTCACACTTGGGGTGGAGGGGTAATGGCAAGTGTGACAAAGCATTACTTGGCAGTGGGGGGGTCCCTGGGTATGCATTATATAATGATTTTTTTATGTCTCACCAAGTGCTCAGTGAGATAACATTAATTGTTCAGCCTGTTTCTGGGTAGTCCAATGAAAAACAAACAATATAGGCCCACATACTAATGTTTAAAGCATTACTTTTACAGACTTGTATTTTATATGTAAACCATGAATTAATAAAGCTGTGATATATGCATCATAGGGGTGTCTTTGTCAAGGCAAACATAATTTCATAGGGGGTGCATATGTCAGTGTGATAAAGTGTAGAGAGTCTAGAAATGTTCACAACTAGCATGACATGATACTTGATGGATGGCCTCTCATACAGTGTGTCTGTAGGGGGCATTAAAAACTCATTGTGCACTAAAATTGTCCTTGAATGGATTGATGACCTGGTTTCTTGGTTATTAATATTACACATAATTACCTCTCAAGAAACTTGGTTTCCAATCTGAATATTTCGATTGATTCCCGCATTCTTTTTAAACAGGACGAACTTAAGGGTGTGTCACATGACAGAAACATTTAAATCGGAAACCAAGTTTCTTGAGAGGTATTATGTCTAAGATTGGTGTTGTTATTTTGTGTACCTGCAACTTAGAAACAGTTTTCTATGTTTCAGCTGTTTTAATAAACATTGGGTGTGGCTACCAATGTTCCACAAGGCAGAGTGCACAGGTGTGGCACCAATTAACAAGCTTTAATTAATAGAACTAACTGCCAACAATGTGCCAGTGTCTACTTAATTGGCTGATACATTCAAATACTGCCTGGAGTAATCCAACCTGAGAGTGCAATTAGTTCCAGTTTGTGGAGTAGTTCAGTTATTAGCTGTACACTGCTTATGCAGATATTAATTTTGATGTTTTTTATTTCTGAATAAAATGCATACACAAATATAATGTATGTATATATATAATGCACAGCATGAATATCACACCTAAATTAAAAACATATATATATATATATTGTACTATTAAAATTAATAAATACACACACAGGTGTGTATGTATGAGTATGTGTGTGTGCACAAATAAAAACGATACTAAAAATTCCATCATTACTTTATAGTTTGGCATACAGTGAATATACATATTTGCATATATATATATTTAATGTTTTAGCTAATTACTTATGTTTATTTAAATGTTCAATTTATATATAAATATGGGTTTGTTTCAAACTAACTAAGATATATATATATATTATATATATATATATATATATTAATACGCATATTTACTATATAGTTTATGCACCTCTGAATGTACTTTGTCCATACATAAACACTTAATTTATTATTATTAATATCTTATTATGAGTACTCATCACATGCACTGATATCACTATAACTTGTGCGTGTAGCACTCGCAGAAATAATGAACCCTCCCGGTACTTGAGCCAACCTTGCACCTGCATTGACACATGGATTGGCTGTGTTTACTTTTGGCAGAGTTTGCAGGTGATTACAAATGGCGCTAGCCTGTGTTAACCCATCATAATTATCTGAGGCAGACAGGTAACCAGACAGCACACCGCTGTCCTACGTCCATGTCTGTTGGCTGTCACATCCCCTGCTGGACTATCACTGGCTGTGATGCAAATAACTGCTGAGTGAGTGGCCTGTCAGAGTGCCAGTTTTGCGTTCCGCTTCACTGCTCATGTGTGACCGGCATGGAAACAAGAGATGCCTGAAGCAGGGCGATAACAATGTATATGGAATGCCACAAAGGGTAGTGGAGTGCAGTTAGCTAGCACGGGTCACCGCTTACTGTTAGCTGTCCACTGGTATTGGCTGCTGGCTCTTCATTACTCCACACACAAGCACCCAAGACAGCTTCCGTAAAGTGTCAGTTCATGTCTTTGTGCCGTTTTCTGTGCAGGTGGGTTTATTGACGCATGGGACATACTGTCGATATGTCTGAGGTCCAGGTGGTTATATGTCATTTGTGTACTACTGGGATGTGAAAAACTGGTGATGTATTTGGAAATTCTGAACAGTATTTATGTATAATTGGTTAATGATTGTATACAAGAGGAAATGTACGTCTTATTAACTTATGTACAATCAGATTTGTTTTTTCTGTTACAGAGAGGTGTCTGAAGAATAGACTTTGGACGTTATATTGTGTTTTTACCATGGATGGTAGCTGTGTCGAGGTGACAACACTGTGGGAATACTGAACATTAAGGTGAGTGTTTTACCTGCGTAGATCCACCGTTAGACCGGGGTCCACACTTATGGGTCTCATGTCAACATTGACAGGTGAACTGGCCTTCGATCACCGCCATAGGGCTCATGTAGTCTGGGCTTAATCTTCATGGGAAAATGTTCATTTTGAGACACCCCTTTAGGGCCATATTATTTTGCCATTGGGTGTCTATTTCTGCTTGTTTTAGGTGTGTGTCTTCAGTATTACATATGTTACTTAGATTAATTTTTTTAGGAAAAATACAAAACAGATCTGATATACCACATATGTGATATATATAAATTCCAGAATAAAATGTGCAATGGACAATAGAAGTCTGCGGAGAAACCGTCAAAACAATATTCAACACTAAAATTTTTGTTAAAAAAAAGCACTAAAATATATAACACAAATTGATCACATGATTGAACATGTTGGCCAATATAAGATTGAGATAATTATTTCGGTTACCGTGTGACAGGCAGCACAGGGATTTATTATTATTTATCATTATTATTTTTGAAAACCAAAATATTATAATCAATGTCTTTAGCTATTTTTTGTGAAAGACCCAGGGGCCGGTTTCATGAAGCGGCTAAGAACGTTCTTAATGCTAAGATGATTGTCTTAGTAAATGATGTGATTTTTTATATATAAGCGAACATAGGAGTTTACACAAACACATGATGCTAAGTAATTGCGTAACTTTAAGTACGCTTCATGAAACCGGCCCCAGGTGTATGCGTAATATTTCATCACAGTAATTACTATCAACAAAATGTTTCAAACAGTTAGGTAAGAGTAGTGCTTATCGAAGAAATTAATAGGTTTTTATGTATATTACATTACACTGCTCAATTACCCGGCGTTGCCCGGGGGAAAAAGGCAGTCATAAGTATCAGACACACCAAACCCATCCCAAATGTTTCCAGCTTAACTGCATTAATAAATGGTCACTGGCCTAGTTGTTAAGACACCCTTTTGCCAGAAATCTCAATCTCAATTGCTCACCCGTCTAACTGACGAAACCAGCAACAGCGAATGCTGGGTGGAAATTTCAGCCCGATACATACAAAACTAATGGAGTGCAAAAACAAAACAGAGAACAAACTGTTTTATAATATAGATATATATATATATGTTGTATTCCTAGTTATCCAATATAACTTTTGATACTCACTTTTTATTATACACTAATTTGACGGCAAATAATTTTGACGATAAATTACACATAGCTCAATTTGTAGGTATATATGAAATGCAAAAGAGAGTGCTAAGCGTGCGGATGTGACCAACGACAGGTAGACCTGGTGCATGTTAAGCGCAGAAGATTTTCAGACGTCAATAACTTAACTATTAAAAATGTCTGCATACATCCAGCGACGTATTTATAGATGACATAATTATCTTTACGATGATATAGAAAAACATGAAATTCTGCAGCTGGAATTCCACATACAGCTTTTTGAAATATTGAGCCCCCCAAGTTCTCCACCTCCCGGACGAATTTTGAAAATGCATAAATCTACGAACCATCTCAATGGGCCCGGTAGATCACATGCAAAATGTCAGCCTGATACATGCAAAACTAACCGAGATATGGAGGCACAAACAAACAGAACAAACTTTTATAATATAGACTTGTTTTTAGTACATAAAAAACATTTGTAGGTCCTAGCCGCTACAAAAACAGTAGAACGAATGTTTACCACTATGTCCTGTCAACATGGACATTTGACATTGATTTACATTTAACTCGGTACTGTTGTCACAATGCTTATTCTGACCAATATAGCATAACATTGCTACAAAAGCGAGCAAAAACTAGCTGGACTTGGGCCAAAAGTACGGAAACATCCAGAAAATCACAAACTGGCTTTTTGAGCTCTGTACACATTTTAGGGTAAAAACAACGTTCTGCAAATTCTACAAATATTGATCTACTGGGTAAGTAAGTTTCACTATAAAAAGTATGATCCATTGCTAAAAAACACTTCCATTCACTTTTAGCATAATTTTTAGTTCTTAATTGTTTATAATTATATACTAAATAATATTTATGTGTTCCATCATGTTTCTCTGGTTTTTGTCTTGTCTGAATGAAGTTATGGGAAGGATATATTTAGTTTTCCTGTCATGCCTGTTGGGTTGATATAAGTAATTGCCTGTGTCATGTTATTGGTCTAAGGGCAGCAGCCATCTTGACATGCAGTGACATCATGGATTCTTGTTGCCCGTCAGTCACTTGTCAGACAGTTACTGGCCCATTACTTTTTGACTAACCTATGCCATGTAGGCGTTTGGGACAGGATATAACTATGTGCTTACCATAGATTCTTCTTCACAGATTTCAATTAAATGAATTTTACCAGGTGGTGCTATTCTAACTCAAATTAAGCTAGCATCTCTATGTGTGTGTGTGTGGGATGTCGATGTTTACTAGACAGATTGCACGTCCGGATTAATTTACAATCCCTCAGAAGAAAAGCTTGTTTTTCAAAGTTCCCAATGTGTTAAGGGTTCTCCCC
Source organism: Escarpia spicata (assembly GCA_963995525.1). Lineage (NCBI taxonomy): Eukaryota > Metazoa > Annelida > Polychaeta > Sabellida > Siboglinidae > Escarpia > Escarpia spicata. Next base: position 13,797,772 of record OZ023214.1, on the reverse strand, counting down.
GGTTTTAGGGATTGTAACTGGCGTTAGATAGTCATAAATCAATTGTTCGCCGTATAAAACTAACTAGCTAGTAACGATATTATTGTAGAAACCTCGCAAGCATGTAGTCATAGTAAATGCTGGGTATAAATACTTCAGAAAACCGTCTTCTGCGTTTGTGAGTTTGCTGTGCCATCTGGAAGATAGATTTTTTCTAACTAGTAAAAAATGTAAGTATGAGCAATAATTTGTTCAGACATTATGATTAATAGATGTGGCATTTTTAAAATAGCAACAAACTTAATTTCACTGTACTTTAACTATTGTGCAATTTTGTATGTATTGAGGCATTGTAAAAATCATAGATACCAGTAGTTTACACCCATCCATGGAACAAATAAACATGGGCATGAGTTTTAGTTATCACCATTAATTATCTTAAAGCCATTCTCATTGTGCTATCTTGAGAGTTAATAACCACTTGTAAAAACTAAACAATAACTACCATTGTGTTTTTTTAAATACGTCGCCAATTAGCACATCAGAGACCAATTGATGTGATGTGTTCGGACATTCCATTGTATGTTTTATTGAAATTCTCGTCACAAAAGTGTTTCTTTATGACAAAAACATAAGTTTTTAAAGTGACAACTGTATGCGGGAATGTTTGATTTATGAGAAGTCATGCAGCAATTGTAATGTAATTCACGGGGTATATAACCGTTATCAGCATTGTTAGCAAAGGCAAAGCTTGACGGAGGTCACGCGCAAATATTCGATTGTAACATAGGCAAACCATGACGTACTGGATACATTAATGACCGAAGGAAGCGAATGAATTGAGAAAGAGGCGACAGGACTTCAACTTGGGGGGGTGCACTTACTGTACCTCAGTTAGCTTATTAAAATATAGATTATATGATATTAAATGTAACTGTCACATAACATGGGGCCTGGGGTTATTGCCTTGAAAACTGATAAAAAAAAGTGTATTTGTATGAATGGCCACTTTTCCTTTGTTAATTTTCATATCATAAGTTGCGGTGAGAATCTCGACATGTAGACAAGTTTCAATTGATAGCCGAGAGGCATGCTTGTTTGAGCATCTGATTCATTAGAGGCTGCCTCTGAGAGCATACATTGGTTCCCAGACACTGTCTCGCTGGCTGAATGCACGACATGTCACATCTGTAATCAGATCTCTGAACATTTACATTTTGTCTTTAAGTTTAAATAATGTTCAAATTCCACCATAACAGGCATAAAGTCTGTTTTGTGTGACAATGTTATAACAGGGTGAGTCTCTTTTTAAAGTTGCACCATGTTCTATATTATAGTGGGAAAGTGGACATATTTTTAGTTAGAAAGTAATTGAAGCAGGATATATTATCCCATACAGTTTATGCACCGAGGGTTCTGTAGGGTTAATGAAGCCCACCATCTGCCACCTGGTAAAATATGTTCCTTATAAAACCTGCACTTATATTCATGAAACTTTTTGTTTATACATTTTGAGATTGATCTTTGTAACCATTTTGTCTTGAAGCACCTCTGAGCTTGATTTCCAAGGATTTAGATGCAAATGGAATTACCTTAATATAAATGTATAGAACTTTGAATTGATTACAAACATATCTTAGATTACGTAAAACAAATTTATGGGACAGTGCTGCTTGAATGGTTCTCCGAATGATAACTTGTGTTGAACCTTATAACATTCATTCATTCGTTCATTCGTTCATTCGTTCATTTGTTCATTTGTTCATTCATTCATTCAATGATTCATTCATTCATTCATTAGTGTTTATAACAATTCTGTCAATAGTTGTGAGTAACTGTTCCACGAGAATACCTACCTGATTAACAAAATGTGTATATGATGATATTAAAAATATCATACTCTTTATATCCAGTTATTTTATTTCATTATAGATTATATTTTGTCTTATTTGTACATTCTTTAAATACATGTTTTATAGCTTTTTACCTAAACTGAATGTTTGTTAACAAAAGACAGATGAGGCGCATACAGGTGTATTTAGTACCAATTACTTAATGCAATTAAAATAAGTTGTACCATTCTGTACGGTGTCGTGAGCAACGATTGTTGTAACGGCGCAATATAAATGTCACGATTTGATTTGATATGTTTAATGTATCATATTGTATGTTAGCCTCTAGGCAGTTTGCTTATGACTACTTTATTAATAGAAAGATTGTTGGACAGTGTGATACAAATTAATTTGTTGGTGTCTAATAACTTAACAAATACCAATTAACATGATTGACAGAGCATAAAAGACCTGAAATTATAAGTAATTTCAGTTCTTATAGTAAACACTTAAGCTTAAAATTATTATTGTCATGTTTAGAATAAAAGTCTCAGTATCTGGTAGAATTACAATTTTCTAATGTTTAATCTTTTTAATGAATGTATGCTGAAAATATATTTCAAACTACTTTATAATCTCAATCACATTTTTAATTTGTGCCTTTATTTTTCAAAAAATGTCAGTTATAACTATGATTACAGTTGATAGTACAATTGATTAAGTTCTATCAATTATGATTGCAACTATGATCAAACCCATATAAATTTTAATTATCTTGATACTAAAACTTTCCTTATTTCAAAATCAAGCATTTTAAATGAGAACTAACAAATAATAATGTGTGCGTGCTGGCAACCTTCATCCTTGTTTCTTACCAAATATTAGGCCTAATATGATCATCAGTTTAGTTTAATAATTAAATTCATGTTGACAACATTGTCTCATGATAAAGATGAATGCATAAAAGAATGGACACATAAAATTTCTATAATGAGATACTTATCTAGGATAGCTGAACAGTAGGATTATGCAGTGTGCAAAGACATGGGAAAACTGCTTTGTTTGAACACATTCAGAGAAACCCCCCCAAGAAAACAGTTAACTGGTCTTTAAATGGCACTCCACCCCACTTACGCCATGTGACATGCATCAATGATGATTAATGGGGTACTTTTCTCGTTTCCCATCCCCCTTTGCAACATTTATTGACAGCTTGACCCCAAAGGCAGTAGTTGCTCTCACTTGTAGGGCCTCCAACTTGGAAATTGGCAATCTCCACTGTCCAGCTGACTTATGATCACACAGAGGGGGTCAGTCCTTTGTCCGGTTGTTATGCCATGAGTAAGTTGACGCCACGCTTGACCGCACACACCACTTTCCTCTTGTTTACCTACAGTACCCAATAATGACCTCTGCAGGCTTTCCCACAAGTTTTATCTATTTATGCCAGTTCAGTACAATTTACTGTATCAAGACATCATTACTTTGTGTGACTGCAGATGTGTGTTTTGATAACTAAATTATACGGGTGCATTGACTTTAATGAGATTTATTTTAATACTTAAGTCTTCAGTATGTGCAACATTTGATGTAAGGATGGTCCAAACAAATAACAAACTGTACAAAATTAGTTGATTGCTGTGGGAAGTTCAAGTTGCTATTTTGGGTGCAAATATGTCGGTGCAAATATATAAGTTTAAACCGATTTTCCCATTAATTAAGATTATTAACTGCTTCTTTTTCATGTCTCAGTTGTCATGATCAGCAGGTCTCATCCTTGACCATTAGGACTAGATTTCTCAGACACATGGGGCAGACCAAGATGAACAATAGGGATGTCTTCTACAAACTTGCAAAGGTATCGATAACATATATGTTGTAAAGTTCTATTATAATATTAATCACTGTCAGTGCATTAGTTTTTTTTATAACATATATACATATAGATATATATATATATATATATAACATCCATAAAGTTCTATTAAGCAGAAACTATAAATAAATATTTTATGATAATGTTCTATGTAAGTCTAAGGAAATAGTCATCAACATTGGTGTCCCTCAAGGTTCAATTTCAGGGCCACTCTTATTTATTATATATATATATATATTATATATATATATATAAATGACAAGCACTTTCTAGTGACCTTTTCAAATTCATAACGTATGCTGACGACACCACCCTTACTAGTACTCTAAACACATTTAATGATTCAGAAAGCCAAATGTGAAGTGACTCTATTAACAAAGAACTAACAAAGATTAGCAATTGGTTGAAAGCCAACAAACTGTCACTAAGTGCCAAAAAGACTAAATTCATGATTTTTCATATGCCTGTGTTACAAATAAATTCAATTCATTGAATGTGTAAATTATTTCAATTTGTTAGGCATAACAATAAATAACCATTTAAACTAGCAGAGTCATACAAACAAAATAGCAAATAAAATATCTAAAACAATAGGCATACTAAATAAACTTAAACACTTTTTACCACCTAATACATTATATATTATGTACAATGCTCTTATTCTCCCCCATATTAACTATGGCTTACTTTTATGGGGTCATCAGGCACATCAAATTTTCAAATTACAGATTTATAATTGATAAAATCCAACAATTAAAATTTTACTATAAATTAATTAACAATCTTTTACCCTACTACTTCAATGTTTTTCCAAGCACACACACCTATGATATTCATCAGCATTGCACACGTGAAAGAAATAATCTGTATATGTCCAGATTCAAACATGAATTTGCAAAAAAATGCATTAGACACAACATAATAGAGACAGTTAACAATACACCAAGTATTATCATTAATAACATTTACATCCACAGTCTATATGGTTTTTCAACATACCCAAAAACGTTTTTATTTTAAATTATGAATCCACTTGTCGTATTCATAATTGCTTTATTTGTAATTTGTAATACGTATTAGAATGTATACCCAAGTATCCATATGTACATCAATGTGTACACGAGTACATATAATCAGTCCTTGTATTATGTATGCATGTTGATACATTGAGTAATTATCAACTATAAGAACAAGTCATATGCTATCCTGATTGGTGTCATGTAAATGTTATTGTGGTTTATATTGATGGGGTGGCTCCTGTGCTTGCGATATTATAGATCGTAATGGGAGTCTCCCGACCTTATCTATCACTTGCGTTATTCGTTCTATGTGTATCGTGTTTATAGGTCAAATAAATTTGTTCTGACTATGTAGAAATATTTAGCAATTAGTCTGATTGTGATTAGAAATGTATTTAATTTAAGTTGGGTTATAATGCTTTTGCCAGATAAGTGAGAATGGTTTATATGTCTCGTATCTGCAGGATTTCTTTTTTGTACGTTACAGTTTTTGGAAACACAGTTGTTGGAACTGCGTTGGATTATGGCATATGTCTTGAATATCACAAACAGGAAACATGGCTTTTCAAGATATTGGCTTTCATGTTTTTAATTTCTTTTCCATGTGGCACATGGCCAATCTGTTCTGAGCCAGCCTTTGATGGGGTGTTCTCTCCCTTATTGGTTCAGTGTGCTTGACTTGGTTTCTGACACATCAGCCTCGGTTAGGGAGCCTGTTCCACGGGTGTCATATATCTGACATATCCTGATACTTATCTTCCTTTTTCAGACTTGTGGTTATAGTTCTCAGAATTACAGCTGAAACTCATATCCAAAGTCCAACAGAACTGTGATTAACCAGTTTCCAAATCCCCAATGCCGGGAGCCACTTAAAATGTATTTTTTAAACTGCCCTATTCTTAACAGAGATTAAACTGAATAAGGTTGTGATATATGGTTGTTGAAACACGGCGACTGAGTGTCATCAAGTGTGGCGCCATCTAGTGAATGGACAATGAACTACAATGTTTTTTAGCAACTTTATTTAATAGCCAGCACAGCATCAACATCCTGGCAGTACTTAATTAAGCTCTGTGAAGCAGATGTTGTTAATTACATTTAAAACATTGTCACTAATAACGCACTCATTAAGGGAGCTGACTTGTTTTATCTTGCACACAGCAGTAGAGATATCCAACTGTCATCTGACACTGCTCAGTGTAAGATTATATCCTGATAGATGTGCGAGGTTGGCTTAAAGGCTGACACTGCAGTAGCAGGTAGACTGTGCGGAGAGGAGTTGCTGTTTGCGGGATGATGCACAGTTTTCTCTCCTTGGTCAGCCAAATATTCTCTCACGATGACGGTCAAGTGGAACGTGAGTGGGCAGTTTCACGTCAGATTGTTCAGTGCCATACGTCTTGAGTATACAGCTATTTGTAATGACTATGTTATGTATACCTGCAGTAGTGGACAGTTTGCGGCATATACTTATACAGTTGATGTGTACTGTTGTAAATATATACACACGTATGTTGATTTAACAGGTTTTTGTCAGCATCTGTAGGATAGATCCAGGCTTGCCAGCTTTAGTTTGAAAGTTAGATATCGTGATTCTACATGATATGAGAAAGTTTGTGGGGATAATTATGACATGGATATTTTCCAGTAGCAGTAACGTCACTTATGCAGCAGTGGTGTAGGTGGATGTTTATATGTTGCCCTCATTGCTTCTACTTAGTGACTGGTTTGAAGAATTAGTTGTAATCTGGTCAAAGTGTCTGTTGAATCAGGACAATCCCAAATAGACAATTTAAAAATATTCCCTATCTATAATGCGGTTCCTAAAATACATGCCCTTATACTCTGTGGCTGCTATGATTTGAGTGCTGCTAAAATAATTGACTTTTTGTACGTATATCGGATACTGTTATAGTTCATGCGAATGTTAATTGTACTCCATTATGTGGTAACCTTGTTCAGTGCGTAATACATAATGTTGTAATTCAAAAAATACTGTTGTAGTTCTGTACATTGTGTGAAATGGCAACTCGGTTGTCACCATATATTATGCACCTTGGTCCAGTATTCGGTGGTACATCATGTCTATCTATCAGGAATTGTTATCAATGTTATCACCAGCACTTGGATATGTACTCATGCATGCATTCACGCACACATAAGCGTCTATTCAGCGACCGACCACGTAAGACACCAACCGACATCATGCTGAATGCCTCGATAACACAATGAAATTCTCAGTACACAAGTGGCTAAATTACGTTGTTAGTCATGTGTCTCAGTGCTACTTGGATTTGCATTCACGATCAAGTTCTACCAGTTCTCTCCAGTAGACACTTCAGCCTCTCTTAAGTTGACCCTATATAATTCAGGAACTACGTTATTTCAATGGCTCTTTCAATTAGCAGACATCTCTCCTGCAGTGACAATGCATATATTCCATTGAAGACACAGGTCCATATTCAGACATGTCACATTTTCTTGGTTGATATAGATCTGCATTATTGCTTTGAAATTCTGTTTAAATCCATGTTAATTTTTAATCGTTTAACCAGCCTGTAGCATTTCTATTCCACATAAGTGTTCTAGCCTGGTAGATGGTGCATCTACCAGGCTACAACAAAGACATAGATATACAACTAAATCAGCATTTTGTCAGAAATTTGCTTAGCAAGTAATTTCTCTATGATCGGTATAAATTTGTTAGTTAATTTTGTACTTGTGTAATAAATACAAGAAAAATTTGCACATTAGCACACATTTTATACTATAGATGCAAATCCATGTTAAAACCTGTTTAGACTATATTATTTCCAAAATTTAAAAAATCTGTATTCTTGGAAAATCAGTCAGACTGGGCACGTCTGTGTATGTGTATAAGCGAGAGGTTAATTGGTTAATTAGGCAGCCATGTTGCCACTTTAAGTAGCAACTGTCCCACTTGTAGCATGCACCCACATACACAGTGAGTAATCACCACATCTGTCCTTGTACACTGTATAAACACACCAAGCTGTCTGCTGTGGTCAGGCTGGACCAGTCAACATAGACACAGCTTCAACAGGAAATAATAGTATATTATACTTACTACAGCAAGTCATGACTTGACTCGACATCCCAGGCTGCTTAATACTCATTATTAGTCATTATATGTGGAGGAGGCAAATAATAATTTACTATTGGGGTAGGACACTATTATATATATATATATTTATATATACTTTTCATAATAATAATAATGCATTCACAATTATAGTAAATTATTTGTAATATTCATTGTAAATGTGTTTACAATATAATAATACTAATGATAATATAATTTTATGGATTAATTTTTCATAGTAATGATATATTAAAAGTATTCATAATGTTCATTATACTATAATAATAATGTATATTAATAATACTATTCATAGTTGTAATGATGCATAATGTTCATAATGTGTTGTTGACAGTCTGGTTTGTTGATGAGGAAATGTTCATGTGATGTTGACAGTCTGGTTTGTTGATGAGGAAATATTCATGTGATGTTGACAGTCTGGTTTGTTGATGAGGAAATATTCATGTGATGTTGACAGTCTGGTTTGTTGATGAGGAAATGGGTACACTTGATGATTGCAACACTGTATGGACAAGAGGTGTTTACATTTATGCTTGAATGTTTACATGTTGTGGTTAAACACAGCATGGAAGTATCAGTAGTATCAATGACATTAGCAATGATAACAAATTGTGGTCTATCCCCAAGATTACATGGGCACAACATGATAATAATGTTTAAAGCAAATAAATCTCTAGAGATATATTTGAATGTATATTGTATATATCCAAGGTTGAAGGTGTACTGTTTTACTGAATTTTCAGCAGACACTAAATTTTGAATTCTCAACATACTGACAATGCAAAATTATATTATCAGATTAGTTATATAATATATTATAGATTTTTGGCAACAAATAATGCTAAATAATGTTGTCACTTTGATGTATTTAATGCTAAGCATAAATTATTTCTCATTGACAGCCATAATTAAAGTTCATATTTTTATAATTGTTTCTCCTGTTGCCTGGCCATTGATGTACACTCAAACTGTCTGGCGAAATGTCTCGCAGCACCAACATATTTGGTCATGAATGCGAAACATATTTAGTGTAAAGTTTATGAACCTGTCTCTTACATCAATAGCCCATTGCATGTCTTCAAAGAACCCACTTAAATTGACCGCGAATCACATTTCAACCTATAATTACGAGTTGCACACAAACACAGCCAAAACCCTGTCTAGAATAATATTGAAAGGCATGTCACAGTATTCTATTAAGCCGGGAATGTCATCTTTTTACAAATGTTTGCCCCCAGGAAATTGGCCACTCCTTAATTCAATTAGGGTGTGCCGACTAAAATAGCAAACACGCTTGTAATTAAAGTCTCCACCTTTTTACGCGGAATTAAATTTAGATTAATCTTGATGAAACTTGATATTTCATGCTGGTAGCAGTTGGCGGTACCTCAGAGAAATTTTAAACATATCTCGCTTGGGCCGTACTATAGGGGTGTGCTAATATGGCTTTGTAACCGCAGGCATTTATTTGACCCACAAGGAAGGGTAGTTACCTCCGCTGCTCATACCTGGTCATTTACATCTGACCTAAAAGTCACCCAAGGTGCTGCTGTGTTATTATTTGAGCATAAAACAGAGTCCTTGCCTGAAACGTGTGCTCTAATGGCATCGTTACCAGAAAGGTTAAATTGGAGCATATCATATATAATCAGTGCAACTGCTCAATGTGAAGTAGGTGATTTACATTTATGGTGTTTACCAGTATTTGATTTATTTCAACAATTTCTTTACACATTTTCCTACGACCTATTGAATTTATCTATGTAGGTTGTGGGTCCTCAAAGTTTATGAAAAAGATTGGCATTTGGCAGTTGGTTAGGAGATCTATGCTTTATTCCTGAGTTACATCTGAGATTGGCAGATAGCCAGAGATCCGGTAACAGAGTTAAAAGAAGTTATATTTCAATACTGGTCAGACTTCCACATGAATCAGTGTTTTGTTCACAGTTTCGCCAGACAGACTGCAGTTTGTAAATAAGGATCCGGTGTAAAATGCTGCTTACAAGATGAATGCTTTCTGTGTCAGTCTATAGAGTTCATCCTTTTTCTGGGGTCTTCTTTTTAATATAAACTACACTTAGTGAGAATGAAGCAAAAACTTTGGCCTGACATGATGCACCACACACATTTAAACTCCTTTAACTGCGTACAAAATGTTCCTTTGTTGATGTCAGGGGTTTGTCATCTTTCTATTTTTGGTGCCTTTGTCATGTGGACTTTCAACATGTCCGACTCCAATTATGTCTCCAGTGTCAGTCTTCTGGTGATATGAGTGACATAACAGTTGTCATTGAAGCATGGGGTGGTGTTGAAGCCATTCCTTGTTGCTCTGTGAACTCTACAGAGGCCACTGTTTGTTAGGTTCTGACAATCAAGTCTGACACAGCATGTGTACATGGTATGAGGGGGGTCACTCCACTATCAACAGAAGCCAGTCAAGTGTAATTGATTTATTCATAATTGATACATTCTCCTTTAAACATAAAATGATTACCCAATATTATGCACATATTTGTTTATTTTTATTCACTAATGTTTTTTATAATTACATGTTTAAAATTTATTTGCTTTTATGTTTGATATTCATTCCACTAGCAACTTCTGCCAAGCCAATTGTAATTAATTTAAATACGTATATACCCCATTAAATGTAAAACTAGTACTCAGTAATCAATTTTAATTAAATTTTGTATTTTTGTTAACATACATACAATAAACTAATTAAAAAGCCTAAAATTTGTTATATGACAGTTAATACTTGTTTTGATTTCAGTTAAATGTTTATGGCATTGCTGTGAACATACATGTCAAGATATGTTAACAAGGTTTATGACAGTACTTGACAATGTCGATGCTTGATTGTTACACCTATATACGACATGTCACTGGTCATTGAGGTTGATAATGTTATACTGTGTCATGTTACTGGACATTTAGCCAGTGTGTACTTATACCTACTGTAAACTGACCACCACGGTTCACTTCAGATCAGGCAATAAACATTGACATTATTGCAGAGGACCCAATTATCTGAGTAGTAAACTCACAGTTGGCAAGTCTTACAAATATAAATCAACAGCTCTGTGATTCCAAGACATTTTATTCCCTGTAGTCCAGGAGACATTTACCTCCCGGAGTGTAGACCACCAAGATGAAGGATAGTCTTGTGTGGGGTGCAGTGGCATAGTGGTTAGAACACCAGACTCAATCAAGAGATTCCTGGTTCAAGTCCTCCTGCTCCCCTTTCAAAGCTTGCACAATTTTGTTCATATCACATTGCTTCAGTTCACTTAGCTGTATAAATAGTATCTGGCTATATGCAGTCAGGGATATATATGAATGAATAGTGCTTAAATTATGCAGTAATTACAACATAGCTGAATGCTTCCCAGAGAACTTGAGAGGAGTTGAGATGGTACTCACTTGAATATGTCTGCCAGGGAGTGAAGTGTGAAGTGTGAAGTGCCATGCGGCTGGATACAGCTGTACAAGAACATACCTTTGCACGCACACACACGCACACGCACGCACGCACGCACGCACGCACGCACGCACGCACGCACGCACGCACGCATGCACGCACGCACACACGCACACACACACACACAACATTGGATACAGCTGTACAAGAATATACCTTTACCTTATTTCTTCCAAAGTGGCATTTTTGTCTTTTTTTCTGTGATTGCTATGCAAAGAAGTCATAGCTTATTTAATCTCACATTTTAGTAAATAAAATTTCAGTGTTTCCTTATACATATCAATTCATTACTACCGGGTAATTGATAATATATTTTTTTTAATGTCTTCAAATGGTATATTTGTGGTAACGTTCTTTTTATGCCGAGACTAAAATAACAGTTTAGTGGCCACATTCCCCTGTGCTAGATGTGTGGTAGTGTCGGTGGAGGCTGTATGTGTGTGTGGTGCATGCGTGCGTGCGTGTGTGTGGGCGTGAGTGTGTGTGCGTGCGTGTGTGACTGGGTGTGGTCCTAGACTACCTCAAGTGTCTTCATCTGTCACAGGCTGTTGCATAATGATCTATCTTGTTAATTGCCAGGTATTACTTGTCATTAAATGTGACAGTATGATGAAGTGCCTCCATTGAGTGCACAGGCATAGGAAGAGATTATAGGTAGATATCTTAGTCAATATAATATAGTCTGTATTTGGTTTGTGTAATCAGTAGCAAATACATACGTAATTAAAATGATGTTTGTTACCCAGAATCATCCATGGGTGTTAACTATTAACAGGAAGTTTGCTGCATCTGTTGTAAATTGATCCAAATTTGCAGTCAGGAGCATGGCAGCCAGTGTAAATGTAAGTGCCAATAAGTAGAGGCAACAGCTGTTTACAAATATTTTATGATTTGGTTATGATTTGAACATTTGATGGGAAGTATAATTATTGTGGAACATAATATGTTCTACAATAAATTATAATATATATTAAAAAAATATTATATAATATATTTTATTAATAATGTATTATATTACAAAATTAGGAATTGGCAGCTTTGTTTTAATTAAATACTAAAATGTTGTTTATGTTATACTAGTGATAGCTGTAGGGATTTAAGTTTTCATTTGGTGCATTATTAAAATAAATATAACTAACGTGTGTAAATTAACGTGTACAGGATTTTATTATATATATATATATATAAATTTTGAATGAAACATTTATTGCTACTTTCAATATTGCTTGCCAGATATATATATATATATATATATATATATATGAATGAAACATATATATATATGTTTCATTCAAAGTTTAAAATACATAAGTCAAATATTACTGTACATATACAAACAGATTGTCTACGACCCACACTACCTTCATTCATAAAAGTGGTTGAAAGAACAGCTCAATTTTTACTTGTAAAATAACTTCTTGTAGTTTTCTCTCTGAAGCCGTATAATATATACCTTGGAATATTTAAAAAACATTTCTTGGAGTGACCCCCCTCCAATGCACCCCCTTCGATGTGTCTTGTATATGTTGGCACTGCTGTTGAATGGCCACACCGCGGACAGGCAACAGTGGCACACGAAGGATTACGCAGTTGTCATCACCCAACCTTAACTCGATCACAGCGGTAACATTTGGCTTGACTTGCCAACTGCGGTGATACATGGGCTCCATTCCGGTCTTGGGAGTAGCTGGGTTCTGTGTGCATTGGATATAAAACGTTGAATACTAGACTGCGTGCTGCTGTCTGTCTTGTGATTGATTCATATACGGCAGTGTCGTGAGGAAGGTTTACACCTGTGTCGTAGACACACGCAGGTAGTGAACACCTGAGCCAGTGCAAGACTTAAAGCTTGAAGCACACACACTGTTGGACAGGTGATCAGATCTGTGGTGTTGGAAACGGGAAGGAATTGTGGAAGACATAACGAGGCCCTGGTATCGACGGAGTACAAAGGATGTAATCGACAATGAGTGCCTGTGTGTGACACGGATTTGTCTCGTTCTGTTATGCAGCTATATGAGTGGATCTTCTTTACGTTTCAACTGCAGTAACCTGTGTATGTATGGCAGTATCCAGGTATCATCAGGAAAATGCAGCAATCCGGAGGGGCTAACATTCGAGTGTTGACAGAAATATATTACATACAAGAAAACATTTCTTGGGGGAGAGTCCTTGGAAGGCTGAAGTGAGTTCTGTGCCTCTAACTTTAGAGGGGACAGCATTTAACGATGGAGCGGCTGTCACTAAGCGTGGACGCCAAACCACGGCGGGAATGTAAGTCCCCTATATCTAAATGGAGACACGTCAAGCTACAGGACTTCAGGATGCATTCTGAAGGTATGTTCTTGGAACAAGGCTCTCTCCAACAGGTGCTTTCAGTCTCTACATCTGTTATGTCATCGGCAAACTTCAGCAACATGTTATGACAATTGGTTTATTTTAAGAATTTTCCTTCTTTAGGGTTGATTAGTTCATGACAGGTAGCACATTTACCCTATGTGTGGGATATTTGACTCCCCTGGTATAGACTTCTTTCAGTTGAGAATATTACACAAGTCCATTGTCATTTAAACACTCACCTACCGGGTAGTTAAATAACCTTGCTTATCTACCATAGTTCCCTGGCGTACCCATCCGTGTCTGATGACAACTGGAACATAATATAGCATTTGGATGGTTTAACAGGTTAGAAACCAGACAGAAGGGACCTACGTACAGCCTTTAGTGTCTCATCCAAGAGACACAGGGTCATCAGAATTGGCCAAGTTTCAAAGTGGACATGAGCTCTGGTGCATTCTATCCACCCTGCCAGTTGAAACTATAGTTGTATATTATAAAATAGGGTGTTCTTCTGTATGTAAGTACACCTATATGTATGTATGTACCTATGTATGCATATATTATTTCTGCAAGACTGTTTATATATATATATATATGTCCAAGCATATCTCCATCAGAAGTTGCGAACCCATTACAGTGGTTCATAGATTTAAAGTTTAGTATTTCACCTGGTGGGATGGAATATTGGGCACCAGCACTGCCTGTGGCTGACTACGTGAGTGTTCATCATCGCAACTGTTATCCTCGCTGTGTTTCAGTCATCGGCATGTCGACTGGAAGTGGTGAGAGTGGGGAGTATCTCAGCAACAACAGCGGCTCCAGCGGTCACCATGGCAACCGCCACAATGCGACATTCGTTGATGACGCGGGGGGCCAGCCAGACATGGCAGGTGTGCCTCGTGGACTCTCCCACAAGATGAGAGGTCACCGGGACCGCACGGAGGCCTGGTGGAGCATGGGAGAGTTCCTCAACCCCGGGCACGCCGGCGGTCTCACTCACCAAAGCACTAAGTTCTCCCTCACTGGCAACCGCGTCTTCAGTAGCAACCACCAGGAGGAGCTCTGGGACCTGAGTGATTCGCTCGCCGAGCTACACAACACGGTGAATCGAAGCTCAGTGACGGACTCGCTACAACTACGTCAGCAGCAGGACCGCAAGGTGAACATCAAAGATTGGTTGGAGTCGGACGTCGGAAGTGGGTTCATCCGCGTGTACCCGCCTAATGTAAACAGCTACGCGACATCGTACCTGATACCGTGCACACTGACGACAACCGCGCATCAGGTTTGTCTGATGCTCGGGATATCACTCAACAGTCTACACGTGCAGTACAACGGAGACATCATCCAGAGGCTGGACACCTACGAGCACCCACTGATGATGCAGAACGAGTATCTCGTGAGCATTGGATACTTCGATCTGGACCGTATACAGGAGGAGGGAACGCATGAGGATCTTGGCTACCTCATCCGCTTTTACTATGGTATGTGTGCCTCAGTTCCGTTCAATTGTGGTCAATTACAATTTCTCCAGTAATGACAATGCTAGGATTCTTCATCCACTTCTACAACAGTACCTGTGGAGCGCAGTGGCACAGTGGATAGAGCTTCGGACTCTCGACCGAGAGAACCCGGGTTCGAATCCAGTGCTACGGTGTCGAACCCCTTCTTTAACGCCTTCATCACGACTTTAGTTTTCATCTTCTGATTATTCTTTCTCATGACCTCGTTGTTTTACAGACAGCCGCTAGTTAGTACCAGTAAAAATTTAATGTGTTATAATCAGTTATAATCAGTTACTCAAAAAGCTTCACTTGTAGTCGTAATCATGGCACAAAGTTATCACTGCATTGGGCAACTGATATAAAGAAATCATATTTTATAATCTACCTTTTAATGACAATCAGATTTCTTATAACCTTAACAACAGAAACTTTAGTTTAACTCATTCCTTTGTATAGCAGCATTGTGTGCTCTGATGGCCTGACTTGATGGCCCAGTTAGAAACTGACATTGATCAATGCTCAATTCAAAATTTGCATTTTAGACGACACTGATATATTATATATTGTAAACATGGCAGACGACCGGTCATGTGACATGACTGCCGTCAATATGCCTTGTACTTTGTCATTGAAGAATGTCATCCCAAAGTAAAATTGTATGTCATGTTAGCCATGGACTGATGGAAGTGCCGTACCACTACATGAAGCAAATTTGAATTTTAAAAGGCCAGTATAGTTTCAGGGGATTAGCTCAATTTTGTGATTCCTCAATTTGTATGAGAATAGTAAGTAGTTTTGTCAGATATAACAGTGTGATGCCCAGGCACTTTCCAGGCACAAGATTTATTCAAAGTATACAATGAATAAAAAGATAAAATTAATTATCCCCCTTTCTAGACAAATGTAAATTGGAAACAAATACCCAAAAGACTAATGTGGCTCCACCATTCCCTGCCCGAACCAAGGGTCCTTCTCCTGCTAAACTTACAGGCCAAAGCCTCGTGTTCAATCTTCCTCCCCTATTTATCTATTTTTTCAATTCGGCGGGAAACCTTCGTCACATGACACGTTTAAATATTCCTGCCATGCCCCCTGGTGGGAACTCATTAGTGCTGCTATCTTGCGGAACTCCACCCAACTATATTATGGCTCTACCATAGAGGTGAATAAATAGTTACCTTTTGTTTCCAATGTGTAGTTCCGTAGTCTCAGGATATGTATTAATACTGCACTAATACTGCACAGTTCAGTTCTAAATTACAGATAAAATGGTGGTCATCACATGTTTTTATTTGTAAGGGTTGGACTTTAAAAGTTTGTTGACATTGGTCACCCTTGAGGTGTTAAATACTCTGACCGGTGTTGGTAATTTGGTTTCAGCAGCTGTTGTATCAATTCAACCGGATGTTACACAACAGTAAAAACAAATTTTTACATCATCTGACGATATTGCATGTGGGTCTGTAATAGACACATTTTGGAATGGAAGCCCTGGCCAATTGAGTTCTGGAGCCAGCTGCCTGTTATAACAGGTTTTATACTTGATATAGACAATGACAGCATGCACCCCTGTGAAATGTCACCTTTGCTCAATTTCTATCAAAACAGACACCTGCAAAAACTGCAGGATTGAATTAATAACGCCTGCTGTTTCATTTCTCATATCCATTACGTTACTAGAACATTCCACGATTCGTATTACAACCAATGCTGTAATCAGAGAAATACACTATTTTTTTAAATTACTGAACAACATAGTGTGCACGTCATGTTTACTTTTTTCTAAGTTATTAATGAGGACTTATTCTATTTACAACACATTAAATGCCATAAACGTGAGAAGTTAAAATATATTTCACAAGTGCCATGATGTTATTTCCATAGTGGACCTATACAAAAAATGAACACAAGAAACAAATTATAAACATGTAAATCAGCTATCTAAAAGCAACAAACACTCTAAAATACAAAATCACTTCAATTTTTTCGGCTTCATCCTATTCAGAAAAATGGTCTTACATTCGTTCTTAAACATATATGTATTTTGTTTGTATTGTTTTCGTATTTACCAGAAATTCATTCCACATTTTAAAATTAATGCCTGCCATTAAATAAAAAAAGAGATTTACCATGTACAACCATGATCCTTGACATGAGACACAGCTTTATTCGACATGTTTTATTGTGTTGATTAAAATACATATGTAGATTAAACAGAGTGGTCAGAATGTCAATTGTTAAAGATGGACGCCATATTGCCAGCTATTTTTAATATTTTTTAAGAATAAAATAATTAAATGTGGTGGTCATAGTCAGGCAAGCCAGCTAGTGACACCACCATGCAGATAACAGTATACATGAAACCAACAACAGACCAGGCTGTTTAAGATGTTATCAGGTATCTATACAACACAGTCTCAGTCAGATAGCTCATCTACTGTGTGATAACAGCTGATACTAGATATCTAGACTGATTATTGACCACATGGGTCAAACACATTAACACCCTCAGGCTTTGTGTTTTGCCTGTGCAGCTATTTGCCACAATGCCCTGGGAAGTGCCCTGTGCCTCTGAAATTAAACAACTGTTTACTGCCAACTTGGTCGTGCTTTGTAAAACAAATCAAGGCCAACTGGCTTTGCCCTGAAGTTTGCAGAAATCAAGGCCTCGATGTTGTGACAAAATCACACAGCATTATTCAATGTATTTACAGGCTGTTTCCTAAACCTCTATAACAAAACACGCTATGCAAATTGAACCAAACCAGACACCTTTATTGTTGTAATGTCATAATCTTTTTATTTAAGATTACTTGTTTCCTATTACAGTATGTTTCATGCGTGGCAAATTCTCTTTTGAATGTGAGAGTTTATAAAGATAACAATTTCATTACAATTGTCCACGTTCAAATAATGAATGACATATATCTGCATGCTGATACAGGCTATTTATCAGAGAGGACTGTGTTATAAAGTCTGTGTACTGTTTGATGGATCAACATTTCTCCTGCACTAATTAGACTCCCACATTATAAGTTTACAATAGTTACAGAGTACCCCTTGCAGTTCCTTTCATAAGGCGCTGTGATATGGACAGGCGGCGTACCATCATCTCAGCAATCAATCAAAACGCTTACTTCTATTTCTTACACAACTTTAAATGAACAAAGAAGGTGAAATATCCTGCAGCCAGGGTGTGAACTTGGGTAAAGTTTTGCCCTTGGGGTTAGAACCCCCTTGAGGCAACTTAAAAGTTAACTGTGAGAATACCAGTTTGAGTCAAATTTACTACCTGCCATATTTTTTCAAGGGATATTAAATAGTAACTGGATCGCAGCTTAAGTTAAGCTGCTTTGTGGTTGTGCTTGTATATAATTTACCAAGCATTTAACAGAAACCTGAAGTAGATCAATTAATTTATTTTCTTGTAGATTCTACAATGTAAACTATGATTTTGTTTAGTAACAAAATATCGAGTTGTCTCACTGAATCAAACTTTAAAAGTTTACAAAATAATAGAACATATTCTGGTAATCAATTCTGAGTGCAATTATAAAACCTTTAAAAAATCATCATTGCTAGTACTGTAAAACCTTCCTTTACGGCCACCCCAGTAATTCAGCCACTTTATAGGTCAGTCCACAATTATTTAAATAAAAGTAAATGTTATAAGAAGTAGAATAGACCCTCTTTTTATGGTCACCTTAGTAAGCCAGCCACCTCAGTAATCCATCCACCTCACAATTAAAGTCACCCTAAACAGTTCCAGATTATTTCCACATGCAGTAAACATATGATATCAATCCCATCAATTCGGTCACCTCACTATTCGGGTCACTCGTGTCCATGGTGACCTTAATAGGGAGGTTCTACTCTTGTTAACTTACACATTTCTGAGTTTGTGATATAACATGGACACGTAAAAATATGAGTATTTGTATTTGTATTTTAATAATGCTGTCATTGTGCGTGTCTGCAGGCAAGCCAACGTTTGACAGTACGTTCTCGCGCAAGCAGCTGCAGGCGTACATAGACGTGCGTAAGGGCAAGATGCTGCAGCAGTGGATGCTGAGGATGTGTGTCATCTCAGGCACTCGACTCCTCATCTACAAAGGTAGGCATATGACTTCTTGTGGCGCTTAGTGCAGTTGGACCTCACTTTACGTTCACCTCAGTAATACAGCCACATTGCAACTAAGACAGTCTTGTAATTGTTTCTATAACAGTAAAATATAGTCCCACTCATAGTAATACAGTCACCTCTCTATCAGGTCACTTCTGCTGAGTCCCACTCATAGTAATGCAGTCACCTCTCTATCAGGTCACTTCTACCGAGTCCCACTCATAGTAATACAGTCACCTCTCTATCAGGTCACTCCTGCCCTGTCCCACTTATAGTAATACAGTCACCTCTCTATCAGGTCATTTCTGCCGAGTCCCACTCATAGTAATGCAGTCACCTCTCTATCAGGTCACTTCTACCGAGTTCCACTCATAGTAATACAGTCACCTCTCTATCAGGTCACTCCTGCCCAGTCCCACTCATAGTAATACAGTCACCTCTCTATCAGGTCACTTCTGCCCAGTCCCACTCATAGTAATACAGTCACCTCTCTATCAGGTCATTTCTGCCCAGTCCCACTCATAGTAATACAGTCACCTCTCTATCAGGTCACTTCTGCCCAGTCCCACTCATAGTAATAGAGTCACTTCTCTATTCTGGTCTATTGATTCCACAAGTTGAATATTGTGGCATAAAATATTCAGCAACACAAAAACTTGTCGGTGACTTGCACATTATGATGTGTATGCCTGGCTTTAGTTGTTTGTTAATTTTAAGATAATTTTACAGCTGTATTCACCTTGCAACTTTTTCTCGACTCCACATTCCATCAACTGGCACATTCTATAAACTGAGTAATCTGTATGTCTGGTGGTCTTATGAGGCGTCATTCATATAGTCAACGTTTTTCAAAACAGTCATCCTTTCTCTGATGCCACAGAGATGATACATACTTGCAATCCATTCCAAAACAGACACAAAGTTTTAAAAAGATTGAAAATTGCAAAGCCAAGTTATATATCTGTGGGTTAACCAATTGCTGTCAATTGGTTAGTATTCCTAGTAAACAACACTGCAGGCTGGTTTCATGAGCAGCTAAGAACATTTACATATTGCTAAGATTATTGTTTTGGTAAATTATATGTTTTTTTTTTAAAGGAGTTTATGCAAATGCATAACACTGAGTAATTGCCTTTACTTTAAGTAAGAAACTGCCCTCTGGTACTCACTTGTATAGTTCAGTGAACTTATACAACTTTTTTCAAAGGTCATTTAGGAGATATCAGTGCACTGTAGACTGGTTCCTTTTTGTGTACGACTTGAAGCTTAAAACCCACATTCTATGGTGTACCATGTCATTTACACCATATACTGTACTTAATGTGGGGTGTATGCCAAAAATACCCACTTTTATTGAAGCTACTAATGACAGGGAGATAAACACTCTTTATTGCTTCCTGATAGCTTAAGAAAACGCATTTTTTATTAGTGACTGGTTCGGTAGTCATTAGCTAGCTACACATTGTTGGGAAAGTATTAATAACAGTATTTAATGCATTTAGGTAACATAATAACTATCTAGAGTGCACAGAGTAGAATTAGTGAAGGAACAGTTTGGATATCAGAAAGTATTCATTATTACAAAAGGGACGTTATCTACTGATTAAATAAATGCTAGCAATGTGAATAATTTTTAAAAATAATACTGACAAATATCTTAAAGGCATCTTACAAAACTTGGACTCAGTAAGCCAATCTCTTCCGTTTTACATGTGGTATTCACTTAGCATGGCAATCTTGTGAAATCTTATTACTGAGGAAGAAGATATCGATTCGATACAGCACAATTAATACGTTATATGATACAGCATGTTATATGATACACACTGTATTCACATTAAGTCGTATAATGTACATTCCTAACCGATATCATATGTACTGGTCATAAACTACCGTTGTGACTTAATTATATTACATAACTATTATTACTCAGGCGGCCTTGACTGGTTGGTTCACAAACTGACAGTAACCACCCTTACTGGGTGGCTTGTGAACTGGTGTGGGAGGTCACCAAATGGACCCCTTTCAGATAGGTCACGCTCCCTTTAACTTTGTTGTCCAGCTCTTACGGACAGTGACATTTATTGTAGCATATTTAAATAGTTTAACCTTTTAATTAGTGGTCACATTTTGCTCGGGGGGAAGTGTTACGTTTGGCAAAGCAGGTCAGTGTAAGGGTAAAGTTTTCATACGTATTCAGACTGAAACTTTGATTATGTTTTATTAGCGTCCATGGTCTGTTGACTTCCAGATATTATTGTAGCTTGCAGGTATTAAAATATTGTCGCCCACATGTGTTAAAAATTGTGGCTTAAAATTTTAATTATACCAAAATGTAAATACAGCCTGTACATCAAACAGCCCTGTCTTGGTTTGACGTGCTTTTTTGAGGTTCGCCTGAAGTTAATGACTCTGAGTCCATGATAGGTTACACATTAACTCCCTGTGGGAGATCTTTTACTTCCCCGGCATAGACTTGCAGGTAGAAGGGATCAACAGCTTTTAGTTTCAGGCAACCGAGCAATACAGAATTTACAAAATACAATAATACTAGTTGTAATGGATCAAATTAAGGGATTAGACAGATCAACCAAAATGATTTCCCCATATGCAGATGTGAGAAATAGCAAAAATCTTAGCAGGTGTTTTTAATTTCTCGTTTGCTGACTGGGTGCGTTCGGGTGTTAATGGACAGACAGGTAAACTAACTATGCGGGTCAGCGAAGTTCATCATACATGACACCGTTTGTTCTCAGCTGTACTAGAAAGTATAGCTATAGTGTTAGGTACATTGATGGTAATCTTGGAAGCCAATTTAAGGGCTCAGCGGAGTTCATTGAGTGAGAGTGTCTTTGTGATGTTGTGATGTTGTGTTGTTGTTGATGCTGATGGTTGTGTGGTCAGTTTGATTAAACGGGTGCCAATTTCAGTACTTTTGTGCCAGTTTCAGTAGTTTTATTGTGGGTGTTTTAGATGCTATTCAATAATTACACAGAAGGTCAGGTTGTTACCTCTGTAGTGGTGCTGTAAGTTCAACCACCCTGCAGGCTTTGGTAGTTTAACTTGTCAAGTTCTTATAGATGTACTCAAGATCTGATTTAGGCAAATAAGTACACTTTGAGTTGACTAACGTCTGTCTGGTATCTGACTCTGAGGGGATCTGCCAACCCTTGAAATTCTAACCATTTGAGTGACAACAATTAATAGATGAGTGATGAGATGAGAAGAGGAGATGATTCTGTGATGAAACTGGTACTGCTCAGGAAGATGACTAGGAGACCAAGACAAAGGCACAGGGGACCACGTCACTAAGACAGTGAACTCAGACAAAGACACAGGGGACCATGCCACTAAGATAATGAGCTCAGACAAAGGCACAGGGGACCATGTCACTGAGACAAGGAGCTCAGACAAAGACACAGGGGACCATGTCACTAAGATAATGACCTCAGATAAAGGCACAGGGGACCATGTTACTAAGGTAATGAGTTCAGACAAAGACACAATGGACCGTGTCACTAAGATAATGAGCTCAGACAAAGACACAAGGGACCATGTCACTAAGATAATGACCTCAGACAAAGGCACAGGGGACCATGTTACTAAGGTAATGAGTTCAGACAAAGACACAAAGGACCGTGTCACTAAGATAGTGAGCTTAGACAAAAACACATGGGACCATGTCACTAAGATAATGTGCTCAGACAAAGACACAAGGGACCGTGTCACTAAGATAGTGAACTCAGACAAAACACAAGGGACCGTGTCACTAAGATAATGTGATCAGACAAAGACACAACGGACCGTGTCACTAAGACAGTGAGCTCAGACAAAGACAAGGGACCATGTCACTAAGATAACGTGCTCAGACAAAGACACAAGGGACCATGTCACTAAGATAATGTGCTCAGATAAAGACACAAGGAACCGTGTCAATAAGATAGTGAGCTCAGACAAAGACACAAGGGACCGTGTCAATAAGATAGTGAGCTCAGACAAAGACACAAGGGACCGTGTCAATAAGATAGTGAGCTCAGACAAAGACACAAGGGACCGTGTCATTAAGATAGTGAGCTCAGACAAAGACACAAGGGACCGTGTCATTAAGATAGTGAGCTCAGACAAAGACACAAGGGACCGTGTCATTAAGATAGTGATAAGATAGTGAGCTCAGACAAAGACACAAGGGACCGTGTCAATAAGATAGTGAGCTCAGACAAAGACACAAGGGACCGTGTCAATAAGATAGTGAGCTCAGACAAAGACACAAGGGACCGTGTCATTAAGATAGTGAGCTCAGACAAAGACACAAGGGACCGTGTCATTAAGATAGTGAGCTCAGACAAAGACACAAGGGACCGTGTCATTAAGGTAGTGAGCTCAGACAAAGACACAAGGGACCGTGTCATTAAGGTAGTGAGCTCAGACAAAGACACAAGGGACCGTGTCATTAAGGTAGTGAGCTCAGACAAAGACACAAGGGACCGTGTCATTAAGGTAGTGAGCTCAGGCAAAGACACAAGGGACCGTGTCATTAAGGTAGTGAGCTCAGACAAAGACACAAGGGACCGTGTCATTAAGGTAGTGAGCTCAGACAAAGACACAAAGGACCGTGTCATTAAGGTAGTGAGCTCAGACAAAGACACAAGGGACCGTGTCATTAAGGTAGTGAGCTCAGACAAAGACACAAGGGACCGTGTCATTAAGGTAGTGAGCTCAGACAAAGACACAAGGGACCGTGTCATTAAGGTAGTGAGCTCAGACAAAGACACAAGGGACCGTGTCATTAAGGTAGTGAGCTCAGACAAAGACACAAGGGACCGTGTCATTAAGGTAAATTCATCATTAAACAGAATCTGCTGTTAAGTTTAAGGATTCTTTTCAAAATGTGAGAAGCCGCTGCTGTTGCCAAGACTACCACATTGGCGGGGTTCGAAATAGCGGCAGTCCGGTAGTCTGAGGCCTACCAGAAATTTGGTTGCACTACCGAAGTTGGCGTAAGCGGTAGTCCGACGGAGTACTGCAAAATCCGGGAATATGTTTTACTAATCGGTCACATGCTGGAGATATATATACATCTAGGGACACTGATTTTCCGTGATCGCAGAAAATGGGAAGAATTTGCAGAATTGGCGTTTGAAACGGAATTAGGCTAGCCTTTTCAAACGGAAATTCTGCGATCGCAAAAAACGGATGAAATCGCGGTATTTGCATTTTGAAAAGGATATTCTGTGGTCACAAAAAAGAGCAGAAGGACCGCCTCTTTCATTGATAATGCCTTATCTGGAGATATTTTGAAACAAACGTTTAATATGCAACGACGTAAGGCAAATCGTTGCGAAGTGTCATGGCGCCTGTGTTAACATAAACCGTTTCGCGATTGTTGCCTGGCTGTCCACTAAGCGCATGGAAGACATGTTGCTAATTAAATGTAGTTGTCACATAATTAGAACATGCGTAAGTGTACATATTCCGGCTTCGAACACAAAACGCGAAGGAGTAACAACAGTTTCGTAGTTTTAACAAATTCCGTTGGATGGCGTCATATATATATATGCCATTTTTAAACGGAAAATGCTTCATTTGACACACACAAAATATGTCATTTGGTGTTGGTGTGTATATGTTATTGGTGTACATTTGTTGTTTGGTCCATTAAATATGTTCGATTTTCAAATTTCAAATTTCAAAATCCACACAAATTTTTATTTTTGTGCACTGTGTTTTAGGACAGCTGAGAATAATTATTTTTAGGTGTCTGAATACTTACAATGATTTACATTATTTTCATGACACCATCAAAATTGTCCCGGCAGAACGTCCCTGTGTTGACAGTTTTCAAAATACTAAATCATTGTTAAGGAGTGAATCTATTTTAAAGAGCAAAATCAGACATATGAACTCAAGAATGTTGGTGAAACGGTTCCCACGTTTACGTTGAATAAAGAATATCAGTAAACACCTGGAGGAAAACATCCCCAACACATTTTTAAGAACAGAACAGAACAGAACAAGAACTGTTCAGAATGGAGGAAGTAGAATCTTGCCCCACTGACAGGACTTCCAATGTAACCTCAATTCATTCGTAACAGAGCTTTATGTAGGCTTGACTGGAGGAGAAACACAATGACCTCAAGAGAACTGGTGTCTGATTACAACAAAAAAGAACCATCCATTCTGCAACAGTCTGTTCTGGCTGAGGAGATTATTGTGATGTTGTCTGGTTTCACTATTCACTGTCGACACGCAATACTGCGCCCACTAAACATGACGCTTGAGTGACACCAAATAGAATAATACAGAAGAATAAATGAGGCGATATGTTGATGCCGCAACAGTTCCTGTTTGTGCCTGTTTGTGCCTGTTTGTGCCTGTTTGTGCCTGTTTGTGCCTGTTTTTATGACTTAAGACATTTCACCTTAGGTGTCTACGGCTAGCATAGGAGTGGCTTATTTTCAGACTTTTCCGTCTCTAGATTTAGTGAGTCCATGACAGTGTTTTCCTTGCATGGGATCTGTTGTCGTTTCCCCTGGCATTGGTTGGTTGGGATGAGAAGACTGGCTAGAAGCTGGATGAGATGGACAGGCCACTTGGTAAGAATGGACGCAGACAAACCAGCGAAGAGAGCCGAGGCAGAATTCCACCAAGGACACAGAATAGGAGAATACGACAGAGATTGGGCGGCTGATAGAAAACAATGGAGAGAATTCAAGAACAGAATGAGTGGTTCAACAATGTTATACCTGTCCCCACCCATGTACAGCAGGGAATAAGGTGGAAGACCACATAGGCACTACATAGAAGGGACCAATGGGTTTTTGAGTCTAACTCTTCTGAATGTGGGGTGAATGAAATTGACCAAGCTTCAAAATTGTGGCAGATGGAATCGAACCACCTGATTGACAGTCCGGTGCTCTCAACATTACACCAAAATTTGGGTTTGAAAATAGTTGTACTACCCGTAGGTAGGAGCGACAATATGACACACAGCCAGTGTCTGTCTCATACTGTACGTGTCTTGTCTTGCTTAGCATTAAGTGGCAAATGGGGCCAGTTATCAAGGTTAATGGTCAGCAAAACAAGACCAGGAGCTGGTGGCCTTGATAGATATCTGCAGCGTCACACGTCAATGGCAACAGCAGTATTGTTTGTTGATGTATCAGAGACTGTGAGTCATAAGGTTTCTATAACATGGCACAAAGGGGTATTGTTGAACACAGCTGTGATGGGGGTGGGGGGGGGGTAATGTAATAGTCTTCAAAGGATTTGTGGGTGGTTTGTTGGGATGACTGATAAATTATTGCGTAACTAAACACCTGTACACTGACTACCACTAGGTGTACAGGTGTTTTACAAATTACCAATTATTTTCTTCTTACCTTTGATCCCTTGTAGGGTGGGTCCATAGCACTCAGTCTGTTCTCTTTTCTTTACAATTATTCTCCATATTTCTCGATATTCTGCAATGGTCTGCTTTATACGACTATAACATGCAGTTAAAATGGATTTGTCAATACCGTTTTAATCCAGGGTGTATAACAAGCAAGGCTAGTGTGATAACACATCACTTTGTAGAGTTCGTACTTCGCAGCAGTGTCGCCGCCAAGTGACCATAGCTGGTACTACACTATTCTCCCGATGTTGTAATAGACAGACTGTGAGCTAAGTTTTGTTTTATTTATTATTTAAGACAACATGGACAACATTATTTTACCAAAAAATTTATCTTGGTCATTCAACTCACCTGTGAAATAAATGGCCACCATGATTGCCTGCTGCTGTTCTCCTTGAATATTTTAATAATTTAAACATTTTTATAGTTTGTTTTAATTATGCATGGTTTACTACCACCATAACATTTTAAAGAAGCTACATCAAAATGCACCTAGTCCACGCAGTGTCAGACCATCTACTTCCTCTTCTCCAAGTACGTACAGGATGTGTCCTTACCCCGCATTTCCTTCCTGCCCTTCCTACTTCCTACTAAGCTCTGGAACGCTCTGCCAATAAACGCTCATCAAATAGACACTATGAATAAATTCAAAACGCCTTAAAATATACTTATTTAAGCAGGCGTACTTCGACTGAGGAACTGTGCTGTAGGAAACTTTTTATGAACATGTATTTAATCAATTAATTTATGTTTAATTACATAATATATTTTAATTAGTTTATTATTATTTATCTTTTAATAAAATTTTCTATATTATAATATATATTCTTTTACTTAAATATATTTACATTTGTGCAAATATGTAATGTATTTTAGTTTCATTAGATATACAATCTTGTAAATCTTAATATTATATTTACCGGCATCTTTATACTTATATATATTTTTATATTGTACATTACATGTACATTTTATAATGTGTGTACACACCTATGAACGGGCTGGTCCCGGAGATATGGCGCTGTAGAAATGCTAGTAATAATAATAATAATACTTCCTACCCTATGAGCTATGTTGACAGGTTGTGCAGTGTTTGTTAAAAGATGCAGTGCTGCGGGCATTTGAAATGAATCGGGGCCAGGCAAGTGGACCAAGTTCCCTACTGGCCAGGCAAGAGGACCAAGTTCCCTACTGGCCATGCAAGTGGACCAAGTTCCCTACTGGCCAGGCAAGTGGACCAAGTTCCCTACTGGCCATGCAAGTGGACCAAGTTCCCTACTGGCCACGCAAGTGGACCAAGTTCCCTACTGGCTAGGCAAGTGGACCAAGTTCCCTACTGGCCACGCAAGTGGACCAAGCTCCCAACTGGCCAGGCAAGTGGACTAAGTTCCCTACTGGCCAGGCAAGTGGACCAAGTTCCCTACTGGCCATGCAAGTGGACCAAGTTTCCTAATGGCTAGGCAAGTGGACCAAGTTCCCTACTGGCCACACAAGTGGACCAAGCACCCAACTGGCCAGGCAAGTGGACCAAGTTCCCTACTGGCCAGGCAAGTGGACCAAGGTCCCTACTGGCCAGGCAACTGGACCAAGTTCCCAACTGGCCAGGCAACTGGACCAAGTTCCCAACTGGCCAGGCAAGTGGACCAAGTTCCCTACTGGCAAGGCAAGTGGACCAAGTTCCCTACTGGCAAGGCAAGTGGACCAAGTTCCCTACTGGCCACGCATGTGGACCAAGTTCTCTACTGGCCATGCATGTGGACCAAGTTCTCTACTGGCCACGCAAGTGGACCAAGTTCCCTACTGGCCAGGCAAGTGGACCAAGTTCCCTACTGGCCAGGCAAGTGGACCAAGTTCCCAACTGACCAGGAAAGTGGTCCAAGTTCCGAACTGGCCAGGCAAGTGGACCAAGTTCCGTACTGGCCAGGCAAGTGGACCAAGTTCTCTACTGGCCACGCAAGTGGACCAAGTTCCCTACTGGCCAGGCAAGTGGACCAAGTTCCCAACTGACCAGGAAAGTGGTCCAAGTTCCGAACTGGCCAGGCAAGTGGACCAAGTTCCGTACTGGCCAGGCAAGTGGACCAAGTTCTCTACTGGCCACGCAAGTGGACCAAGTTCCCTACTGGCCAGGCAAGTGAACCAAGTTCCCAACTGGCCAGGCAAGTGGACCAAGTTCTCTACTGGCCATGCAAGTGGACCAAGTTCCCTACTGGCCAGGCAAGTGGACTAAGTTCCCTACTGGCCAGGCAAGTGGACCAAGTTCCCAACTGGCCACGCAAGTGGACCAAGTTCTGTACTGGCCAGGCAAATGGACCAAGTTCCGTACTGGCCAGGCAAGTGGACCAAGTTCTCTACTGGCCACGCAAGTGGCCCAACTTCCCTACTGGCCAGGCAAGTGGACCAACTTCCCTACTGGCCAGGCAAGTGGACCATGCACCAGTCACTACTACCATGGAGGTTCACACGGACACACATGGATGGTCAGTTGGTCAAGCGTGGACATATTCAGCTCAAGTTTATGTTGTGTATTTATCTATTCACACTAATTGGATTAGTTCCACCTGAACTGAGATTCCAATTCACCTGACACAGGAAGGGGGGGCTTGGCCTTTGAAGCATCCTTTGTTTATCTCCCCACATGGGGGTGGGGTTTGTAGACTTTCTCAATAGCAACAGTTGGATGTGAAGACAGTAATTTTGGGTCCATTAATCAGAAGGTGAAGGTTCTGAATTACTTGTCTTGGAAGTGGTGGCTCTTATGATGCGGCAGTCAGTAATTGGTTGTCACCGCAGGGATATAGTTTTGTAGAAAAAGATTCCCACGCAAGATAAATGCATTCCATTTTGCTCTACCCTATGTTCTGCAGATGATAAATATATCTGGTCAAGTTACAAAGTTCTGGGAACTTATTTGATGTGGTTGTCTTCTGCATGGAGGAATAATAACCAACCTAGCACTAAATTATAATAATAATTAACACAACATAAATTGCTCTTAATTGCTTTACATAAAACGCTAAAAATTATATAAAATCATTTAAAATGTATGAATTTAAAAATAAATAGTGTAATAGAGCTGATTAAGACATGCACTTGAAAAACCTATTCTAACCAGAAATATGAAACTTTACAATTATTATGCATCTTCACCCACAAGAATTAAACAGTGTCTTTGTTTCAGGAATAAAACAGTGACTGTTTCTTTGTAGTGATGCCTTTCAAAGTACAACAAAACTCCCAGTGGTGTAGAATGTATAGAAACAGGGTTAATATCAACACTTCTCGTTTGACAATGACCTCAAGTGCAAGCTCCCAGTGGTGTAGAATGTATAGAAACAGGGTTAATATGAACACTTCTCGTTTGACAATGACCTCATGTTAAAGCAACAAGAATGGCCCACGTAATCAAGTTTCTTATGGTTACAATCACTTTCATTGTTGCCTTATATTGAGGCTATGTTGGGTCACTGCAGGTCCTTTGTTCTCCATTACAGCCTTCATATGCCACCCGTGTCGATTCATATGCCACCCGTGTCGATTCATTACATTAACAATCAGTACCTGAGTATACGTAAGCACTTAAATTAAACTGGCCTTTGATTTTTCGTATTTTTACAAATTTGCCATAACTCCATCATTGAGTTATGGTCATGGCAATTTTTTTTATTTCTGTAGTAGTTTGAAGTGTATTAATAAATTAGTTAAAGGATAAATAGGTTGTTGTAATATTGAAAATGCGGGGTCAGAATTCTCAATTGAGATTAAAGTGTAAACAATTGACGTTTGTGACATTTTTAATATATTATTTAAAATTTCTTATTTTGTACAGTTTTCCAATATAGTACCTTTCCCGTACTCATCTGTCGTTTCTGGATACTCCATGTCACAGAAATGATGTGCTAACATTTAACAACATATTTTATTTTTAGGTATTCAATGCTATGATTGCACCTGTCCTATAATTGCTATGTCACCAGCCGTATGCAATAAAAATAACAAATCCTATTTTTAAGTATTCAGTCCTACGATTGCCTGCCTTGTGTAGTTGTTACATCAATAGTCATGTGCGAGAAAATCTACAAATCCAATGTTAGGTATTTAGTACTGCGCACCTCTCTTCCGTGACAGTCACAGTTGAAAGTTGTTCAATCACAGTATCAAATACATCAACAATCGTGTGTGCGAAAAATCTAAATCCAATTTTTAGGTATCTGATACTACGACTGTGTCTCTTTCATCAATGACTGTCAACATTCGCAATTTTCATGACATCTGTACATGACCAATACAAAGCCCTATGGGTTGATACTGTGCCACCCAACGCTGGGTCATGACATCTGTACATGACCAATACAAAGCCCTGTGAGTTGATACCGTGCCACCCAACCCTGGGTCATGACGGTGTCTCGAGATAATGGGGCAAATATTAGGACTGTCCGAGCCATATTCTCTGGTCCAGTTTTGCAGCTGAATCAACATTCACTTTCACTGGTTTCTAACGAGCTGGCCTAAGCTTTGTACATTGTTTGGCAGTTTGAGACGCATGTTTGCTACCAAATCAGTTGGCAACACAAGTTGTTGAATAGGTTCAATTAGGTGAATATCCGCATCGTGTGAAAATATCCACATATGACATAGGGGTGATGGTGGTCACCGGGGGGAGGGGGGATGTAGCAGAAATAATATTAACATTTAACAAGGTTGCAGTCCAATCCATGTGAGCTCAGGTGGCGCTTGGCTAATCAACTATGTAATATTTGTCGGCTCTTTTCACATTCATGTCAATTATATTTTTAAACATGCACATGTATTTAACCTGTTAGCATTAACATAATATGTACAGTTAATTTAAGTTAGTTTAATTTAATTGTGAGAACAAGTACTTTCTCATAGCCAATCCAGTCTACACTTTTTCAGTGTTGAGCAGCCAAGTTGTGGAATGCGCTACCGGCTCACATTCGTGAAGCAAAAACACTGAACACTTTCAAGAAGCTGCTAAAAACACATTTGTTCCTAGCCCATTTTGGTGTTTAACTCTTTCTAGTCAGTTTTTATTACATTTTAAAACAATATATATATTCATTTTATTATACCCAGTCTTCTAAAATATATTTTTTTATCATGTTATCGTTTTTATGCTTTGTTTTTACTGTGTATGATTATTCTATTGATTTGTACAGTGCTTTTGAGCAGGCTTTTATATATGAAAAGAGTGCTTTATAAGTTCGGTATAATAATAATAATAAGTAATACACTTTTACTGATGTTAATGTGTACCCTTTAGTTCAACTACCTTCTATAATTTTGAAGAAATTATTCCTATCAATATTTTATGCCCATTCCATATCTAAAAAAATTAATTTGTATCAAAGATGTCTACACTTAGCAGTACACCATTTGTGGCTATAAATTCAGTGAAGCTATTTGTTTGTGATATACATCCAGGGATATTACAGTTTACATTATATGAAAGCCATGAAAATAACATTGATCGCGGAGTCAGTGTACTTTGCTTAGATGGTGTTGCCAAAGAATTTACAACTGTCAGAAACACGTTTATTATGGAAACCACTGCATTCCTATGAAGATGATTGTAAAATGTGGCATTTTGAGAAGTATAGAAACATGTAAATGTGCACTGTTTGTAACTGCACTTGGAGCAGTACGTGACGTGACACCCAACTAGGAAGCTTTTTCCTGTCTCCTCTCTTCATTGACCCTTTGCGACATGTGCAACAATGTCAAGGCGACAGCTTGGCCTCCGGTGACTTTTATTTCGCCGTGTTTTATTGCATTAACGTACAAAAGAAACTGCATGACTGCCAAGGGGCGACAGTGCATGAACCACAAACAAAACGCAGAATGCGACCGATGTTATAAAATGTCTGCGACGATTCATTGCCATGTTTGCCGCCATCTGTCGATCGTTTTTATCTGAAACCGTGTCGCCAGAATTGTGAACATCTTGTTGAAGTTGTAATGACCCCATACACGTGGTGTGATCTATGCAGCTCTCCTGTCCTCGGTAGTAAAATAAATGTCGACACACTTCGTTCGTTGCAGACAAATATAAGAGGACCAATCCCACAGTGGTGCAGCTCGCCAAAGGGGCCGTCGAAGAGGTCAAGTTCAAAGGTCACAGTCTCTGTTTGAAGTTGACATCGACACTTAACGGGGAGAAGTACATCTATCTGTCGTTCACCGACCGACAGGAATATGACAGATGGCACAGAAAATGCAAAAAGGTGAGTCGGTAGTTTGTGAAATATGTTACATAATCGTACCACCGATTACACAGAATATGCTTTACGTGTATTTGGTTATTTTGTATCTTTTTATTGTCACTTTGAGGGTTTTTCTACAATTAGATTTTTTCACCTGTCACATTTCAGACTTATTTTACATGGAAATTTGGACCCGTCTAGCATACATTGTGATGTGTTAAGTTGTACATTGTTAAAAATTAGTCTTGGTGAAAACATCAGACAAATTGTTAAATTGTTGTTGATGGGATCCAGAAATTTGTTCGCAAACAAATTGTAAAAGTTATACAGCTGTATAACTTATAGCGTAAGTGTCATGATTTGTACAATTTACAAAAATTCAGTTTAGATGATTGAAAAAAAAATTCTGCACATTTTTAAAGAGTTCATATTATGTAATGTTCACACTACACTTTTTAATATCAACAAACACAATTTTAATAGGACAGTACAATAATAACACTGCAAATCCATATGAAATAGCCATGCAGTAACATGTATAAACAAATCTCAAAGTTGTCACATTGAATGTTATTGTGTGTCACCTAGGCAACGGACAAACTGCCAACATCAGCCGATCTCTCGAACTGCCATCTGGAGTTCCTTCCAGAAACTATCTTCATCAACGACCAGCTGGCGATGTTGAACCTGCGTCACAACGTGCTGAAAGAGAGGCCTATCGAGGAGGATATTTACACGATTGGCTGGCTGGATGACCTACATAAGTACGTGACTGATGGTGCAGACAAATAGATAGCATAAAATGGAGTTGTCTACTTTCGTTTATAAAATACAACTACAAAGTTAGTTTTGGCCAAATTTGCAGTTTTGGCCAGACTTTTGTCAAAACAAAATATAATAACAATAAATATTTTCATAGCAGTTTTACACAAGTGGTCACAATAGAGAGGTTTCATTGTCGTGTGCGTTTGTTGCAGGTTCACGATGTCACAAATGGTCACAATAAAGATGTTACATGGCCATGTGCATTCATTGCAGATTCACGGGAAACGAGTGGTCACAATAGATAGGTTACATTGCCATGTGTGCACTCGTTGCAGATTCACAGTGACACAAGTAGTCACAATAGAGAGGTCACATGGTCATGTGTGCATTCATTGCAGGTTCACGGGGACACAATTGGTCACAATAAAGATGTTACATGGTCGTGTGTGCACTCGTTTAAGGTTCACAGTGACACGAGTGGTCACAATAGAGATGTTACATGGTCGTGTGTGCGCATTCGTTGCAGGTACACGACGACAAAAGTTGTCGCAATAGAGAGGTTGCATGGTCATGTGTGCACTCATTTAAGGTTCACGATGACACAAGTGGTCACAATAGAGATGTTACATGGTCGTGTGTGCGCATTCGTTGCAGGTACACGATGACACAAGTTGTTGCAATAGAGAGGTTGCATGGTCATGTGTGCATTCATTTAAGGTTCATGATGACACAAGTGGTCACAATAGAGATGTTACATGGTCGTGTGTGCGCATTCGTTGCAGGTACATGATGACACAAGTTGTTGCAATAGAGAGGTTGCATGGTCGCGTGTGCACTCATTTAAGGTTCACGATGACACAAGTGGTCACAATAGAGATGTTACATGGTCGTGTGTGCGCATTCGTTGCAGGTTCACTATGACATAAGTGGTCGCAATAGAGAGGTTACATGGTCATGTGTGCATTCGTTGCAGGTTCACGATGCTGCGGAGTCTGAACCTGGCAGACAACAACCTGAAGGTGTTTCCGCAGGCTCTCTGTCACGTCCGCACGCTCGTCGAACTCAACATCGCCAGCAACAAACTGGAGGAGATTCCTGCAGAGATCTCAGAACTATCAAAGTCAGCATCAAACTTTGCCTGCTCTTACTAGCGTTTCATTCCATTTCATCTGCCGTTAAAATTTGCATAAGACCATCCATTGATCAGTTTATTGTGTCTCCTCCAAAGAAAAGTAACATTTTTTATTTGTTCAAATTCCCTGTGAGTTATGGGTTCTTAACTGTTCATATGTTAGATGATTGTTCACAGCTTTAGGCATGTTTTTTAATGATTGTTAAATATTACATGAACTATCTATCGATCAGTTGTGGAAACTTTCTACAATCATAGAAAACATGTGTTGCTTTGCCAAAAAACTGTTAAGATTTATGTAATATTTGTCAGGTTCATAATTTTTTTATACTTCAGGAAACCGTTGCCTGTGTCTGTGTGTTTGTAGCGATCCCGTAAGTACAATCGTAGAAAACATGCACAGCTTTGCAGAAAAGTTCAGATTTTTGTAATACCTGAGAAACGTTTTTTTTGCATGTGCGTATGTGTAGCACCATCTGGAAGCTAGTGCTTGCTAACTGCCAGCGTGTGTGTATTGCAGTCTGCAGGCCCTCCACATCCACAACAACCACCTGCGTACGCTGCCCGGTGAGATGATCTCCCTGCGTAAACTCTTCATCCTAGTCCTTGCCTTCAACCATTTCGAGGTGATTCCCGCGGTCGTCCCGCAGCTCACCGACGTACGAATCTCAGAGGTCGAGAACATCATCATGGCCGGCAACCAGATCCAGTCGCTGCCTGCCGAAGTTGTCACCAAAATGCGCTACGTGAAGAAGGCTGATTTCCGCATGAACGACCTGACGCTGCCGCCATCGGAAGTGGCGCGGTTCACCGCACTCGAGCACCTCACTCATCTTGACATTCGCGACAATCGCATTGATGAGTTGGACATCCGCGTTTTGAAGACACTCGAGTATTTGAACTGTGAACGCAACGCCATGTATTTGCTGCAGGTGAACGGGACGGCTCTGAAGAATCTCCTCGTCGCTCACAACTGTAAGTGTCAACTTACTCAGTTATCGTCTTGTATTAGTGATTGAATTTTTCAGCAACCGATCATGGCAACATTAAAACACAAATAACAGAGTTTATCATTTTAAACCAGGGTTTCATCATTTTATATAAGAACTTACCATTAACTACATTAGAGCTTATCGAAATAATAGAAAACATTAGGAAATATCTCGAACATGGCAATTTAATTATGGGGGTCTACCTTGACTTAAGTAAGGCTTTTGACGCCATTGATCATGAAATACTGTTGTATAAGCTAGACTACTATGGAATAAGACGCCATGTATGTGATTGGTATGTTATATGAACAAAGTTACAAAGTTACTTCGTATAAGAACACAAACTGTACAGTGGCCAGTTTGAGAGCTATTCAATCCGAATCAATGCCTGCGGGCTAAAGTGCCAACCAGCGACAGACAACGTGAAGAATATTCAACAACTCTCTGGCCATTCTGTGGCTTGTCTGCATTGTTTTATTACATGATATATTATGTAAAAAAAGTTGTGATATAATTAAGTAGAAAAACTGGACAGTTATTCAAAATGCAATGCCTGCTGGGTGAAGTACTAAACAGTGATAAACCAGCAACAGAAACGTATTGGAGCAGACCATGTTAAGTCTGAAGAATATTCAACAACTTTCTGCCAATTTTGTTGTATTTCTTAATTTTTATCATCTATATTTTGATAACAAATGTATTCATCTATGTGGTTGAGATGGGGGTGGGCGGTAATGCGAGCAGGAGGGCAGTTAATCCAAATTTCTGGGAAATGGGGGTGGACGATAATGTGGGTGTGGGTGATAACGCGGTCAAATTTGGTATGTATGCCAAGATCTAAAGATAGAATTGGAGAGAATTCTTTGGAAATAATAGGGGTACGATTTTGGAACACACTCCCTGTAGATATTAAAAATGCAACATCATTGAATATGTTTATGCATAAAACCAGGAAATGTATCATTGGCAATAAGTAAACTAATTGAACTATATCTGTAATGAATAGCCTTTTAATCACCAGTTTCCTTACAATATCTCGAGCTTTATTTAAATGAAGTCAACCTGGAGCGATTACGTTGAATCAGCTGTCTAACATTTACATATGTAATGGTATTTATATACAGGAGTGTATTATGTTTAGTTTGATTTAGTAGGCTACCAATTCGATAAGTTTTTAACTTCTCTGGTAGACCCCTTATCTGTGTTGTATATCATATGGATAAGGAAATAAAATTAACTTACTACTTACTTATATGTCTCAGGTCTTGACCGGGTCAACATCAGTCCGAAGCCAGAATGGCTGTTGCAGATTGACGTGTCCTAGTAAGTGTGTGATCTTGTCATATGTCTGTGCTACAGACAATGTCGACATGCATCTTCTCTGTCATACATAATAGCGCCAGTTTTATTTATTTACGTTCATCTTTATAAAAACAACTCACCTTTTATTTGACCACTTATTACAACTTCAGTCAGACATGTCTGCACATAATATCATGACTAACCATGACCATAAAAGTAACTTCAAATTGTATATTTTATAAATAAATTGAAAACTAAGCACATGATGCCACTACTGACTGAATAGAAAACTATTTTGTGTCACTGGAATTTTGAATGGAAGAGAAACATAATTTAATGTACACAATCAAATAATTGTCCTTGAGATATGTGTATTTGTTGTCATGTGTGTTACAGCAACCAACTGATACATCTGCCGGAATGGCTAAGTGACTGTTTCTTCCTACAAAAGATCAATGCCAGCCACAATGCCCTCATTGAACTTCCATCCAGGTAACGACCACTCGTCACACTTTCTTGTTACCTCCTAACTATGAGTTAGTGTGTGAGTGAGTGTGTGTTTGTTGTGTTTGTGTGTATGTTTAATTTTACTTGAATTAAAAAAAAGCTTTACTTTTCTTCTGAGAGGTTATAGATGAACCGTTAACAGTATGGTGCTCAAGACACAAAGCATCATGGAGAAAAGGTTAACACACACACACACGCACACACACACAACTTCACACACACACACGCAAAACGCATGCACACACGCACAAATACATAGTTACGCACACACAAACACACACACTCGGACACACATGCACACACACAGACACGCACACACAAACACACACACACTCACACACTCATGCACACACAAACACACACACATATGCACACACACACATGCATGCACGCTCACACACACTCACACACACACACTCACACACTCACACACACAAACACTCTCACAAACACTCACACACACACACACACACACACACACACACACACACACACACACACACACACACACACACACACACACACACACACACACACACACACACACACACTCACACACGCACACACACGTATACACAAACACCTATATTAGAGATATCTCAATAGAGTGGGTAGCACAAAGATAAGAAATTGATGGACTCTGTAAACCAATGATTGTCTTGTCATGTAGGATTTATGCTTTGGATGGTATTATTGTTCTAGCTGTTGTTTCCAGTGCTTGGCAATGTTCTATTATCTAGTCTGTACATTGTGGTTACAATGTAATGGTCTTATGAGGTCTCATTCACCTAGTCAGCCTCTTTTAGATTATTGCCAAACCGAGCTTTCTATGCTGGCACTGAGGGTGGTCACTGCCAGGGTGCTTGTCGTCCTCAGTGGTTCTTTTACATCCCAAATTGAGACGAGACCGACATTAATGTGACCTTCTAATCACGAGGGATACACATGCAGTCTCCAATGTTGAGAGCCTGGTTTTTACACGAAATATACCATACTTGCCTGGTCCAGGTTTTGAACCCAGAGCACTGGCATGCCAGATGGATGTGTTAACTACTAAACCACTACACTCGCTTTCTCTCTCTCTCGTAAAACCTAGTTAACCATTGCCTCTGACCTTGTCACTCCAGATTGCTGGTGGACGGAAAGAAACTAAAGAGTCTGCGTGTGAACCACAACCGCCTGATGGCGCTGCCGGCAGAGGTCGACACGACCTTCCTGGAGGAGGTCTACGTCCAGCACAACCTCATCACCCAGCTGCCAGACAACTTCCTACGACGCACCAACAAGTTAGTAGCGTGCCAGATTGTGCATATGTGCGTGCACATGTACGTGTGTGTTTTCGTGTGTGGGTGTGATTGTGCGTGCATGTATGTATGTGTGTGTGTGAGTATGTGTTTACGTGTGTGTGTGAATGTGTGTGTTTATTTGTGTGTGTGTGTGTGTGTGTGTGTGTGTGTGTGTGTGTGTGTGTGTGTGTGTGTGTGTGTGTGTGTGTGTGTGTGTGTGTGTGTCTGTCTAGTTTGGTGTGTTTTTCAGTCTGTCTACTTTTATGTGTGTTTCGGTGTGTTTAATTTGATGTGTTTTTCAGTCTGTCTACTTTGATGTGTGTTTCGGTCTGTTTAATTTGATGTGTGTTTCAGTCTGTCTACTTTTATGTGTGTTTCGGTCTGTTTAATTTGATGTGTTTTTCAGTTTGTCTACTTTGATGTGTGTTTCGGTCTGTTTAATTTGATGTGTGTTTCGGTCTGTCTACTTTGATGTGTGTTTCGGTCTGTTTAATTTGATGTGTGTTTCAGTCTGTCTACTTTGATGTGTGTTTCAGTCTGTCTACTTTTATGTGTTTCAGTCTGTCTACTTTGATGTGTGTTTCAGTCTGTCTACTTTGGTGTGTGTTTCAGTCTGTCTACTTTGGTGTGTGTTTCAGTCTGTCAGCTTTGGTGTGTGTTTCAGTCTGTCTGCTTTGGTGTGTGTTTCAGTCTGTCTGCTTTGGTGTGTGTTTCAGTCTGTCTACTTTGATGTGTGTTTCTGTCTGTCTGCTTTGGTGTGTGTTTCTGTCTGTCTGCTTTGGTGTGTGTTTCAGTCTGTCTGCTTTGGTGTGTGTTTCTGTCTGTCTAGTTTGATGTGTGTTTCAGTCTGTCTACTTTGGTGTGTGTTTCAGTCTGTTTACTTTGGTGTGTGTTTCAGTCTGTCAGCTTTGGTGTGTGTTTCAGTCTGTCTGCTTTGGTGTGTGTTTCAGTCTGTCTGCTTTGGTGTGTGTTTCAGTCTGTCTACTTTGATGTGTGTTTCTGTCTGTCTGCTTTGGTGTGTGTTTCTGTCTGTCTGCTTTGGTGTGTGTTTCTGTCTGTCTGCTTTGGTGTGTGTTTCAGTCTGTCTGCTTTGGTGTGTGTTTCTGTCTGTCTAGTTTGATGTGTGTTTCTGTCTGTCTAGTTTGATGTGTGTTTCTGTCTGTCTGCTTTGGTGTGTGTTTCTGTCTGTCTAGTTTGGTGTGTGTTTCTGTCTGTCTAGTTTGATGTGTGTTTCTGTCTGTTTACTTTGGTGTGTGTTTCTGTCTGTCTGCTTTGGTGTGTGTTTCTGTCTGTCTGCTTTGGTGTGTGTTTCAGTCTGTCTGCTTTGGTGTGTGTTTCTGTCTGTCTAGTTTGATGTGTGTTTCTGTCTGTCTAGTTTGATGTGTGTTTCTGTCTGTCTGCTTTGGTGTGTGTTTCTGTCTGTCTAGTTTGATGTGTGTGTCTGTCTGTCTAGTTTGATGTGTGTTTCTGTCTGTTTACTTTGATGTGTGTTTCTGTCTGTCTAGTTTGATGTGTGTTTCAGTCTGTCTGCTTTGGTGTGTGTTTCAGTCTGTCTACTTTGATGTGTGTTTCTGTCTGTCTGCTTTGGTGTGTGTTTCTGTCTGTCTGCTTTGGTGTGTGTTTCAGTCTGTCTGCTTTGGTGTGTGTTTCTGTCTGTCTAGTTTGATGTGTGTTTCAGTCTGTCTACTTTGGTGTGTGTTTCTGTCTGTCTACTTTGATGTGTGTTTCTGTCTGTCTGCTTTGGTGTGTGTTTCTGTCTGTCTAGTTTGATGTGTGTTTCTGTCTGTCTAGTTTGATGTGTGTTTCTGTCTGTTTACTTTGATGTGTGTTTCTGTCTGTCTAGTTTGATGTGTGTTTCTGTCTGTCTAGTTTGATGTGTGTTTCTGTTTGTTTACTTTGATGTGTGTTTCTGTCTGTTTAGTTTGATGTGTGTTTCAGTCTGTCTGCTTTGGTGTGTGTTTCTGTCTGTCTACTTTGATGTGTGTTTCTGTCTGTCTAGTTTGATGTGTGTTTCTGTCTGTCTAGTTTGATGTGTGTTTCAGTCTGTCTACTTTGATGTGTGTTTCTGTCTGTCTAGTTTGATGTGTGTTTCAGTCTGTCTACTTTGATGTGTGTTTCTGTCTGTCTAGTTTGATGTGTGTTTCTGTCTGTTTACTTTGATGTGTGTTTCTGTCTGTCTAGTTTGGTGTGTGTTTCTGTCTGTCTACTTTGATGTGTGTTTCTGTCTGTCTAGTTTGATGTGTGTTTTAGTCTATCCACTTTGATGTGTTTTTCAATCTGTCTTTTTTCATATAAGATCTCTGCCTAGAATGAAGATCTCTGCCTAGAATGAAGATCTCTGCCTAGAATGAAGATCTCTGCCTAGAATGAAGACCCTTGACACTTGATTGAGCACATGTTTATCCACTTTGCCATGTTTCAGACTGCGAGTGTTGAACGCGACCAAGAACCGCCTGTCGTCTCTCCCTCCGCTCAACGAGAACCAGGACTTGAACAAGGTGCAGGAGCTCTACCTCACCTGCAATGCCCTCACAGATAGCGCCTTCACTGTCATCGCCGGCTACTCTCGTCTGAAGCTGCTCCACATAGCTCACAATGACATAGAACACCTCAGTGACAGGTGAGTCGTGTTGTTATTAGGTAGAACACCTCAGTGACAGGTGAGTCGTGTTGTTATTAGGTAGAACATATCAGTGACAGGTGGGATATGTGAATATGAGTACATTTATTTCAGCTAGAACCCATAGATTAGTACATACGAAGAGGTGTAAAAAAAAAAAAATGTTAAAAAGTCAATAAATTTAGTCTAAAAATAAATAAAAGTTAAGAAATTATGAACATTTGAAGATATAATGAAAGATGTAAAAAATAGGATCAGGTCATCGATTTACAGTGATAAATGTGAATTTGTCCAGCTAGTCCACACATGCCATTAACAATATTTCTACTATTGCACAGACATGTTATCATATATTTGTCTACATTAAACACCCATTTTCTAAGACCATTCTTGCACTGTAAGGTTGAGCACTTCAGTGACAGGTGGGTCATGTTGTTATTAGGTACAGCATTTGTGGCATCATGCCAGTTATATAATATATGCACAGTCGTTTAACGGAATTTTTTGGCTAAATCATCAAGATAGCCCGCACTGATCATTACATCTGGTAACATGCAAAAATGAGAATAACCTCATAGTTTATAAAGAAGACGTCACTTTTATTATTTATTTACTGATTTATGACTGGTCAAACATAATTGTAAACTTTGTCTGGTTATTTCATTGAAACTAAATATCAGGTTTGCTCAAAAACATTATCACATCATAGCAGTAGCTTACATTTACCAAGAAATTATTTTACAACAAGATCAACAAAAAACGTCTGACAATGATGGGGTGATGCGTCATGTTTCAGTGACGTCCGTCGTCTTGAGATGATGCAGGAGTTGAATATCTGTGGCAACCAGCTGCGGTCACTGCCGGCCAGTGTCGGTGAACTGACCAAGCTAACCATCCTGCGAGCACACAGCAACGCACTTGAGTCTCTGCCAGACTTCAAGAAAGCAACATCCCTCAGGGTGGGCGTTCTTATGAAGATTCTGATTATATTTCTTTAGTATTTGAAATGCGTAAGATATGATTATTGAGGGTATGCATATGGAGTTTCAACCTTTTATCACCCACAGTTTTGGGGGGCCAACTGCCCGCATTCCACATTTTTGGGGGGACAGATTCCCTCCCACCGTTGCTTAGAATCCACCAACCTCACCTCCCATCTCCCATATATGTCTAAGGCCAACATCCCACTGAGTTGTAGGAGGATCTTCTAGTCAACCACCTCCAACTAGGTGGTGTAAGCTGGCATTGTCCCCACTCCACTTCTAGTTACAGTCTATAGTCTACAGTCTACAGTTTATAGTCTACAGTCTATAGTCTATACACATCTCATTACGTCAGTGATATAATAAGTGTATTTCTTATCATGTTTATAAGTGCAATTGTCCTTTAAGAAAACAGATTACGTATTAAGCAATACCTTAGCATAATTTTCCAGAACTAATACAGTTTTGCCGTTGAAAAACCTTTTTTGTTGGCTTTGTAACCAGTCTGATTCGAATGAACCCTAACATTCAGGTATAGAAGTCCATCCATTTGTCTGTGAGCACTGTGGTAAATATTGTGTCTTTTTTTTAAATGGACATCCCCTTCAGATCATAGATATTTAAATAAATTTGACAACAACAAAATAGTGCTCTTTTATAATCAAATAAATTAAACCACAAAATATCTCTCATTGTCGGCAGCACCATTTATTGGAAGTGTATCTGCTATTATTGTTATTATTATACATAACTACATACAAACATGTACAGTTTATTATTATTATACACACGTACATACAAATGTGTACAGTTTATTGTTATTATTATACACACGTACATACAAATGTGTACAGTTTATTGTTGTTATTATTATACACATGTACATACAAACGTGTACAGTTTATTGTTATTATTATACACACGTACATACAAACGTGTACAGTTTATTGTTATTATTATACACACGTACATACAAACATGTACAGTTTATTGTTGTTATTATACACACGTACATACAAACGTGTACAGTTTATTGTTGTTATTATACACACGTACATTCAAACATGTACAGTTTATTGTTGTTATTATAAACACGTACATTCAAACGTGTACAATTTATTGTTGTTATTATGCACACGTACATACAAACGTGTACAGTTTATTGGAAATAGCATGCAGGATGTTCGTGGGGTTGAACATTTTGTGCTACAATGCAGGTGCTTGACGTAGGACACAACCATCTACTCAATGTCTCTGTCACCAACCTGATGGCGTCACAACTCAACCTACTTGACATGTCACTCAACCGACAACTCAAGGTTGACCCGAAGGAGTTTAAGACAGTCAAGTCAGTATTCACCTTTAAGGGTTACAATCCTCATGAAATTCCATATTTTAATTAA
The DNA here is from genome assembly GCA_963995525.1 of Escarpia spicata. Taxonomy (NCBI): domain Eukaryota; kingdom Metazoa; phylum Annelida; class Polychaeta; order Sabellida; family Siboglinidae; genus Escarpia; species Escarpia spicata. Next base: position 13,753,892 of record OZ023214.1, on the reverse strand, counting down.
TTGTCATATCATAAAAACTTTGTGTCTGTCTTGACCAAAATTAAAAAATTGTGTATTAAATCAGTATAAAAAGAAAGTCAGATATTAAAAAATAACCAGTTTGCATAACCAGATAATACTTGGCCATTTTTACGGGGTGGTTTTATGGAACATCCAATGAAAAATAAAATTTGTATATTTTCATTTTGTATTATTTCTAACAGTTGTGCAATGAAGTAGTTTGGCTGAGTAAAGAGTAAAGTATGATTTTTAATATTGGTTTTCACATTTTAAACAAGAACGATAATATTAAAAATTAATGAGTGGCCAAATCTATGAAGAATTATGAAACTCAAACCGATTCCCAACACAATTTATAATATGTAACATGACTGTGGTGTTGCAGGAACCGCAAGAGTGTGTGTCTGGTGGACCTGACTGGACAGAACCGCACCCTGCCCGGCCTGGGTCACCGAACCCGCGAACTACAGGAGGACGAGATAGACCCCTCCCAGGCCTGGAAGGTCGGCTTCTCCGAGACATCAGGCGTGAGGAACAAGTGAGTGCTTACACATAGCTTAGGGACTTCTCAGAGATATCAGGAACAAGTCAGTGCTTACACATAGCTTAGGGGCTTCTCCGAGATGTCAGGCACAAGGAACAAGTGAGTGCATACAGTAGCTTAGGGGCTTCTCCAAGACATCAGGCACAAGGAACATGTGAGTGCTTACACATACCTTAGGGGCTTCTACAAGATATCAGGCACAAGGAACAAGTGAGTGCTTACACATAGCTAAGGGGCTTCTCCAAGACATCAGGCACAAGGAACATGTGAGTGCTTACACGTAGCTTAGGGGCTTCTACAAGATATCAGGCAGAAGGAACAAATGAGTGCTTACACATAACTTAGGGGCTTCTCAGGGACATCAGGAACAAGTGAGTGCGTACACGTAGCTTAGGGACTTCTCAGGGAAATCAGGCACAAGGAACAAATGAGTGCTTACACATAGCTTAGGGGCTTCTCAGAGACATCAGGCACAAGGAACAAATGAGTGCTTACACATAGCTTAGGGGCTTCTCAGGGACATCAGGAACAAGTGAGTGTGTACACGTAGCTTAGGGGCTTCTCGAGACATCAGGCACAAGGAACAAATGAGTGCTTACACATAGCTTAGGAGCTTCTCAGAGATATCAAAGCAGTGTTAAAACACACCTGTTTTGTAAATCCTTTACGGCACAATATGGATTTTATTTATATTATCTTATAAATTCATAAATTGCCGTAAATCTCAACAACAGTCCATTCTTTAATTTATTTCAAATAAAATATATATTTACAATATATATATAATTTAAGTTATTTATTATTAAACAGTAAGTAACAAGATCGTGTTGTCATGGTAACCTGTCTATTCTGTCAGGTTGTCGGTGGCGATGCTCAAAATCCTTCACTTTGGCAACGAGGATGAGTCTGTGTTTGCCGTCTTCGATGGCGGATACAACGACGAAGTTCCCAAGATCCTTGTGGAAGTGGTGCCAGGGATCCTGCAGGAGGAACTCGAGCGTGACCGATCGGGAACGGACTACATGCGATACACCTTCCTCACCGCACACAAGCGAGTCTTACGCAATGGTTTTCTCCTGTCAACTTTTCTTCGTTTAACGTTTTTCCTTTAATTTATTCTTCCTCTCATTTTTTTCTTTCTTCTAATTTTCTGTCCTTAATTTTTTTTTGCTTTGTTTTTTCCTTAACTATTTTTTTCTTTCACTTTTTCCTCTCGTGCTTTATTTTGACGTGGTGATTTTTTGGATCCAGAATTGCTATTAGCATCAATTTGCATTAACATCGGATGAATAGTTATATCGCATTCTAACATGTTTCACTTGCTAGGTGGCGCGCCTGAAGTAGTATATTTCCCACAATTTGTAGCGATGACTAAACACAACCCAACCATACAAAAACTTAACATGTTTTGGAACTTTGCAAACCACCCCAAAACTACCAGGATAATTGTCATTGAAACTGACCTCCACCTTGCCACCCTTGCAGGATGTTGAAGGGCACAGGCCAGAAGCTGGGTGCATCTGGGGCGCTATGTCACATCCGCCGAGTGAGCGCGTCAAACAACATGAACCAGTACACGTTGCACCTGGGCAACGTTGGTGACATTGAGGTGGTGCTGTGTCGACGCGGTGAAGCGGTTGTCCTCACGCGCAAGTTTGTGACAACAGAGGACGACGAGGAGTGTCTGAGAATCTACCAGTCTGATGGCATCATCACTGAGGTAGGCCAGTCGCTATAACCAAGCTGGTGTATGTATGTATGTATGTTAACGTTTTCCTCGACGGTTTGCATCTCAGGTGCCAAACTTTCAGGAGTTCGTCTGGGATTCTTTGGAAGAAACATAGTAGCCTTATTTTTTCGAAATTTGCTGTTGGTTATTACTAGTTTTAGGGTTTGTTATAGAGTGGTGGCATAGTGACTAAAGTTTTGGATTCTCATTGGAGATTCCGGGTTCCTTTTATTGCTGTTTTGATGCTTGGTCAAGTTTGTTCACTCTACGTTGCTCCAGTTCACTCAGCTGTATGAATGAGTACCTGGCTATTATAGACAGTGGTGGATATTTGTGTAAGAATATTTTAGTGTAGTTATTGTAACGTGGCTGAATCCTTGTGAAGTCAAGATGGGTTTCGTTTGATTGAACAGGTCTGCCAGGGAGTAAAATGGTCTGATGGTCCTAAGGACACTGCACTGTATAAGAACGTACCTTTACCTTTAGACACGTAACGAGATTGTTGTTTGTTTGTTTGTAGGACAACAAAGTGAGCGGGACGACAAAGAACACTCGTCTCCTCGGCTGCAGCTACCTCAGTCCTCACGTCATCCCTGACCCTCACCTCAACGCCGTTGCGCTCCGTCATGACGACGAGTTTATCGTCATCGCGAACCGCGGTCTCTGGAAGTACGTGTCCTACAACGAGGCCATCGAAGAGATCTATGAGATCGGCAACCCCATTGTGGCGGCAAAGAAGCTGCAGGACTTGGCGCAGGGCTACGGCTCACGGGAGAACATCAGCATTCTCATTGTCCGCTTCAACACAGACAAAGGACCGTCGCTTGGTCGGCTCAGACCTAACAACCGGTCGATGTCGATCGACGACTTTGAAGCTGCAGCGCAGTACGAGGAACAGAGACTGTTGAAACAACGGAAGCGTGAGATATCTGTGTCGAATACGGCATTGCGGTCGAGTAATGGGAAGGTGCAGAGACAGAGTCTTGGGGGTGATCGGCGGAGGATGCTGTACAGCGCTGGAGAGCCTGATGTTGATGCGGCCGCGGCGTCAGACATCATGAGTAACGGCAGCAGCTGTATCGATTCACCATTCCCAAGCAGTCGGTCGATCAGTCCCAACCACCTGGTGTTGAAACCGCTGCCCAATCAGAAGTACATCAAGAAAAACGCGGCCGCAGAGTGGGATGGAATCTTACAGAAACGACTCACTGACGACGTCAAGGATAAGGAAATGAAACAGGTGTCGTCAAGTATCTCGAACGAAGACGTGTTTCTCGGCAACAGGCGAATGGTCGCCGTCGATCTGGACATCAATTCGAACAGCGACGTCAGCATGGAGAAAATCGCTCAGATTCGAAGCTCACATGTGATTACACGACCATGGGCGAACGAAGAACATGCTTCGGCGAATCCCACATACACTGCGTATGCCGACGATGACAGCCTGGTGGATAGTAGTGAAACCATGGTGGCCTCGAACCATAGCGTGAAAAACGTGCGGCACACGATTGCGATGTTCGAAAACATCACGAAAGACGATAGTCGAGAAACTGTAAGTGGCGGTCGACGGAAAGTCATTAAAGTTGAGCGCGACGAACGAACGCCGTATGTCAGTGCCACCGACACCACCTGTCAGGTGGGTGGTGCACCAAAGGTACACACGGAAGTGGTCGAGTACACGTGTGACTCGAGCGATGAAAGTATGCGTGTGCCTGATGTGACGGCTTCGCACCATAATTCGTCTGTTGTCACGGCTGACATCCATAGACCCCAGTACCACGGCTCCGTTGAAAGTGCTCTTCACAAGAGGCAAGCCAACTGTGATGTAGACACTATCCACGACCCTGAGGTCACGATAGTCGAAATAGCCAGGTTGTGATGATCATACAATGCAATGTGTCAGTCATTTTCTGAAGGACCAAAACACAACTGCTCTTGTTGTTGCTCTGTTGGTAGGGTGACATTGAAAACATAAACTAGAAACTGTTTTGAGGACAGGAAGCATAGCTTGGGTAGATCACTCAAAGAAAATAAGATGTACCAAGTACAGACCAGAACTGATGCAAACAAAATCAAACACACTCCAACCCAAGTACGATCTGATCCATCCATTCCAGTGTGCGAGTCAGTCGTCAGAGTATGCTTCAATGGAAAGGTGCAGTGGGGAATAAATACTCACTGTTTATGTATAATTTGTACACAGTTTAACATGTGCACGTTGTCTTGCCACTGAACTACCATGGAAATGAATCTTTGGGACTTGGCCAGAACACACTTCGACAAAGTGGATTACTGCATTGGAAATTAATTTGGTATGCATAATGTTAAGAGTTTAAAGCGACAACTTTGGAATGTGAATTCTGAGGGCCAGTGAACTGCCTTTTATTATGTATGAAAGTAACATGTGACTGAATAAATTATTATACAGCAATGTGTGAGAGAAATCCATTTGTATGCCTTTCTCCATGTGAGCCGTGTTAGATTTGATATTATATATATGATGGGTCAAAATTGTTCAATCTGAAGGTACATTTTGGTGTTAGCATTATATTGAAGGGCAACATTTTGGTTTTACAATGATGGGCAGTGTCATGGACGGTTGAATTAAGCCACCATAAGAATTCAAGTTTTGAGAAAACAGTTTAAAGTGTAAATGATTAATTCAAAATTATGTACATTCTTACTTATTACCTAACATTTAACAAACAGTACATTGACTTGAACAAAGAATGAAGGATGTGAACGTTTTCTACAAATGTTGCAAGTTACATGAAACATCCCAACAGGACAGTGGACAGTTACGTAGCATGGAACAGTTGCAGTAAAACATGCAGACATTGCGAACAATCATGTCAAGTCTGGTACGAGCCATTAACTGGCAAGAATATGGGGAATTTAAAAAAAAAACTATTTTTGTCAGATCTAGGTAGAAAAGCTGAACGTACATGGCTATGTTATATCTTTTGTTGTCATTTGAACAGACAATAAAACAAAACAAACCAATATATATCATACTGTATTCATCACAATCATTCTAATCAATCATACATCAATCAGCTTTAATAAGCTTAAATTAACAGTGACGACTTGAAATGGCTGCGTTCAGAGATTGGTGCATGGCATAGCTATACCCCTCACGAACTATAAACACTGCTTTCAAAATTAATTTTAAACTGCCTCCCCCTGCCTTCATTCGTCCAAACACAGATGAACATTTTATATAATAAAACTGTATAATAACATTTATATAATCCCAAATTTACAGACGGTACGATGCGATATATAATACAACTATTTGAAACGTGCATCATTTTATGAAAATACATCACTAGTTAATTTGTATATCCGAATGTATAAATACACATATCTATATGGTACACGTTAGCTAAGCGGCTGTTAGTTTCCCATAAGCAATGTGTCGCCATCAGAAGACAACAACCGCTAGTACTCATGACGTCCTCCTAGTACACGTTATGGTACAACCGCTAGTACTCATGACGTCCTCCTAGTACACGTTATGGTACAACCGCTAGTACTCATGACGTCCTCCTAGTACACGTTATGGTACAACCGCTAGTACTCATGACGTCCTCCTAGTACACGTTATGGTACAACCGCTAGTACTCATGACGTCCTCCTAGTACACGTTATGCATAACAAAGACAAACAAAGAAAATGTTCGCCAGCCTTATATACGAGTCTTCCACTGCATGTCGAAATCATCAGAAATGGTTTCCGTAAGTCACACCATCTTAAATACAACCTTGAAACAAACCTGTGACAAGTTTAAATGAACAAAACAAAATTAACAAACCATAAAGCTATCGGTGTGGGAAAATGTGCCATTCACGTTATAACGGCACATTTGCAAGTGTCGATCACAAGGCTATTTAGAAGTGGCCATAAAATGTGAGTGTACCGATCAACCTGATGTACTTGGTGTTAAGCCAACATTTTGTATGAGCAGTCACGTCTTCAATGGTCCAGTGACCCCATGCGCCACATCTGTGATGCATGACTCATTGAGTCAATCACAACACCACGAAACTGCAAAACTGGCCTCGGCATCGGCGACAATATTGCGGCAATACTCTTTTGTATCCCATTTGTACATCACAACAACAAAAATACACACATTGTAAGCAAGCAATATTCCTGTCACTTTGTGAAACTTGTAACACAGGCGGCCGACAGACAGGATTTCTGTTTCCGATGAGCAATCGACGATGACTTTTGTTATTTGATGGTAACACTTAGTGATGAAGCAGGAAGGGTGGGCTGCGTAAGTTCTTAGATATCGCAGTATCCAGTCCTCAGAACTGCTCAAAGCGCTTTACACTTTACACCCTGGCAGACCTGTTCAATCGAACACCATCTCGAATTCTCTGTGAAGAATTTAGCCCCACTGCAATTAATGCGCAGACTTCATACATAAATATCCACCACTGTCTGTTGCCAGGTACTCATTCATGCAGCTGAGTGAACTGAAGCAATAGAGAGTAAACAAAGGTTCGACACTGCTGCACAGGATTCGAACCCGGGTTCTCTCAGTCAGAGTATGAAGCTCTTACCGCTGCGCTACTACGGTCCACGTAAACAAAGATCTGTGTACAACTTGTCACCCTGGTTGTTCCTATAGTGTAGCTACATTGCAAGTAGGGCACTCCTACTTACAAAGTCTTCTCCAAGCGGTGAATCTAGAAATTAAATAAACAGAACCTTCTTTTCTCCGTAATAACACCAGCTCCAATCGTCCCGTCAGTTCCGTACATGGACAACAACGGAGTAATAATTTGTCAGTTATTTAATACAACTAATAACCATTTGGTTCAGTTATGGTTCAAAATTGGTTCTTCCACCACTACTTCCAGTAAGCAGTCCAAGAATAACACACAGATGCTCAGTGACTCCACTTTCTAATGGGAAATCCCTTTCAATCTTCTTCCGTCATCACAAGAATGCCAGCAAAGCATATCTAAATAAAAGCAACATTGGGAGTCACACGGACAGTACACAACAGGCCGTATCTGCAACGTCTATATACAACATATGCCTTGACATCAGGACAGCCGAGTCATTACTGGTGCGATCCATATACATTACCATAACAAACGTCTTCGCCAGTGCTTCACCACGGGATAACAGTCTCCATCTATTATAGCTAAATTATCTTTCGATGAATTGGTTAAATGTGGTAGACCTAATGTGAACCATTTTAGGATATAACTTGTGCAGAATCATAGAAAGCTAACATTATTTCAGGTGTCTTTAATCCAATCTCCCAACTCTAATCTCTTGCACAAACCCTGCATCTTTCCCAGATCTGCCCGTGACACCCAACATATGGCACTAACATTCCGCTGTCAATCTCTAGATTAACCGAGGAACATCTGGCAAAACCAATCGCTTGTCCATTTCTTTACGTTAAGTCCAAGCAAGTGTGCTATATACATTCAAAAATACAGTGCAATAATACAATGCAGTTTAATTGCAAATCTCTTGCATGTCATGAGCATATATATATATATATTGCAGTTTCGTTCCTCTCCTCTGTCTGTCCAACCACGTTAACGGGAAAACAAACACGAGGATGAGCGAACTCATTCTGCAGATTCACAATTTCTAACATCACATAAGTGGATATGTTGACATAGTCTTCCGTCAGCTGAAACGTTCAACCTTGTCGATGCTGAAACCAGTCACGTGTCAGTCACATGATGACACTGATCATAAAGTAACCGATATCAGTGCCAACAACCGAAATCGGTCGCAGCTTTTAAATATAATATGATCCCACGTGCGATTGTCAAAGGTTGACGACTAAGCTAAACAGCTCATCCGAAGTAGCCGTCCATTATCCAGGGAGCATCGAGTAATCCCATCACGCTCCGGGGAGCATCAAGTAATCCAATCAGGCTGAGGGAACAGCGCGAGCCATAGGTGCTTCCGTTAAACCTGCTCCTAAGCACCCAATCATTGTCCAATATAATTGGGAAGTTCACGTCACATTCGCGACTTCCGCCAGTTACCGGTAGTGCATATATACTAGTAACCGTTGTCGACGTGGGGGAACTACTCCTGGTGGAAACCTTCTGTCTCCTCAATGGCAAGGTTCAGCTTCTCGACGAGCTGCTCATAGCTCTTGTACGGCGGCAGGTCGAGGCGGTTGAAGCACGTGTGACTGCGTGGCAACCAAGTGTCCTTACCAACCTTCTCGATGCAGAATCGCTGCGGCCCATTGCTTCCTGATGACAAAACACAGAACCACATGTGTGTGTCTGAAGATTGTTTGTTTGTTTATCAGGCTATGAGTGACAATGGTTACTGTAGAGAATAATGGATGATTCTCGTAATAAATCCCTTGGAGTTTCCGCAGAATCTCCAGAGTTACTCTGCAATTTAATTATGTTCTTATTTATAATAACTTTGAAACTATGTAACCAATTAAAGTCATTCATTCATTCAATGTTTGTATTAAAACATCAAATATTAATACAATAGTAACAAAAACACATATTTCAACAGCCTTCAAAACAGTGATACTAATTTATTGCAGACACCTATGTCTGCTCATGTCATATTAACAACCTATATACCAGTGAGTTTTAGCTTGTATCTACGATGTTTAAATAAATATAGAAATTTCCTTTTTTGCTCAAATTTGTTTCATAGACGACGTAGCAGATTTCAACTTGAATGAACATGCTTAGATAATTTAGATTTCAATGTGATATTATTCATTAATCACCTATAAAATGGCAACATGAATCTATGACCTATATCAGAGTATGATCAACATTTCTACAACAAAAGATCTCTATGTCATCTTGAAATCTGCTCAAATCAAAACACCCCGATCTCAAGAAATGCACTTACCCATGAGTTCGGTGAATCCGCCAACAGGAAGTCGACATGTGCCGGTGACGAACTGTAGCAGACGTGTCCTCTGCTCATGCTCCAATTCTCGCACAAACTGTAACAACATCACAAACTCAGCAACACAGAGAAAACATAAAATAACTGGGTGTTAGGATTTGCACCGTAATGTTATTACTTTGATCAGGCAAGGCTTATTTGTGGTTACATTTGTATCAGCCAAAGTGAGACTGGTTTCACTTTGGTCAATAGTTGATTGGGTTTGTGAAGCAGTGGCGAATCGGCGACCAGCAGCTGCACCAAATATAACCTTTTATTAATGCTCACAATGCGAGTCAAGATCTAGGATCATTGCTTTATTAATTCATTAAGATTACATAGGTACCACAATCACTGTCCGTATTCAGACTGATAACAATAATAAAATAGGCAGCTGACCGAAAACATAGTGCAAAAACTACTCTAAGGTGTCAGAAAATGTAGCGTCCAAATAGATGCAGTTGTTACGGACTGTAAGTATTTGGACATGTAAAATAACAGGTAAACATACATTACACCAAAATTAACATTTTGGTAGATTTTTAGGGCATCTAAAACAGTATGCAAATACACACAATCAGTACAGTAAGTACCAAAATCACGCAAATATATTAAATTGAACTGTGCTTCTGTGTGCCTGGGGCCAGGCAGCTGGACTGAGACGTACCTTCCAGAACCACTGCACCTGCTTTGAGCTGCGGGTGTAATGTCGGTAGATCGTGTTCTTCTCCCAGTCATCTACGTCTATCTCCTGCATGCCGCACAGGATCAACTACAAATACACACAGGATCAATTACAAACACACACAGGATCAACTACAAACACACACAGGATCAACTACAAACACACACGGGATCAATTACAAACACAAACAGGATCAATTACAAACACACACAGGATCAACTAGAAACACACACAGGATCAACTGCAAACACACAGAGGATCAACTACAAACACACACAGGATCAACTGCAAACACACACAGGATCAATTACAAACACACACAGGATCAACTACAAACACACACGCACAGGATCAACTACAAACACACATGCACAGGATCAACTACAAACACACATGCACAGGATCAACTACAAACACACATGCACAGGATCAACTACAAACACACATGATCAACTACAAACACACACGCACATGATCAACTACAAACACACATGCACAGGATCAACTACAAACACACATGCACAGGATCAACTACAAACATAAACGCACAGGATCAGCTACAAACACACATGCACAGGATCAACTACAAACACACATGCACAGGATCAACTACAAACACAAACGCACAGGATCAACTACAAACACACACGCACAGGATCAACTACAAACACACGCACAGGATCAACTACAAACACACATGTACAGGATCAACTACAAACACACATGCACACGATCAACTACAAACACAAACGCACAGGATCAACTACAAACACACACGCACAGGATCAACTAAAAACACACATGCACAGGATCAACTACAAACACACATGCACATGATCAACTACAAACACACATGCACATGATCAACTACAAACACACAGGATCAACTACAGACATGCACAGGATCAACTACAAACACACATGCACAGGATCAACTACAAACACACGCACAAGATCAACTACAAACACACACGCACAGGATCAACTACAAACACACACGCACAGGATCAACTACAAACACACACGCACAGGATCAACTAAAAACACACATGCACAGGATCAACTACAAACACACACAGGATCAACTACAAACACACATGCACAGGATCAACTACAAACACACAGGATCAACTACAGACATGCACAGGATCAACTACAAACACACATGCACAGGATCAACTACAAACACACGCACAAGATCAACTACAAACACACACGCACAGGATCAACTACAAACACACACGCACAGGATCAACTACAAACACACACGCACAGGATCAACTAAAAACACACAAGCACAGGATCAACTACAAACACACATGCATAGGATCAACTACAAACACACATGCATAGGATCAACTACAAACACACACGCACAGGATCAACTACAACACACACGCACAGGATCAACTACAAACACACACGCACAGGATCAATTAAAAACACACATTGATCAACTACAAATACACACACGCACATGATCAATAACAAACACACACAGGATCAACTACAAACATACAAGGACGCTCGATTTGTCATTCCATGTCGTTACCGTCAACTGTGTCATTCCATGTCACTACCGTCAACAGTGTCATTCCATGTCGTTACCGTCAACTGTGTCATTCCATGTAATTACCGTCAACTGTGTCATTCCATGTCGTTACCGTCAAATGTGTCATTTCAAGTTGTTAGCGTCAACTGTGTCACGCCATGTCGTTACCGTCAACTGTGTCGCTGCTTGAAACTATCAGACTCTCATTGATACTTAGTTCCAGTTGTTTCCAGCATTCTGCAACGTTCCATTAACTAACCAGTCTGTGTTTAATGTGGTTAGAATGTTAGGGTCTTGTGAAGTCTCATTCACCTAGTCAGCCTTTTTTAGAGTATTACCAAACCAACGTTTCTGTGCTGGCACTGAGGGTGGTCACTGCCAGGGTGCATGTCGTCCTCAGTGGTTCGTTCACGTCCCAAGTTGAGACGGAACCGAAATTAACGTGATTTCCAAGTCACGAGGGATACACAGTCCCCAATGTTGAGAGCCAGGTCTTTAACCAAATGTACCATGCCTGGTCCGGGTTATGACCTCGGAGCAGTGGCATGCCAGGCGGATGTGCTAACCACTACACTACCACACTCACGTAGCAGAGTCACATAGGACAGATTAATTCATAACTCACTAGTAACCATGTTTGTTATGGAACTAATTAAGTACCATATCCACTGGATCATCAAAATACACATCAATAAATTACAACAAACAGCAGCACGCACTGATTCATGTGGCCTCTACAATCAATCGAATCCAAGACAGCTGGAACACTGTTTACCTCGAGTTCGCGTTCGTCAAAGTACTGAAGCCACTGGAGCGGAACGACCTCGTTCATGCCGTCGAGGAATGCCTTTGTCTGGTCCTCAATGCCTCGTGTGAATCTCCACTGTGTCATCAGACTGAAACACACATCACACTCAGTCAGTCTCAGTCACAGCTAGGCAGAGCAGACTAAGTCAAACTCAGTCAGCTAGTCTGACTCAGTCAGAGTCAGTTAAACTCGGTCAGACTCCTTCAGATTCTGCCAGTGGTCAGTCAGGCAGATTACTCGATGGTGTAAGTGAAGACATGAGAATGCAAAACTCACTCAATTAAGCAATCGGAGATGTACAAATGTGATTCTCAATCGATATTCAGTGGAGTAAATGAAGACGTATAACTGTGATACTCACTCGGTGGAGTAAATGAAGATATGACTCTATGAGTCTGTGGAGTAAACGAAGACACGCGACTGTACAACTCACTGGATGGAGTAAACAAAGCCCTCTCTGTGCTACTTACTCGATGTACTCCTGCTTGTTCTCCTCTATCACAGCCAGCTCAGCTCCCCCTTCCTTCAGGTCGTGCTGCTCTATCTTACCCAACACCTCAAAGTCGGCTGAGAAGAACAGACCCAGTTCTGCGTCATCCAGGTTGTTCTCTCTGAAACACAACGTCTTAGTGATTACTGGCCAATCTTTAATGTCTATGGTTTAACAAGGTACTTAAAATTGACCTATTCATCGCACGGCCTGTTGCTTAGCAAACGGACCATCAAGTCATCAAAAATGGATGCCGAACATGTGGAGCGTTCAGACAGTCCATCCTATATTTCGTTGAAATATTCTGGCGCCAACATTTATCTTTATAACAAAAACATAACGCAGTGTTCAAAGCAAAAACTGTATATGGAAATGTTTGATCCAGCAGATGTCTTGCTGCCTTAATACTGTAATGCACATACATTATTTATTATCAAATTGTTGTTGAGGCAAAGCTTGATGGAGGTCACATGGATAATCTTGATAGTGACATCGGCAAACCATGACACAGCAGATCCATAAATTATATTCATACATGTACGGACAGGAACCAAATGAATGCCGACATCTCGAAAAAGAAGCAAGTAGAATGATATCCAGGGACACTGAAGGTAGTGAATATGTGTGCAGCAGGAACGAGGCAGAAACACAACTCACTGGATCCATATCATGGAGTTGTAGTACTCGGGGTCAATCGACTCGAGGTCTTTCAATGTCAGCTTCTTGTTCAACATCTTCTTGTAGAAGGGCATTGTGAAGCCACTGTCAATGAACTTGCCATGGTACAGCGCCTGGGCAAGGACAGACACTTGTGTAGAACTATGGACTCTCACTTTATATAAGTACGGACACTTGTGTACAACTGACACTTCATATTGTTGTCTTTATCAGACAACAGGTGCACAAAATAATACTATATGGATGCAGACATGCAGCCACACAATCATGCATGTGCACACACATTCACATGCATTCCATGTTATACCCAACGTGACATTTTGTAGAACTGAATTTTGATGTATAATTTGAATCTTAACGTCAGATTTGTATTTTAATGTCAGAACTGAATTACTGAATTATAAACCAAGAATTTAATTACAAATTTCAGAATTAGAGTGAAACACATACATATCACTGAATCAAAACATTAAAATTTTTACATAAACAACAAAATTACACTGTTTCAATTCATCAGTATCCATGACAACAAAACAATGCACCATTCGAAGTTACATTCTCACTTCAAACATTCACCACAACAAAATACTCCGGGTAGTGATTTAACAGACCTCTGCCAATTGCACTGTTACGTAGCTGGTTAGGAAATAGCGGTTACCATGGCGATGAATCGTCCTACGAAGCGGAAGTACATGAGATGGTCGGGGTTGACGGAGGAGGCAGGGTTGATCTGCAGACAGTAGTTGTTGTTGTTGGCGTACTCAAAGAGACAGTACATCGGGTTGAGCACCTCGTGGGACACATTGAAGAACCACTCCCTGCGACACACGGGGGTAACAATACATCAAACTACACAGTCATGGTAAGTCTATATAACGAGGTATCCTGTGTAACAATACATCAAACTACACAGTCATGGTAAGTCTATACAACGAGGTATCCTGTGTAACAATACATCAAACTACACAGTCATGGTAAGTCTATACAACGAGGTATCCTGTGTAACAATACATCAAACTACACAGTCATGGTAAGTCTATACAACGAGGTATCCTGTGTAACAATACATCAAACTACACAGTCATGGTAAGTCTATACAACGAGGTATCCTGTGTAACAATACATCAAACTACACAGTCATGGTAAGTCTATACAACGAGGTATCCTGTGTAACAATACATCAAACTACACAGTCATGGTAAGTCTATACAACGAGGTATCCTGTGTAACAATACATCAAACTACACAGTCATGGTAAGTCTATACAACGAGGTATCCTGTGTAACAATACATCAAACTACACAGTCATGGTAAGTCTATACAACGAGGTATCCTGTGTAACAATACATCAAACTACACAGTCATGGTAAGTCTATACAACGAGGTATCCTGTGTAACAATACATCAAACTACACAGTCATGGTAAGTCTATACAACGATTGAGAGTCTGGCATTCTAACCAATACATCACAACATCCGCTGGACTGATTACAACGAACACAGGATAACATGGAATATCATGATTGAGAGTCTGGCATTCTAACCAATACATCACAACATGCACTGGACTGATTACAATGAACACAGAATCACATGGAATATCATGATTGAGAGTCTGGCATTCTAACCAATACATCACAACACGCACTGGACTGATTACAATGAACACAGAATCACATGGAATATCATGATTGAGAGTCTGGCATTCTAACCAATACATCACAACATCCGCTGGACTGATTACAACGAACACAGGATCACATGGAATATCACGATTGAGAGTCTGGCATTCTAACCAATACATCACAACATCCGCTGGACTGATTACAATGAACACAGGATCACATGGAATATCACGACTGAGAGTCTGGCATTCTAACCAATACATCACAACATCCGCTGGACTGATTACAATGAACACAGGATCACATGGAATATCACGATTGAGAGTCTGGCATTCTGACCAATACATCACAACATGCACTGGACTGATTACAATGAACACAGAATCACATGGAATATCATGTTTGAGAGTCTGGCATTCTAACCAATACATCACAACATGCACTGGACTGATTACAATGAACACAGGATCACATGGAATATCACGATTGAGAGTCTGGCATTCTAACCAATACATCACAACATGCACTGGACTGATTGCAACAAACACAGGATCACATGGAATATCACAACTGAGAGTCTGACATTCTAACCAATTCATCACAACATGCACTGGACTGATTACAACGAACACAGGATCACATGGAATATCATGATTGAGAGTCTGACATTCTAACCAATTCATCACAACATGCACTGGACTGATTACAACAAACACAGGATCACATGGAATATCACAACTGAGAGTCTGACATTCTAACCAATACATCACAACATGCACTGGACTGATTACAACGAACACAGGATCACATGGAATATCACAACTGAGAGTCTGACATTCTAACCAATACATCACAACATGCACTGGACTGATTACAACGAACACAGGATCACATGGAATATCACAACTGAGAGTCTGACATTCTAACCAATACATCACAACATGCACTGGACTGATTACAACGAACACAGGATCACATGGAATATCACAACTGAGAGTCTGACATTCTAACCAATACATCACAACATGCACTGGACTGATTACAACGAACACAGGATCACATGGAATATCACAACTGAGAGTCTGACATTCTAACCAATACATCACAACATGCACTGGACTGATTACAACGAACACAGGATCACACACATGCTTTGCACTGGTCCATGTGATGTTGCAATATTATCATAATTACCTTTGAGATAACTACTTTCCTACAGAACACACATACCTTGCAATACCACCGTAATCCAAGCCATCCTCATTGCGGAATATAATATAGAGTCGTCGTCGAAGGTCAAATGGCTGCAGTCTCATGATCTGCAACAGGAATGGCCAGTGAACATAGCCACATAAATCCATAAAGTCCCTCTTCATTACATTTCTTTGTTACATTTCTATAACGATTACGGAAAAACGTAATGGAACATCGCAAACAATAAATAGGTGTAGTTTGATTCAAACAAATATCCATTTTCAAAGCAGTTAACTATTTACATGATCAATACAAGTCTGACTAATGATATTATTACCTGTTGGAAGGAATCTTCAAACAGATTCTCTCTCGTGACATTTATCTTCACGTGTCCTGGCAGGGCATTCGACTGCACAAAACAAAACAACATGGTTAGCTATGATTAATAAATTTTACATTATTATGTGCCAGTTGCAAATTAAAATCACTAGTAAGTGTTTGTGTAGGTATGACACTACTTTTGTTCCAGTCTGTTGAAGGTTGGTTGTCATGAGGAATTTTTTCACAATTGTTCAGATGACACATCTCATGACAAATTGCAGCTACGTCACTTGCGAACTTAGACAACTGACAATATTTGCGTCACTCCCAACTTAAGCATTCATAAAAGGTCATGTCTAGGTGCATCTGTTGCAAGTCGTCAATTGCCAACCATTTCAAAATTGTCACCTACTTGGTCAAATTGCATCCTGCCCCAACTTCACCAACACAATTGTTGACACAAATCGTCCTAACTAGTCGATTTTGTAAAGGTCTTTCTACAATCAATTCTTGCAACATGATACCCCGCAACATGTTACCTGACCCAATCGGCCATCAATTGCTTGTATAAATTGCTAGAGATCCTTACCTGACAGAGATACCGGAACTGTCCCAGTTTCCACCGGAAGCTTCTCTCGTATTGCATTGGCACGCCATATGCACCCTTAGGCCTGACACACAACAAATACACAGTCAGTGTACAACAAATACACAGTGAGTGTACAACAAATACACAGTCAGTGTACAACAAATACACAGTGAGTGTACAACAAATACACAGTCAGTGTACAACAAATACACAGTCAGTGTACAACAAATACACAGTCAGTGTACAACAAATACAGTCAGTGTACAACAAATACACAGTCAGTGTACAACAAATACACAGTCAGTGTACAACAAATACACAGTCAGTGTACAACAAATACACAGTCAGTGTACAACAAATACAGTCAGTGTACAACAAATACACAGTCAGTGTACAACAAATACACAGTCAGTGTACAACAAATACACAGTCAGTGTACAACAAATACACAGTCAGTGTACAACAAATACACAGTCAGTGTACAACAAATACACAGTCAGTGTACAACAAATACAGTCAGTGTACAACAAATACACAGTCAGTGTACAACAAATACACAGTCAGTGTACAACAAATACACAGTCAGTGTACAACAAATACAGTCAGTGTACAACAAATACACAGTCAGTGTACAACAAATACACAGTCAGTGTACAACAAATACAGTCAGTGTACAACAAATACACAGTCAGTGTACAACAAATACACAGTCAGTGTACAACAAATACACAGTCAGTGTACAACAAATACAGTCAGTGTACAACAAATACACAGTCAGTGTACAACAAATACACAGTCAGTGTACAACAAATACACAGTCAGTGTACAACAAATACACAGTCAGTGTACAACAAATACACAGTCAGTGGACAACAAACATGCAATGAGAAGATGGAGAAAACGTACAATTTTGTTCAGTTAGATGGCGTTACACTGCGTCCACTAAACTAAGTTGGCATTATGCAATACTTGGAGATAAGTGTTCACTAAACTACTGAAAATTGAAGAAGATTCAATATGTGTTGTGGATTTCAAATTTCAAACCACGAGCTAGCGTGTGGGTTTTTTCCTCCTAGAGGGTATGCATCTTAGAGGCCAAACTTTCAGGGATTAATCTACGACACTTTGAAAAAACTAGCTAATTTTTTTAATTTGCAATATCAATTTTAGGGTCTGCAATGCACGTTAGAGACGTAAATAAATCGTTCATAATGTTACTTGTATTTTTGGTGATTGTTCCAGCAAGCCACAATCAGTTGGGGAAATTTAACAAAACTTGTGTTAAACTGTTTCAAATTTATGTGATAACATACATTATTTACAAATACCTGGGAAACCATCTTCTGCATGCGGAGGATGGGCATTCTGTTAGTAATCTGGACAACCATCTATTGTCTATCATCACACGTCTTTGGAACACTCACGAAGATATAGCAGTTCCTTTAATATGCTTTAAACAAAATTATGACTTTGATCTAGAAAATGTAGCATAAACTGGTGAGACACGTGGGAAGAACACCTATGATGAACTAACAACTACTAGAGGTGTGTAAAGAGGACATTGTGTGCAGTGTAGAGCGTAAGAAGCCCTCACCCCTTGGCCGGACCATCACGCGGGTCTTGGAATGTCGTGCTGCGCGAGCTGTGGTCGACGAAGTACCTCACTCCATCCGCAGTGTACCTCATCTCCCAGCCGTCAGGCAGCGGGTCCTCATCAACAGTCCTCAACACAGCAAACAGCACTTTACTCACACACAATAATACAATAAAGGCTAACAATAACGACCCAACACCTGTGTTAACTACAGAGAATAATTAGTGGGATTAGTTTTCTAAACAGTCAAATCTCGCTTTAGGGTCACCTCAGTATTACAGCCATCTCACAATTAAGGTCACCCTAGCACAGTCCCAAATTAGTTCTATATACAGTAAAAGTTACTGTATATAGAACTAATATAGCCATCTAATACAGTCACCTCACTTTTCAGGTCACCAATGACATGGATGACCTTAATAGGGAGGTTCCACTGCATTTTACATTACAGAAATACTTTGGCACTATTCTAGAATGTCCTTAATTGTGACGTGGCTATACTACCAAGGTCATCATGAAGCAAGGTTTGACTGTATACTGTAGCAGGCTAGGGTATATAATAAATGTAGAATACATTATGTTTGGCATGTGACCGAGCAACATTTCAAGATTGATATTTATCAGGTTTTGTCCTGAAATTGTTCATGTATTCACTTACTGTCATCACCAAGGCCAGTGTCTAACACATTCAAAGATACAAAGAGAGTGGGTCTTTCTAGGGGTACTTACCCCTGAGTGCGAGGGTCCTCCCACTGGGTCGTTCGGTTCTTGTGGTTCACAAAGTACACTCTGCCATTGGCGTCCGATCGCTTCTCTGCAAATGACATCACCAACTCAAATATAATTCAATTCTAACTACAATACTATGCACTTAAACCTTGCCATTCATCAATAATATATTTCAAATCAAATTTTACATACCTCACTCCGATTTTCCTGTATGAAACTTACTCCACTAAGAACTACTTCATTTTTGGCCAATCTGCCAAAAATGACATCAGCGGGCTAAACTGCTGGGGAGGATAGTTACTTACCCCATGCCTCTGGGAGGGTGCCGAGGGGGTCGGAGGTGTCAGGGGTCTGTTGTGGGAAGAGGAAACGATGTGCGAGGTGATCCAGCTGTCTGTTCTGGCGCCACACTTGGTAGTTCTGGATGTTGTTCATCATGTCTGCATTCGGTCGCTGCCACGTCGTCGTGCGTGTGTTGTGGTCCACGTAGTAGACCCGACCACGTTGGTCCACACGACGCTCCCAGCTGCAACCACACACCAGATGTCACTACCAGTCTCCACCTATTGCTACAGACCCGTGGTGGGAGTCAGCAAGGACACATCTTTGTTGACATACACCCCGCCTGCACAAGGCCTCTCACACACTCAACTGGGACATAGCCAGTCTCTACTTATTTATTGTCATCACATCTATTTACCATCAATATATTAAAAAACATTTATTTCTATTCTCATCTATTTTCATTCATTAATTTATTATCCTTTACATTGCTTATCAATTGTTACAAAAAAATTTACTTTAATGCCCCAAATGGATTTATTGTCATATAAATATACTTATTATCGGCTTACACAGACAGAGACACAAATGGAAAAGTATCATGAATATCTTTCCTGGGACCTGTCATTCAAACGATGAAAGAAAATATACTATTTAAAACATTCCCCTGCTGAATGGGTCATGTGATTACCTACCCAGGGGGTAGGGGTGTGGGGCGCTCCCATGTGGTGGTTCGAGAGTTGTGATCCACGTAGTAGGATCGACCGTGTGGGTCCATCCGTACCTCCCACCTACAACACAACAACAGACTCTCACACTACGACACACGGTGAGGGTCCATCCGTACCTCCCACCTACAACACAACAACAGACTCTCACGCTACGACACACGGTGAGGGTCCATCCGTACCTCCCACCTACAACACAACAACAGACTCTCACGCTACGACACACGGTGAGGGTCCATCCGTACCTCCCACCTACAATACAACAACAGACTCTCACACTACGACACACGGTGAGGGTCCATCCGTACCTCCCACCTACAACACAACAACAACCTCTCACACTACGACACACGGTGAGGGTCCATCCGTACCTCCCACCTACAACACAACAACAGACTCTCACGCTACGACACACGGTGAGGGTCCATCCGTACCTCCCACCTACAACACAACAACAGACTCTCACACTACGACACACGGTGAGGGTCCATCCGTACATCCCACCTACAACACAACAACAGACTCTCACACTACGACACACGGTGAGGGTCCATCCGTACCTCCCACCTACAACACAACAACAGACTCTCATGCTACGACACACGGTGAGGGTCCATCCGTACCTCCCACCTACAACACAACAACAGACTCTTACACTACGACACACACGGTGAGGGTCCATCCGTACCTCCCACCTACAACACAACAACAGACTCTCACGCTACGACACACGGTGAGGGTCCATCCGTACCTCCCACCTACAACACAACAACAGACTCTTACACTACGACACACACGGTGAGGGTCCATCCGTACCTCCCACCTACAACACAACAACAGACTCTCACACTGCGACACACGGTGAGGGTCCATCCGTACCTCCCACCTACAACACAACAACAGACTCTCACGCTACGACACACGGTGAGGGTCCATCCGTACCTCCCACCTACAACACAACAACAGACTCTTACACTACGACACACACGGTGAGGGTCCATCCGTACCTCCCACCTACAACACAACAACAACCTCTCACACTACGACACACACGGTGAGGGTCCAACCGTAACTCCCACCTACAACACAACAACAGACTCTTACACTACGACACACACGGTGAGGGTCCATCCGTACCTCCCACCTACAACACAACAACAGACTCTTACACTACGACACACACGGTGAGGGTCCATCCGTACCTCCCACCTACAACACAACAGACTCTCACACTACGACACACACGGTGAGGGTCCATCCGTACCTCCCACCTACAACACAATAACAGACTCTCACACTACGACACACACGGTGAGGGTCCATCCGTACCTCCCACCTACAACACAACAACAGACTCTCACACTACGACACACACGGTGAGGGTCCATCCGTACCTCCCACCTACAACACAACAACAGACTCTCACGCTACGACACACACGGTGAGGGTCCATCCGTACCTCCCACCTACAACACAACAACAGACTCTCACACTACGACACACTCGGTGAGGGTCCATCCGTACCTCCCACCTACAACACAACAACAGACTCTCACACTGCGACACACGGTGAGGGTCCATCCGTACCTCCCACCTACAACACAACAACAGACCCTCACACTACGACACACACGGTGAGGGTCCATCCGTACCTCCCACCTACAACACAACAACAGACTCTCACACTACGACACACGGTGAGGGTCCATCCGTACCTCCCACCTACAACACAACAACAGACTCTCACACTACGACACACACGGTGAGGGTCCATCCGTACCTCCCACCTACAACACAACAACAGACTCTCACACTGCGACACACGGTGAGGGTCCATCCGTACCTCCCACCTACAACACAACAACAGACTCTCACACTACGACACACACGGTGAGGGTCCATCCGTACCTCCCACCTACAACACAACAACAACCTCTCACACTACGACACACGGTGAGGGTCCATCCGTACCTCCCACCTACAACACAACAACAACCTCTCACACTACGACACACGGTGAGGGTCCATCCGTACCTCCCACCTACAACACAACAACAGACTCTCACACTACGACACACGGTGAGGGTCCATCCGTACCTCCCACCTACAACACAACAGACTCTCACACTACGACACACGGTGAGGGTCCATCCGTACATCCCACCTACAACACAACAACAGACTCTCACACTATGACACACGGTGAGGGTCCATCCGTACCTCCCACCTACAACACAACAACAGACTCTCACACTATGACACACGGTGAGGGTCCATCCGTACCTCCCACCTACAACACAACAACAGACTCTCACACTACGACACACGGTGAGGGTCCATCCGTACCTCCCACCTACAACACAACAACAACCTCTCACACTACGACACACGGTGAGGGTCCATCCGTACCTCCCACCTACAACACAACAACAACCTCTCACACTATGACACACGGTGAGGGTCCATCCGTACCTCCCACCTACAACACAACAACAGACTCTCACACTACGACACACGGTGAGGGTCCATCCGTACCTCCCACCTACAACGCAACAACAGACTCTCACACTACGACACACACGGTGAGGGTCCATCCGTACCTCCCACCTACAACACAACAACAACCTCTCACACTACGACACACGGTGAGGGTCCATCCGTACCTCCCACCTACAACACAACAACAGACTCTCACACTACGACACACGGTGAGGGTCCATCCGTACCTCCCACCTACAACGCAACAACAGACTCTCACACTACGACACACGGTGAGGGTCCATCTGTACCTCCCACCTACAACACAACAACAGACTCTCACACTACGACACACAGTGAGGGTCCATCCGTACCTCCCACATACAACACAACAACAGACTCTCACACTGCGACACACGGTGAGGGTCCATCCGTACCCCCCACCTACAACACAACAACAGACTCTCACACTACGACACACGGTGAGGGTCCATCCGTACCTCCCACCTACAACACAACAACAGACTCTCACACTGCGACACACGGTGAGGGTCCATCCGTACCTCCCACATACAACACAACAACAGACTCTCACACTGCGACACACGGTGAGGGTCCATCCGTACCTCCCACATAAAACACAACAACAGACTCTCACACTACGACACACGGTGAGGGTCCATCCGTACATCCCACCTACAACGCAACAACAGACTCTCACACTACGACACACACGGTGAGGGTCCAACCGTAACTCCCACCTACAACACAACAACAGACTCTTACACTACGACACACACGGTGAGGGTCCATCCGTACCTCCCACCTACAACACAACAAAAGACTCTCACACTACGACACATGGTGAGGGTCCATCCGTACCTCCCACCTACAACACAACAACAACCTCTCACACTACGACACACGGTGAGGGTCCATCCGTACCTCCCACCTACAACACAACAACAACCTCTCACACTACGACACACGGTGAGGGTCCATCCGTACCTCCCACCTACAACACAACAACAACCTCTCACACTACGACACACGGTGAGGGTCCATCCGTACCTCCCACCTACAACACAACAACAGACTCTCACACTACGACACACGGTGAGGGTCCATCCGTACCTCCCACCTACAACACAACAACAACGTCTCACAGTCTTCAACAACTACAGTGTCATGATACAGCACCATCACGATACACATCACAATTCATGAGGCATAATACGATACACATCGTGATACCTTTCACTAACATTCTGATGAGCTTTTAAGCTCAATTTTGCTCTTTAAAATTGATTACTTTTGTTAAAATGAGGACGTGCCCGAAACACTTTTACCTGTGTTACAAAAATAGAGTTCTCTATCATACGGCAGCAACTTTTGGCATTTTGAAAAAGCTTCTTAAATTTAACAATGCATCCTGTTTAACCCTGCAAATGACTAAGCCCAATTCGTCGGCCGACGATACATACCTTTATAGTAACACTTTTAGTTTTTGTGCTAGGTAACTGACCTGCGAACATTTGGTATAATTATATTTGTCAAGATGGTGTATGTTTATTCATGAGCAGATTGATTGACAGATAGTGACTGCCTAGCTGATAAAATATGTGACCAACTAATGAATTTACAGATCCATTCAGAGTCTAGACCCCCGCACATGTGGTATCAATGGAAATCTATTATTGGCCAATCTGCCAAAAATGACATCAGCGGGTTAAACTAATTCAGCAAATCAGAACAAAGCATTTCAAACACCCAACCCCCGGCCCCCTGGAGGAGTAAACAACAAAATGGCGGACATCGTTGCGGAGAATTGTTCACTTCGAAAGTTTACTTCGGCTTATCTCAAGGTACCACAGCAATATGTTGACAAAATGCCTGACAGTATTCATGAATAAGGTTATTATACTAGTTCATATAGTTTGAACGACTTTGGATGCTTTTTGAGGTGAAATTGCAACAACTTGGCAGCACGATGTTTGTCCAGGCGAGCCATGGGTGTGTGCCGGTACCAAAAGCGGGAGTGATCGGGCTGCTAGAATAGGTAATAATATCCCCATGATTATTGAATGTTATATAGATATATAATTTTATCATAAAAAAGCATTCCTTTAGTAGTAAAATGATACCTCATTCATATTTTATGATAAGTATTAGCAGTTACGATTTTTTCTGTAAAAGTATTCTACAGAGAATTTACGTTGGCCAGTCGCAGGGTTAATGATGGATTTTCTTATGAGCTCCTTATCTTTTCGAAACAGTACCCTACTGAGAAGTACTCACCCTTCAGGGACAGGTCATTATCTTAGTGAAACAGTACTCTACTGAGAAGTACTCACCCTTCAGGGACAGGTCATTATCTTAGTGAAACAGTACTCTACTGAGAAGTACTCACCCTTCAGGGACAGGTCATTATCTTAGTGAAACAGTACCCTACTGAGAAGTACTCACCCTTCAGGGACAGGTCATTATCTTAGTGAAACAGTACCCTACTGAGAAGTACTCACCCTTCAGGGACAGGTTCGTCATTGTTGTTAGTTACCGCACTTCTGTTCTCGTCATTCTGACTGGCCGTACCTGGTAAACATACACCAATATTAGACAATCATTTTATCTACACAGATCTTACCACAATTAAACCAGGTTTTTTGGCACAGTGTACTGTTACAAGCTAATACAGCGGCCACCATAATTCAGTTTTTCTTTTCAACTCATCTGTTAAGATATGGTACCTTCCTTGGCACAGATGAAGCATGCTGCCTGGTTTGTGCAAATGTGTCATTTTGATGCAATCATCAGATGAACTATTAAAATGGGATTTTAACATCAGTGTAGTATATTATTACTGCGACTGCGCAGTTGACTATTCTCACAATACAGATATGAACATGAATGAACCCAATTCATAACCAGGGTCTTAAAATAGTTCACTGCTTTAACAGATTTGTGGCTTTGCAAGGAGATACTTTTTGCACAGACCAATTTTTGCAGATTTGCTCTAACAAAACCTAAATTACCTAAAATTAACCAAGCCGAGAAACTTCTGATCACTGAACAACCAAACAGGACCCTGTGATCAGAACCATTCTTAGGTACTCTATGGTATAATAATTGTTTTTTCATGTCAATATATCTCAAGATTTTGTTCAAAATGTAACAATCGCAGAAAACAATGCTTGCAAACAATTCCAGATACATAAAACTTGATATGGGTTCACAATATTTTCGCACATACCACAAACACTTACTTGATATTCCAGGCGGGCCAGCACTGCTGTTTGCTGAAGCAGTATTTGACGGTAACGGCGCTGTGATATTTGAACGAGATGGTACTGACGGCACAGTCAACGATGACCCAGCATCGTTGTTGTCAGTGATGTCTCTGGACCCCCCTCGAGCCCGCGCCCCCCGGTTATTCACACCACTACCAATGACGCCGTTCGGCTGGTCTCGCAGGGACGATGTCGACGGCATGTTGTTGCTGGTGGTGCCACCTGGCGGCGGGCTCCTGAGGGCAGCGCGTAGACTCGGTGCTCCTGCGTTCAGACTGGACATGGAGTTGCTGTTGGCACGAGTGCGTACCCCTCCCTGGGGCGTTACCCCACTAGTGCCCGCCTGCATGCTGCCACTGCTGGTGCTGTGGGCCATGCGCTGACCTGCAGGACACAATGGGACAACATGTCTGTCATACCTGCAGGGTTGGGGCCTAGTCTACTACTTTTACCGGTAATTGTTTGAAGAAAAAAAACATTGTTTTGAGAACACTATTGAGGGCAAGAGATGTACCAAATTTCATTACAAAATCTTTTACAGAATTCAAGTTTTAGCATTTTTCATGAAAAACGTAAGGAACTGAGAACAAGGCTGAAAAAGATGGCCAACAAAACTAAATTGCATTAAAATTATGTTTACAATTATTATTTTAAAAACAAATAAATGCATAAACAACATAACAACACAAGTCAGACTCTTTAATGTACATCAAAGTATAACATTATAAAATAAATTGAGCAAAATTGTTTTCATCAATGAGTATTCCAACCTTAATTGATGGCAATATTTTAATTACTTTATTTATGCATTCTAATTAATTAATTGTCTAAGAGTATTATACCGTACTGTGTTTATTTTAAATTAACACACATTTAGAACTATATTGTAATACATTTTTTCTTTTTTATTAATTAAGTTATAAATAGTTTTATTAATACTGTAGTGCACAATATTTTAGTTAAAAAGGCGATCCAATGCCAGCATAAATTTTAGTGATTAACATTAAAAGAAGAAACACACAAATTACACAAACGTTTCAGGAAAGTGTGAATATGAAGACATCCCAAACGTGCGAGTGTATCCGACTGCCGTGGGTTATGTCAACTGTGGGGCACGTCTTACCATTGCGAATACCATTTGGTAGTTTAGGTGGGAACTGGTCCATCTTGACGTCCATGCCTTTGAGGCTGATGGTGAGTTCTCCTATCTTCTGTGATGCTCCCTTCACGTCTCCCTTCAGGTCCAGCGTCAGCGTCGTGCTGGAGACTGGCAACAAGAAACAGTAGGTTCGCTACATCTGTAGAGTGTGTCACAACTTGTATTGTTATTAAATGCATTTTTACGTTGCTGACGTGACATAACTCACACACGTCACTTCTGCCATTCCACAAAATGTACCTTGACAGTTTAAAAAAGTTAATAACATAAAATAAATAAATAATTAAAATGTCCGTCTGATAAAATGTTTAAAACAATTACTGAACAGTAACTTAGTGTCACTACATGGTAATGACTAAGTAAAATAAATAATTAAAGTAATTTCCATCGATACCTATGCAAATTCTTCACAGCTTGTACATGATGAAGTAACTAGAGCCAAATACTACTTGCTGAACACAACGAAACAAATTAATAATGTTGAACACCAACGTTTAATTTAACTTTAGCAGGATTGAAGAGAAAATATAAAAATGTGCCAAGTGCTGTAGGACACAGACTTGTTTAACATAGCAATCATACCCAAGTGTCCAGATACCCTCCTTTTGAATTGCAATTTTTTTCCATAAAAACTGAGGTGGTGTACTTCTGTAATTTGGAATTCACACTGTACCCAAAACTTACATTTTCCATCATGTTTGTGTAGGAGAGAGTTGAGATCAAGTGTGACTTGACCGAGGACGGCGTCCGTCTTGAACTGGTGATGGTTGAGTACACGGAAGTCAAGCTTGCTGTAGGGCGTCACCAGACTGTCACAGAGAGACACGACCAGTGTCAGTCGCACATATTTAACCGTTATCAACATTGTTACACTAGATATATGTGAAGTTTTATGTAATCACTTTACACTATGTAACCAACCATATAATTATTATAAAATGTTACTTTAAAACTGTAATTATTTTAAAACATAATGCCAAACATTGCTGCATAACAAGTGTCAAAGCATCAAGAGTAAAAACAGTGAGAATGGGTTTAAATAAATGTTTAATGTTTTGCATGATCGTTAAACACTGCATACTCACACAGTGAAATGTTCGTTCCATGAGGGTGAGGTTGACTTCCTGACAATCTCGGTCTTGCGTGGCGGCTGACCATCAATACTGAGGGCAAGGTAGGCATCAGCCTTCGAGCTGAACAGACGCCCAGAATTCTGCAGCTTGGCACTCGAGACTGCATCACACAGCAACATTCTATGAGCAAGTTATGTCTCGGTCAGACAGACTAGGTAAGTTGGTGACATCGAGTTAGTTATTCGGTAATCGGTAGGTCATATCTCTTATTTGGCTGTTCTGTCTGTGTTATATGTAGAATATTTGATTTTAAACTTACCAGTATAGTTCACCTATTTTTAGAGCAAGTTTGAAATAGATTGGCTAGTGTTTACCAACTACCTAAAATGATAGGTAGTTTATGATAATTTAACAATGAAGTCCCAATTGCAGATTTTTTTATTAATACCTGGCTACTTTTCTACCAATAGGACTGTTTACAATTTAAAGTCTTCTCCACAATTTACCTGTTTTGCTCATTTTGTTTTGGGTTGATTTCTCAGAAAATTTAATGTGTCTAGATAGTTTAATATTCGACATGCTCGGTTTGTGCGAATTTAATTAGTTTTGATGAAATCATCAGCCAAATTAATAATATAGGTTTTTATTCAGCATTCCAAAATTTGGTGTTTAAAAAAGGCAAACATCATTCGATTTAACAAAGTCAATTCTTTTGATGGTTTTAACAAATGTATGCTCTTTTATTAAAATTGACTGCATACAGTACTTAAATTATCCACACACTAATATCTAAAACAGCAAACTCCACACTTGGTTTCCTACGGCATAACACACGACACTGTCCCATAAACAGCAAACGGACCGCATATATTGCCCTTGTGCGCGCTTAGAGTACGGAGCCATAGTGTGGGACCCATACCATCAGAAGGACATAGACAAACTAGAGCGTATCCAACACCGCGCTGCTTGTTTCATTACTGGCAACTACCACTCCAGACATGAAGGATCGATCACAAACATATTAACAGACTTAAAACTCAATACCCTACAAAGCAGACGTCGGGACCTACGACTTAAATTCATGTACAAAATAGCTGAGGAATCTATCCCAGCCATCCCCGCAAAAACATACTTTCGGCCCCAAAGAATAAATAAAAGCCGCATCCAACCCAAACATTTCCCAGACCACGTATCCTCAAACTTTGTACAACACCTAACAACCAATAACACCAGGTGCTATATAGTACCTGCATCCCACACCGACCAATTCAAAAACTCATACTTTGTCAAGACAATAGTAGACTGGAATAAACTAAACGAGTCGCAGATCCAGGCTGAGACCATAAACGATTTCAGTGTCCTATCCTGCAGCTCAAACACTCAATAACACCATACGCACCCACCCAGTCGTAAACCATAGCCAACCGT
Organism: Escarpia spicata; assembly: GCA_963995525.1. Classification (NCBI taxonomy): domain Eukaryota; kingdom Metazoa; phylum Annelida; class Polychaeta; order Sabellida; family Siboglinidae; genus Escarpia; species Escarpia spicata. The sequence goes on along the minus strand of OZ023214.1, from coordinate 13,724,004 downwards.
GGCTCCTTACGACGTAAATAATTAGAACAGAATCTGAACACCTCTGGACCAGACTACCTTGGGTTAAATAAATTAATGAGGCATCCTTCTAGTCACTACAATGTGTCTACATACACCCTGCCAGCTGAGCAATAAATAAATTAAAAAGGTCGTAAATAAGCATTCTTGCCAGGGAGATATTTCTTTTTTTACGATGTCCCAGTGAGAGTAATATATTATGCAAAAATGTGCTGCATAGTTCTGCAATTAGTTTTTATAAGCTATATATATATATATATAGTAGGTCATTGGAAGATGTATATATATATATATGTACATCTTCCAATGACCTACTTAATAGTAAAGGAGGTCATTTATGAGCTCCTTATTGTATGAGCAGTCCAAGGATGTTTCGTTAACAAATACACCTGTAGTGTTCATACGGTTCGTCAACATAGCTGACAAACCAGGATGTTCTTTTTTGAAGGGAAGTCCTACAAGACAAGACCTGCAAGTCATTATATGAGTAATAGGACATACTTCCTTGTCAGCACCTCCTTTGTCCCATTAACCAATCAAACCACACCAACACACCCCAGTCAATTGGCCCTATTGTCCATAGCTTTATAATAGAATGCCTTACGATTGACACACTGAATAAGTCCATACACTACGGCATTGAAACTATAGCAGTGTCAACTTCCAGGGTCCGTTTCAATAAGTTAAAAAGCTCATAGGTAAATTCCCACAGAATTTGTTATTAAATATGAGCATTTATGGGTTAATCTGATATGACAACCTTTCTGCCATGTTTATAGGTATAAGGAGTGAGGACTGATCCGCAGAAAAAGTTAAAGCCAGTGACAGAGTATCACCACTTACGTGTGCATTCTGTGTTTAGTGTCTTACACAATTTTTTAAATCTAAATAATATACTTAACTTGGTCTGTGTGTTGAGATGTTTAAACAGGTTAACCAATAAATACTTAAATTGAGCATTAAATAAAGTATTGATTTTAGATACGATGACATGTTTTGTTTCCACATACGCCCACACAAATGCAACTAATGGAAATTGTAAATCACCAGATATTTCATTGCAGCTTACGAGTGCATCTTAGCAAACAACTTTCTGTGCTGTGTGTTAATCATGACGGCAGGTATGGCATAACCACGGTCAGACGTAACACAGCCATTGCCACTCCTGCATCATCATGATAACAAACGTAAACGCACAGGGACGTGTGTGCTATTCAGGAAAGAACTATTACTGAGCCACCATTCCTGAGACACCTGCCACAGCCACTGTTACACTACACAGGGAGATACCTGACAATGAACACAGGGATCTTCTCAAAAACACGTACACAGATTATTAATTTCAATTTTTTAATAAACATATTTACCGAGGGTGAAAAATGTGTTTGCAATGGTAGCAGATACTATTAATCAATTTTCTGTGGCAAAGGCGTGGTAAGGTGTTATTTTTGTGAGACAACCCCCGCAAACCTTGCTACATATCAGCAGACAGAGATAACACCGATGACAAGTATTTTCTTGGAAAACTGACACCCCAGTTGAAACAAAAACTTCCGATTTGGTTACATTACACCAGAATACACACATTTAACTGCAGCTTAGTAGCGGGCAGGCAGCCAACTCAAATTACACAGTGACTTCTCACAAATTCTGATGCATCTCTGAACTGTCCACAGAGTTGTCATTGTACATAAGATGAACTCAGGTCACATTTGTACAGTGGTTTTCAGTAGGTAGGCTCACATGCAAGCCATAAGAAGAGATATTATCATTTGAAAAAAAGTTATGATCTTCCATGGCAGTGCCGATCATTCAAGACTCGCAACAAAGCCAAATGAAAAGGAAAAAAAATGTTATATATATTTTTGCTGTGTGTGGTACAGGTGACTGCATGTTCCGCTTCAGTGATTTCTTAGCTCAAAAAAGTTCATGGCAATCACAGCCAGGTCTTGGAAAGATCTCACAGGCTACAGCAGTGCTTATTTCATTCACACGGATTTTGTTCAAATAAGAAATAACCATTTTGAACTTTTTATTGAAACCGTTATGAAGTTAAATATTAAATGCCACTGAATTGCATAACACACAAATTTGGAACACGTAACAATATTATTATAATTGAACTTGGGGTGAATTTCAGACTAGACTATGTTTGCCTCCCAAATTCTCCAGCATAGCAGATAAATAATGGGAAGTTAGAAGTACTTTTTAAGACTTCTTACAGTGTAACGATGTTGACGCCAAGAACATTATTCAATAAATAACATGTGTGCTAACATAGGAAATAACAGTTGATCAGACTGACAAGATAATATAAGTTGTAACACAGGTAAGAAGGCCACCTCAATACGACGTGTGTATACGGTTCTTATTTATTATAAACAATGTAACATCATACATTCCCAATATTATATGGCAATAGGTCTATCTCCGGTAACATCAACACCGTTGAGCCCGCGGTCGTCGTACTGACATACAATGTCAACGAATGATACATTGATACAAAACAACAGAAATAATACACTGTTACACAGCGTGACCAATCTGGCAATCATGTTACTAATGATTTTATGACATTTTATGTTTTGAATTGTCTTGTAGTACCATGTTGGTTCCATCGTGCACAACGAAGCATGTTCATTCAAATTCAGCACTATCATATCGATGTTCCTCTGCACAAAATAAAACATGCCACAACGGCGAAGGTCTTGGTCCGTCACTGTTTTATAGTCGGAAGTTGATGTTGTTTTGTAAATACATGTAGGTTCGTTATCTTCGCCAACGAGAGAGTTCCATCTGGTCGCTTGTGTATTTGAATAAAACCGCGTCATTACATCCACGGAGCTCTTTCTTTTGCTCTCATACTCAAGACGGCGTACTCAGTTGAGTACGTACTCAAGAAGTTTTATAACCACCGTGAGCACGGATTCTCCGGTGAGCATGAAATCTCGAGTCTGAGCATGGAGTTGAGTATGAGCACCGAGTATGCTTTATAACCTCGAGCCCTGGTACAGTGCCATTCATAGTGCAACTTACTGTAACAGTGTAAGTTACATTAACCCTTTTCTATCTACAATACACACCAGTACGTACCTGTTCATTTCCGTAATATGCACCGGTGTGTAGCTTTCCCACAGGCTCATTAATTTTATATAATATGCCGTTGGTATTAATATACTTTATTAGTTGCTATTAATATATTTTATTTTAGAGCTTTCTCATTGCTACTAGGTAACACACTAAGGGGTCGGGTTGTTCACAAGTACATTTACCTATTCGTACAAAGTGAACACAAGGGTTTAAAGATATACTAATTTTGTAATGTTGGTTCATATAAATTTCATAAACATTAAATTATCAACATTGTTTGCGATTGTGTAAACAATTGTGAATGACCCACAAATGCCACAATATGGGGAATCTGAAACTGTATTGTGCATATTAAATTTAGTATCAACAGTTTCTTAAATTATACCACATTATAGGGTAAATTTTATTTATTTATATTGATGTTTCAGTAATTAAATGTTGACAGCTATCAGGACTGAGACTTACTTGTGACTTGCAGTTGACTAAAGCTGCCGGAACTGCTTCCCTTTGCAGCATCCTCAGACATCTTGTCTTGGTACAGCTACCTCCTGCAAGAACAACAAACTTTGGAATGACGTCACTGATAGGATTTTCTTAACTGGCTACATAAATCAAGCTGATAGTCAGAGTTATGATCAGGTACCTGACACACGTAATCTTGTCATGTTCATCATAATAGTGTTATGGCCGTGTGACTGACACATGCCATTCACAATTATAATATCGTCAGTGTTAAAAACAGGTTGCTCCAGGTTCATAATCAGTAAACATCATGACCATTGAACATTCATAACCAGTAAACACCATAACCAGTGAACATTCATAACCAGTAAACATCATGACCACTGAACATTCATAACCAGTAAACACCATGACCATTGAACATTCATAACCAGTAAACACCATGACCATTGAACATTCATAACCAGTAAACACCATGACCATTGAACATTCATAACCAGTAAACATCATGACCATTGAACATTCGTAATCAGTAAACACCATGACCATTGAACATTCATAACCAGCAAACATCATGACCATTGAACATTCATAACCAGTAAACACCATGACCAGTGAACATTCATAACCAGTAAACATCACGAACATTGAACATTCATAATCAATAAACACAATGACCAGTGAACATTCATAACCAGTAAACATCCTGACCATTGAACATTCATAATCAGTAAACACCATGACCAGTGAACATTCATAACCAGTAAACATCATGACCATTGAACATTCGTAATCAGTAAACACCATGACCATTGAACATTCATAACCAGTAAACATCATGACCATTGAACATTCATAACCAGTAAACACCATGACCAGTGAACATTCATAACCAGTAAACATAAGGAACATTGAACATTCATAATCAATAAACACAATGACCAGTGAACATTCATAACCAGTAAACATCCTGACCATTGAACATTCATAATCAGTAAACACCATGACCAGTGAACATTCATAACCAGTAAACATCATGACCATTGAACATTCATAATCAGTAAACATCATGACCAGTGAACATTCATAACCAGTAAATATCATGACCATTGAACATTCATAATCAGTCACAGTAATGGTAAACTAACTGCCAAAGGGCACATAAAACACAGGCATTCAAAGATGGAGCCCTACAAAATTTAATTATGACATTAAAAAAGAGGTACAAGTAAATTGTAATTCTAAAAGAAAAGTAGGTAAATATTACAAATAAGTAACACATTACAGCAACTATAAATAAATAAACAAAATTGCTAGCCTATATTTATTCATGCAACCAACGTCATAACCGTTCCCTTTCTTTGCTCAACATGACCACTATCACTTGTGAACTTCACAGTCACGACAAGTAAATAATAGCATCGATGTATGTGTTGATATCTAAACAATCCCAACCGTTTATAAATAGAAACCTGTGTCAGTGAAGACCAAATGAACACGACAACACAGCTGTTATTTCACTGTTGCCACAACTACTAGTATACAGTGGTAGCCTAGATTTAACTACCTGTTCCGTCTCAAAGAAAAAGCCTTCCAGAAGAAATTATTGTGTCACCAGTCAAACAGCCCAGTGAGTCAATGACCAAGCAATGAATAGTCAAGTAACCTTGCTTAGAACAGCTCAGCCATTCCTCATGTTGCTCTACAAATCTGACTACCACGAGCACTAAAAATGCAACCAAACGAAAGTGTATTTTGATCACATCCGCCAGTTAAACGTAATTCTGCTTGGCTTAATTTCATACCTGATATCTACACTGCCACCTAGAGAAGTAGGTTCCTTCAGGTTACAACCAGACCTCTTAACTTACTTGTTCAACATAACCATATAAGCACCTAGGTCTGAGGTTATAAAGCATACTCGGTGCTCATACTCAACTCCATGCTCAGACTTGAGATTTCATGCTCACCGGAGAATCCTTGCTCACGGTGGTTATAAAACGTTTTGAGTACGTACTCAACTGAGTACGCCGTCTTGAGTACGAGAGCAAAAGAAAGAGCTCCTTAGACGCAATGACGTTGTTTTTTTTCTTCAAATACACAAGCGGCCAATGGAACTCTCTCATTGGCGAAGATAACAAACCTACAGCTATTTATAAACAACATCAACTTTCGACTATAAAACTATGACAGTTCGCCGTTGTGACATGTTTTTATTTTGTGGTGAAATGCGCAGAGGAACATCGATAGAATAATGCTGAAGGAACGTACTTCGCTGTGCACAATGAAACCAACATGGTACTACTATAACTTTGAATACAAGACAATTCAAAATATAAAATATCGTAAATTCATTACGACATTAGTAGGTGATTAGACTTTTTTAGTAACATGATTTCCACATTGGTCACGCTGATGCTGACGCTGTATTATTTCTGTTATTACTTATTTTGTATCAATGTATCATTCATTGACATTGTATGTCAGTATGATGACCGCGGGCTCGACGATGTTGATGTTACCAGAGATAGGCCTATTGGCATGTTGCCATATAATATTGGGAATATGATGTTACCAGAGTCTAGTAGAGATAGACCTATTGGCTATTAGTATTGCCATATAATATTGGGAATATGATGTTACCAGAGTCTAGTAGAGATAGACCTATTGGCTATTAGTACTGCCATATAATATTGGGAATATGTGATGTTATGTTGTTTATAATAAATAAGTACCATATAAATATAATACACACGTTGTTTTGAGTTGGCATTCTTACCTGTGTTACAACTTATATTATCTTGTTAATCTGATCAACTGTTATTTCCTATGCTACAGTAGCACGCACGTTATTTATTGAATTCATGTTCTTGGCACAAACATCGTTACATTGTAAGATGTCTTGAAAAGTACTTGTAAGGGAGCTGCCAATATATATCTGCTGTGGCCTGTGCCATAGGATTCGGGAGACAAATACAGTCTAATCTGAAAACAACAGAAATTATAAAGGAATAAACAAAATGCCCAAACTTCAAAACAGCAGCCAACCAGTTTCGAAACCGAATTAATTAAATTGAGAGTCCAATTTTCTAACTCTATGCCACCGTGCCACCCATGTGACACAGTACTGTGCCACCCATGTGACACAGTACTGTGCCACCCATGTGACACCGTACTGTGCCACCCATGTGACACAGTACGGTGCCACCCATGTGACACAGTACTGTGCCACCCATGTGACACAGTACTGTGCAAGAGTTTTGCAGAAGTTAATATATATAAACATTTCATGATACTTTATTATAACATACTCGGTAGTATTCATCAATGTAATAATTAATAAAGGTATAAAATACTATAATAGTGCCAAAAGTAATGTAATTATATTTTGCTGTATAATTACACGTTTAAAAGGATACATACCAAACTGTATAATAGCAACACTTTTAGTTGTATCTAAATAAATAGTTTGCACACACAAAGTTATCTGTCCCGTACTTGTCTTTATGCAATAGCAACCTCAGCCAGATGTTCAGCATGACCCTTAGCCTCTGTTGTTTTTTTAGTACATATCTCTTCCACTCATGCACAAAAGTATGACTTCACTGTTGTTTATAATTGGCATAGTTTGTCTAACTTCAGTTTGGAAAAAATGGTTTACCCTATTTATTACAAAGTTATAAACAATAAGTTGTTTGCCATTTCAACCTACTAGTAATTGTTTTGGTTGACTGGTAAACATGATCATGTCCATCGCGCTGATGCTATATATGTGATTTACTATATGAATTTCATTTGTCAACTTATCCAGGATACAGTGCATATTTTGTGTATAGTAAATTTCCAAAGGAAGGGGTCACACTTTGTGCGTTGAAAGCCTATCCCTGCACCCGCCTTGTGTAGCAAAATAATGATCATTACTGACATTACAGATTTGAAATATCCCGACAGCCAGCATTGGGTATGGCTACACATTATATTATCAACTTTGCATGGGCTAATAGCTTCAAAATTTGTTTATTCTATTAATACGTAGGCAAACGACAATATTGACAATATTATAAATAATGTAATTACACACATTGTACTATTTACTGCGAAATTTTATTTTGTCATATAATTGTGAATGTTCATGTTGTATCGGTGTGGCTTAATGTTCGGATGGTACTTTATTAATCGTCCAGCTAAACGAAACTGTTTAAGTGTTTTGATGAAACATTTTGTACGATTCGCTCGGCAGCTGATTGTGAAATTGTATCACCAAGCAGTAGCGATAAATGAACGGTCCCCGTCGTTTAAAAAGATGCACCAAAACATAAACGTTGTAACATTGTGTCGTAGTGTGTCTCCCGCTAGATTTGACAAATGTTCAGTAAACAGTGCAGTTTGAAGCATAAAACGGAATCTTTCGCTAATTTCGTGTGGAACCACTTCTTCAAATGAATTGATTACATCTCGGAAGCGACTCGGACGCTGATATCGACTTGCTGTCTTCTCGTAAACATCGAACTTGGACAACGAATTCGACTAATTTCTACGTGCGCTGCCATCTTTGTTTACTTGAGTACGGCATTGAGCAAGGTTCGTAGCATACTCAGAATTTTTGCGTTTCATGCTCAAGTCTGAGAACGATTACGTGCTCAGAAAGTATTATAACCTCCGTGAGAATGAGCATTGTGTGAAAGCGAGGCTTGAGCATGACATTCTGAGCACTGAGCATGGCTTTATAACCTCGGGCCCAGGAGTGTTTTGACTGGTTCACATCTTGATGGCCCTGTTCCGTGTCTACATTATACACTGTACACAGTCACAACTGGCAAGATCAATGTCGCAAAATAAGCACAGAGCAGAAGCCTTTATGTGGCTTATAGATGATTACCAATTGTCTAGCCAGTACATTCTCTTACAGTTACATCAATCACTACACAATGTGTCACATCGACAGAATCATTCAGAGGCTAGACTGAACTTTTGTGGGACTGACATCTGTCATACATGGCATCACCAGTACATGACATCACCACCCCTAATCCCAGGATATTACAGGATGTAAATAGGGGTCAATGTTGACCGCCCGCACAAATAGACCTGTTGACAATGGGTACATATATACAGGATATTTACATGTACGGTATTGGAAATTTCATGTTCAACAGAGAGAGACAGCTGGATAAATGCTGAGTTAATCCCTTATGTTTCAAAACACCTACATTAATGTTCTTCACTGCTGTGTGAGTATACAACAGCTAAAGAGACTGCAGCAGTGGGTGTTGCAAGCTAATGTAGTGTCAAGTACTTCAAGTAGAATGTGTTGAATTATGCAAAAACTTGCCAGCAGGTCACTGTCATGAGGAACTGTATAGTGCACTTGCCAGCGTGTCACTGTCATGAGGAACTGTATAGTGCACTTGCCAGCGTGTCACTGTCATGAGGAACTGTATAGTGCACTTGCCAGCGTGTCACTGTCATGAGGAACTGTATAGTGCACTTGCCAGCGTGTCACTGTCATGAGGAACTGTATAGTGCACTTGCCAGCGTGTCACTGTCATGAGGAACTGTATAGTGCACTTGCCAGCGTGTCACTGTCATGAGGAACTGTATAGTGCACTTGCCAGCGTGTCACTGTCATGAGGAACTGTATAGTGCACTTGCCAGCGTGTCACTGTCATGAGGAACTGTATAGTGCACTTGCCAGCGTGTCACTGTCATGAGGAACTGTATAGTGCACTTGCCAGCGTGTCACTGTCATGAGGAACTGTATAGTGCACTTGCCAGCGTGTCACTGTCATGAGGAACTGTATAGTGCACTTGCCAGCGTGTCACTGTCATGAGGAACTGTATAGTGCACTTGCCAGCGTGTCACTGTCATGAGGAACTGTATAGTGCACTTGCCAGCGTGTCACTGTCATGAGGAACTGTATAGTGCACTTGCCAGCGTGTCACTGTCATGAGGAACTGTATAGTGCACTTGCCAGCGTGTCACTGTCATGAGGAACTGTATAGTGCACTTGCCAGCGTGTCACTGTCATGAGGAACTGTATAGTGCACTTGCCAGCGTGTCACTGTCATGAGGAACTGTATAGTGCACTTGCCAGCGTGTCACTGTCATGAGGAACTGTATAGTGCACTTGCCAGCGTGTCACTGTCATGAGGAACTGTATAGTGCACTTGCCAGCGTGTCACTGTCATGAGGAACTGTATAGTGCACTTGCCAGCGTGTCACTGTCATGAGGAACTGTATAGTGCACTTGCCAGCGTGTCACTGTCATGAGGAACTGTATAGTGCACTTGCCAGCGTGTCACTGTCATGAGGAACTGTATAGTGCACTTGCCAGCGTGTCACTGTCATGAGGAACTGTATAGTGCACTTGCCAGCGTGTCACTGTCATGAGGAACTGTATAGTGCACTTGCCAGCGTGTCACTGTCATGAGGAACTGTATAGTGCACTTGCCAGCGTGTCACTGTCATGAGGAACTGTATAGTGCACTTGCCAGCGTGTCACTGTCATGAGGAACTGTATAGTGCACTTGCCAGCGTGTCACTGTCATGAGGAACTGTATAGTGCACTTGCCAGCGTGTCACTGTCATGAGGAACTGTATAGTGCACTTGCCAGTGTGTCATTGTCATGAGGAACTGTATAGTGCACTTTCCAGGGTGTCACTGTCATGAGGAACTGTATATTGCACTTGCCAGCATGTCACTGTCATGAGGAACTGTATAGTGCACTTGTCAGGGTGTCACGAGGTACTGAGTGGACAACCCGATAAACCAGTTGTTTCATACCTCTGGCATGCTGCTATCTGGTATGCTGCTACCTGACCCACAAACAAAACCGGATAACAAGACAGGCACACCATAAACACCTCTTGGCATTTTAACACTATATATAGTTAAATTAAAACATTATACATGTATTATATCTGCAAAGTTTAGACAGGGTTGCACTTGAATTCATGCATTCCTGTTTAATACCATTATGTTCAGTAACTTCAATTACAATGATCAATTATTACAAAATTAAAAAACTCAACTACACTAACATCGTCCCAATCAAATCATTTATAAAGTACATATTAGTAATGAATTACAAATTATGCAAATAACCCTGGTGAACCCAACACGTGACAGGTGACACATCGGAGGACATTTAGAAGTGTCATAGATATGATGATCTCTGACTGCAGTTCAGAAGATCCTGGAGACAGGTTCAAGTCACTGGACTAGATAGGACGACTCACAGTACATGACTGAGGACAACGACACTTGAACATATTGTACAACCACCATGCAACCCAACAAAAAACAGCATGATATACCATCCTGACAACATCTGACCACCACGCAACCCAACAAACACCAGCCTGATATACCATCCTGACAACATATGACCACCACGCAACCAAACAAACACCATCCTGACAACATATGACCACCACGCAACCCAACAAACACCAGCCTGATATACCATCCTGACAACATATGACCACCACTCAACCCAACAAACACCAGCCTGATATATCATCCTGACAACATATGACCACCACTCAACCCAACAAACACCAGCCGGATATATCATCCTGACAGCATATGACCACCACTCAACCCAACAAACACCAGCCTGATATATCATCCTGACAGCATATGACCACCACGCAACCCAACAAACACCAGCCTGATATATCATCCTGACAACATATGACCACCACTCAACCCAACAAACACCAGCCTGATATATCATCCTGACAGCATATGACCACCACGCAACCCAACAAACACCAGCCTGATATATCATCCTGACAACATATGACCACCACTCAACCCAACAAACACCAGCCTGATATATCATCCTGACAGCATATGACCACCACTCAACCCAACAAACACCAGCCTGATATATCATCCTGACAACATATGACCACCATTCAGTCCAACAAACACCAGCCTGATTTATCATCCTGACAACATATGACCACCACTCAACCCAACAAACACCAGCCTAATATATCATCCTGACAACATGTGACTACCACTCAACCCAACAAACACCAGCCTGATATGTCTTCCTGACAACTCGAGATACCAAGTTACGAATGACACACCATCCTTTCTAAAGAAAACCAGATATATATTTTAAGTAAAACTGTGTTTTTATCTTTAAGCTGATATAGTAATGTACTGTATTGTTCCCTCAGGGATGCCCAATTGATGTTGAAAAATATCCTGAGATCAGACACGGACATGGGGTCAAGTGCAAATGCATTTAAATGTTACTGATCCAGTATTTGCATTTGAAAATTTGGAGCCAAATATATTTGCATTTAAATACATTTTAAAAGTATTTAAAAAATCAAATATGTATCAAATACTTTTTTCAAATACTTTTCTCAACTTTTGTAACAAGATATGACTGAATACGTCCACATTTCTTGGTTCAGGAGAAAGGTCAATTAATCCCCAGTCGTCCGATTATCAGATTGTGAAGCCTGGAAGAGTGGTCAGAGAAGTGGTTGTTGATGTTCAATCAAAGTAAATGCCACGTCATGCGCCTAGGTTTTAATAATCCCAATTTCACATATTCAATGGGACTACAAGACATGAATGATGAAACATACACTAGAAGCAGAAGAGACCAAAGAGGAAAAAGACTGACGAGCAGCTCAAATTCAGCCGCCATGCACAGAAAGCAGCAAACATTGGTACAAAGCTGTTGGCCATGATTAGACGGGCCTATGTGTTTTTAGATGGACCAAGTATGTCACTTCTTTTTAAGTCACTCGTAAGACCGCACCTGGAGTATGGAAACATGTTTATGGGTGGCTTGCATAATTTTCTTCCAATAGCCTATTATAAAAAAATACCTTTTTACACCGAACTGTAAAAACACCAAAATTCATTTATAATTCTGTCAATAAAAACTTTTATCACAGCTGTGCTTAATTAAATTGTTGCTTGGTTTAGGCAGTTGATACAGGTCACTCATATTACTTGTGTGATCACCAAGGCATGACATTCACTGAGAGAAAACTGGCCTCCCTACAGGTCTTTTATTAGTTGACCAACTGCAACCAGTTGCATGCTTTGATCATTAACTCAGCTTTAACTTGGGTCAGATGGATGATCAGTGTATCACCACCAGCTGGCCTGCCACAGGGTCAGGTTAGCAAGCATATAATTGATAGTGTGTGCTAAATCTAATTTTATTGAAAGACAGTGTCCTAGTTTAGTGCATCAGTGGGCACAGGAAAACAGGATTAACCTGTCACAGGTGAAAAATTTAACAATGTGTGACCAGTTAGTTCTACTTGACCTCAGCGCTGTGTTCGACACGATTGACCATGTCATTCCTGTCGCTGAACTAGACCGAATCGGCGTGCGAGGCGACGCACTTTGCTGGCTCACCTCTTACCTTGCCGACCGAACACAGTGTGCCAGCGTTAACGGTCATCTTTCTTGCGACAGCCAACTATGACATGGAGTTCCACAGGGCAGTGTTTTGGGCCCTCTATTATTTTCTATATAATGTGCTGGTCTTTCTGACGCATTTGAGAAGCACAGTGTTCGCTACCATGTCTACGCTGATGACATCCAACTCATGTCGATTTTCGGCGAAATGTGTGACTGACATGGAAGCATGGCTAGCGTCACACTACCTTCTTTTGAACGTGGCGATACTGTTTGCAGCACCAAACAACCATGTTCCACAGCCACTGCCTCATCCCATCGACATCTTCGGTTGCAACGTCAGCACTTCCGCCAACATACGTGACCTTGGAGTGCAGCTCAACTCCACGATGTTAATGGCTGCACACATTAGCCGTACCTGTCGGGCTGCCTATGCCCAACTACATGGCACAACGCGAATATGATCATCTCTCCCGCTTTCAGCGTGCAAGTCGTTTGTAGATGCACTAGTCACGTCGCAACTCGAATTCGGAAACCTGGCCCTGTATGGCATTACTGGAACCTTGTTGCACCGACTAGAGATGGTTCAGCGATCAGCTGCGCGTGTCATCCTCTGCCTACGTCGACGTGACCAACACAGCATGATGGTGGCACTATGAGAGTTGCATTGGCTACCTGTGGCGCAGCGAATTCACTTTAAACTGTTTATGTTGATGCACAATGCTGTGTATGCAAACACTCCACAGTACCTTGCTGACCGTATATCTGCACATGTTCCCTGTTGTACTTTTCACCAGGGAGCGACAGGTCAAAACCATTATACTTACGCTGTCACATCAGCCAATACTCTCTACCTAACCTACTCAACTCTAGAATGATAAATGATAGACAGGGGGGGGGGTGGGGTAGCGACCGACCAAAACCATTACATCACACTGTCATCGACATCGTCTACACTCTAGTGACTGTATGATAGGCTGTCAATGATAGACTAAACTCCTCAATAAATACACTAACTTAGTCTAAGTACAGTCAGTTGGCCTAACACTACAAGTACAACACTCACTAAATTTTTGCATTACACGTTTCTTTTCGGTTGACGGTGGCATCGTTTCGCTGTCATCCATCATTTCGTGCAGCGTGACTTTGTTTTGTTTGATCGCGGAAATGGCAATTTGTCATAACGTTGTTTCCTATTGGTTAGATTACGACCAGACTCAGCGAATGAAAAAACATGTCACAACATGCTGCATACATATGCTGCCACCTGTTGAATATAGTGGAAACAAAATTTTTTTGATTGGCAAACATGGTGACAGTCCGTAATATTTTCATCCCTCGCCGTAATACCGTAATTTGAGGTGACTTTCCGGAACGATTCCGGACAATCCGGAATGGTAGGCAGGTCTGCTTATTGTGCACTGGCACGAGAATGTCAAGAGAATTAGAATATTATTTGAAAAGTATTTGAACTACTTTTTAAAAGTATTTGTATTTGACATAAACAAAATGTATTTGCATTTGCACTTTAAATGTCAAAAGTATTTGCATTTAAATATTTGTCAATGTATTTGACCTCATGTCTGCTTAAGATTTTGTAAAATTAAATGTACAGCGCATGAAATAGTAATACACATATTTCCAAACTAATAAAACATGTCGCGACAGATAAATTACATGATTGTATTTGTATCCAATGGCTTGCTATAAACACCATGTTACATACAATAACTAGGCCAAGGAAGAACTTGTGTCAATTTTAAGTACATGTGCATTGTCCACCTCCACTACCGATGCCTATATATTCATTCAAACTATAAATCCAAGAATGATTGAACATGTAATATTATTCAGTACATATCTTTTCCACCAAAGACAATGCCTAGACATGAACTAATGAAGTAATTTAGTAAGGCCTAAAAGGAAGACTTGCAACTTAAAGTCAAGTCACTAAAACGACATTCGTATCTAATTAGTTCAATGCCTTTGCATTCCTAACATCATCAAACAAACTGTATCGATAATAATTATTATGATGAAACAGTTTAATTTGGGACATTTTTAGCAGTCCAAATTTCACTAACATAGTGGCGTTTTTGAGCGATAAGAGAATTTACAAAACGCGCACAAACTGACGCTGTTCTGAGCGTTATACCGACAGCCAACAGAACCATTAAACACACTATTTCCTCATAATATCCATAGTCGTATATATCTAACTGAAGTGGTGAGATGTTAGAACATATCGGATTTAAAAAATCGGGTAGTCTAGGCCTTCTAATTAATGTCATATATAACAGCTCAAAACTACCATGCCAGCAACCATTACATAAGCACGCTTAAAGGAAAACAAAAGGGAACGTTGTGGTGTTTAGCACCTAAAAGATTTAGCACAAACTAACCATTTGCATCTACAATCAAAATTTTCAGTTCAGTGATTTACTCGGAATGTAGTCTTAAAGTGGAAGATTCTAACGAAATCTGCGATAACATGTAGACTGCCATCTTACTGATGACGCGTTCATTTGGCCGAAAGCAACCAATAAACGAGCAGCATTAGTTTTGCTATGTACGACACACTGTCTTGTGTAGTTCGCGTAGTTGGTTCATGTTCATGGGATGCGGTTCGTTATATTAGTATAAATTGAGCTTACAGTGAAAACGTGACTTGCAATATGCCACACTGTTCTACATACGGTTGTAACAATGGTACAGCGAAGGATAAGGAGCTGTCTTTTTTGTTTCCCTTTGAAACGAGACAGAAGTGAAATAGTGGATTCACAACTGTGGACAGGCTGGTTGGAAGCCTTCGAAATACAACGCACTATGTTCAGATCATTTTGAAGAAACGTGCTTCGAAGGAAATCTATATCGTCAGTTAATGACACAAGATCCGACAAAACGTCGCCGACATCGATGTTTGAAGCCAGGTGCAGTGCCTACGACATTTAGTCACGGACCTCGGCCGTCGAAGCGACACATATTTTCGGTCAAATGCGCCGCCGCCGCCGCCGTGAAATCGATCGCAAGAAGGTTAGTATCGAGTTACTTGGTATCCAATTAAAATCTGTTGACATTTGAGATGCAAGATATGCTGGAGCCAAGCCAGAACAGTACCAGAATGTACTATATTGCACCACAAAGAGTTTAGACTTTAGTCTTTAGAAGATAGCCGAATAGCAAAAGTTAACGGCAATCAAGTCGCGTGAGCGATATTACAATTTACAGTAACGGATTAACATGGGCTGGAATGATTGTCGTTTATAATAACGTTTATAGCAAAACTTACTGTATTTTGTGTTAAATGAACAAAAATACGTTCTGCATTCAATAATATTGCATTAGACATTGTCATATATCGAAATGTTTGGCCTATTATTTACGTCATGATGTTATATAATTGGACTTCGTATATAATTGTGTGACTACTGTTTATGTGACGAAGAATATCACTATATACTCTATTGTAAAACGTTTAAAATGGCTTCATTTGTATTTAGTAAAATTCCATGTTACTCAATTTTAGTTAAGGGGATCCAGGTAAGTGTTGTTTTTAGAAAAAAAATACAAACTTGTTTGTTTTATGCCAGATTATAATAGCTTATTATGTTTACTGTGAATAGATATAATTTTATAACAATTATATACCTTTAAACCACTCTTATCCATGGAATAAGGGTGTCAATATCAAGTAATTTTTATCCATTATGCCACATTTGATGGCCATTTTCTATTAAAAAAAAACATTTAAATTCTGCATTTGGAAGGATATCTCTGGGAGTAATTATGTGATCCGAATATAGTTATCAATGAGCTCACCAGATACACCATGTTTGTATTATAAAAATACTGGCATCACTCAATAATCATATATTGTTGAAATATCTTTAATAATATACCATGTGCACACATCTTCACTAACTTGTTTTTTTTTGCACACTAACAGCAAAAACAGGTAACAGCTGTTGTGAAAATATCTTGAATTTGGATCAAAAATATAAATAATTGTAATTTGCATTTCAGCTCGATCACCAACATGATGTGGCACATGGGGAAAGGCATCAACCGCAAGTTTACTGTGAAGGTCCAAGGCAAGGGATGCGAGGACCTCCTTCATTGGATACAGAATGTGGTGGTGTTGTGCAACATGCAACGGTGATGCACAGTTGCTGGAGTAAGTAGCAAACTTGATATGTATTCATTTTACACCTGAGGCATGTCCAAAGCAACAAGTAACCTTTAGATTTGCAATGAGTAGATGATGAGTAGGGACCACGACCCAAGTAGTGTAAGGTGAATTCCAGTCACCGACTTGAATCCCAAATACACTAAATTAGCTCCTATGCATAACTAACATTATAATAAGTTTTCGAAATTACTGCATTTCATAGGCATCCAACTCGTTTTTTCAGGATGGCTACTCAAAAGTACCAGCCAGCATGACTACTACCTTATCAGTAAATGTGTTTATTCAGACTTCCAAAACTGATAATGTAAATGCTGTTTACATGTTATGTGTTAATATGTGGACCACCGACTTATGAATGGGACCAAAAATGTTACATAGTCAAAGTTCCTGATGACCAACTTTTCAGTAGTTTAGTTACTCAGATGTGAGGGGGCGAATACTCCACAGATGGATAGTGTCCATTCTGTATCACCCTACCTATTCCTTGTAATCAATTGCTGTGTACATTTATGAGTCAAGTTACTTGAGTGTAATAAATTACATCTCCGTGTAATAATTACATTCCAGAATGCAATTGTCTGTAATGAAATAAATAAGAGCACTTGTGTCATTATCACCAATTTTATTAAAGAAATATAAAATCAAAACATGATATCAAAATACAGTGACTGTATATATAGAAGATACAGAAATTAAGAAGAAAAAACAAGTTATAATAAATTATGTGAAGGAATGTGATGATGGAATGCCTTATTTGTAAGGATCAGTATCGGTTTACTAATGTACCAGTATGATTACCATGATTGGCCATTGTATTGTTACTAAAAACAACCAACACTTTAAGACAGGAAAAGCACTGTAAAGTTCACTGAATGCTACAGTCATAAGGTAAATAACAGCAGCTTACTAACAACATATAGACTGGTGTGTTACACCAGTTGTTTGCAGACATTTTATTAGAATACTGCATGCACTATTCTTCACTGTAGGAATGAAAGCTAGATTGATGCTGTCTGCTCTGGCGTGGAACTACCGACCACGTCCCAGCCCAGACAAACCTGTTGAGACTGGTGTCATGTGGTCCAAAAGACGCAAGTAATGGGTGCTGCATAACCGACCACAGCAGGTGAACCCACGTACCCACCTACAAATGCTCACGGATCGAGTGACAGATGTGTTTATAAAGAAATATCACACTGCATGCGATCACAGTCACTGGGGCAGATGTCCCAAAACCAGAGGAGGATCTGCTGGCAGCAAGAGTCAGTCAATTTGTAAAGAAACAGTAAATACTGCCACCACCAACCTACACCTTCATAGGTCACATGTACATTGCCTAGTTTAGTTTTCAAGTCCAGCATGGTATCCCTCGTGTTGTCCCCCATCGGGGGCAGGGAACCTTGATATTATTCCATGGCTGGCGCATGCTGGTAGAACTCTCTGTACCCTCCGTCCCAGCTTGCCATGGATCCACCAAGTAAACTGTCTGTATGCAGCCCACCTGAGAGACCTGAAATAAATTAGGCTCAAATAAACATCTGACATTGTAAATAAATGACATATAAAAATCGGTTCTATAATGACACCATTCCTTTATATAAATTGTTTACCATTAAACGTGTGTTCTTCTGGAATAAGGCAAATATTGATAATTTTGCACTACAGAACAAATTATGACGGTGCAACAAACATTGTATCTATACGTTATGATAACTTAAGTGGAACCATTATAATTTGTTCTGTAGTGAGAGAGTATCACTTTATTCTTACAGTAGAATACAATAAAGTGTGAAACGATAACCCAAGTACATGTGTGAATACAGTAAATAACTATGTATAGTAGTATATTGTAACAGGCTTAGGTAAATAATGACCAACGGTTAAGGTAAGTCATATTGAAAATGAACACATTTATGTAGGATTACTTGCTGTTGAGGGGAATTTTATTTTGCAATTATTGTCATATTAGGGTGATGGTCATCATATTTAAATTAGTCTTGGGTCAAACCAGTGTGGTTCGTCTTTACATTTAGAAAGGGTGAATGGCGTTAGCAGGGTTAGTTTAAACAAGCATACGATTGAATTAGTTGTTTTGTTGGTGGTTTTATTCCAAGAGATTTAAAGGAGGTTGTCAGTCTTAGATTTGTTGGGTTCAGATACATAGCCTCTGCAACCTAGTTCAATGCATGTTAATTCTGATTTTATTCCGTTATTGTTTACATCATGGATTAGTGCGACATATTTGTCAGTTTTGAATACATGATCTTTCTTGATGTTAGGTTCAAATGGTAGTCAGTTCAATGATGTGAATTTGCTTAGCATGTGGATGGTAGATGACGTATGGTAAGTCCACTAAGTAATTTCCCTGGAAGATTGTTAATAATTTGGGCATCAGGCATGAGATTGCTGATAACATTATCTATATATATTTGTATTGCTAGTGCTACTATGATGTTGTATTGTGTTCATTATTAATACATTTCAATAAATATTTAACAACACATTTCACTGGTCTTGTAACAATGCATGCACATATATACGTACTTGTTTGTTGGACGGCGTAATTCCCATTCTGCAGCATCACCTGCTCCAAACAAAGAATTCTAAATCCCCTGCTCTTTGTAATGCACAGCAATCCATCTGTAACAAAGAATTAAGCTTTTAAATAATAGTTTTACACAAATGTTAAGCAAACCTGGATTATTATTCTGAACAAATTTCACAAAGAATGCATCACGATCCTCTAACTGTATTCATCCCAGTATTATACCTGGGTCCATAGAAATATCATGCAGATTAAGGAAGGCCGTTTTGAAATGTGTCAATATTTGCACACAAAACGGTGGTCATTTTCTTTGTCACCAAAACAAATGGAGGTTCTGGCTGAAAAATGTTCAAGGTATATTTTATTCATAAGAGCCAATGTAAACTTTGGGCAGAAAAATTGCAGTATGCATAAAGTTAAAAATAATCTACCTGCCATGTGTTAGTGTAGTACTGCCACATATTATATTATCATATTATTCATTCCTGCTTATTTTCTATCATAGCTCTGACCTGTACAATTTTGGTTCACATGAATCATGGAACCATTCAACTACATTTTTTTTTAAAGTGAAGGTACAGCCATGGGTGGTATTCGAAAATGGACATGTCAAAGTTCAAACACTGAGTCCAGTGGCACTGAGAGTGAGATCTAACTAAGTTAAACGTCAACCAATCCCAAATGTAAGACAAGTGACGTGTTCCGGCACGAGCGATCATCTCTCGCTGTTCATACGCAGCCCGGAACTTAGGCTCATTGGTTATTTAAACAATAAACTAAACAGATTAATAATTACCTTCACCAACAGCATTGCTGTCGAGTAGCAACCGCCTCCTGGCAGCAGACATATTCAGTTCTTGTTCCTGAACAAGGTCAAGGAGATCGCTGTGGCATTTTCCACATCGACACCAGTCAATTTCATCTCGGCATGGTATGCGCCTCGACATTTCGACTACCTGTGGGCCTTCCTGTTCGTGCCCACCGGCACCCGCCTCTGCCGTATCTTCCATTGTTTTTGTGGTTCAAACCGGTAACCAGCGGCTTCGAAATCGATTTGGTTTTCGTTGTCTTCCGAAGAATTGGAAAGCCATCTTATTTACACAGTCACAGCGCATGTGCACATAGTTTAATTGGTAAACTTACCATAGCGCCACCTAACGGAGTTGGGAACAAATAGTACACAGAAAAGTTACGACAGTGTGACGTCACTTTCTTCTAACAATGGCGTAGTCCATAGAAATTCGGTAGTTGCGTGTTCAAAAATGTTTTCCTGGTAAACCGCGGACGTTAAAAATGTGATTGTAGTTGGAAATTGTTAGTTTGTATTAACTCTTTTAGATGCTTAACACCAAAACGTTGCCTTTTGTTTTCCTTTAAAATATTTGTTTGTTCGTAGATAGAAATAAGTGTCAAAATTCTGTATAAAATGGATTTGTCCGTAGATTGGGATTCCCTGTTCCTACTGATGCGCACTAATAGACGCAAACCCCCTTTTTACAGAAGTGAAACCACGCACTTAAACATATTTTCAATGTGTGAGAGTGCGCTTTAATAATGGCTAATACGGTATGCCCCCACTGGCGCCACCTGGCAGATATTTTCTAGATAATAACAATTTGCTCATTAGCCGTAAGATGGCATTATGTTTCTGTCAGTTTCGTTTTATTAGTCAAAGTCGGGCATTCTAGCAACACATAGGAATGGTCAAAATAACATGATATTCATAATCATTGTGTTGCATCGCTGCCCAGACGTTGGCAAAGCATGTGGTTGTGAACTATTTGAGTCCTGATTCAGCACATAGGATACCGTGTGTTCTGTCGATCGAGCACCGGACATTTTGGTAGATTTACTGAATCTGACTACACGTTATCTACCTTAGAGTTGCCGGTGTGTGACGTGTATGCAATTTATGCGTCTGCCCACCCCTCACAGCTTGTGCTACTTATGTCTCAAGATAAATAATTATTAATACACGCACACCAAAGCCCTTGCACTCATGCACTGCACATCTAATGGGCATAATACGGTAATGGTGACATACTTAGGATGATCTACATAAATACAAAACTTCAGGGTTTCCAATGTCACAGAACTGTCCGAGATGCTGATGTTTTTATTTAATCAAAAATGCAACTACTGTGCACCCATTTGGTGAATAATGTTTGGTGTAGTCCGAAAGCTATGATTTTATTTATTTCACTCAAACAAAACAATATTTTAGGATGATTTAATTATGTAAATCATGTCAGTGAATTTCTTTTATAAGACTAATTTGAAATAAATTTTCTGATTCATCAAGTGTGACACCAAATTAAGTTGTCTCAATATTTGTTATCAGACCATCGAGTTACGATAGTGAAGTCACTGTTGTGTCTATGTATTGGTAGGTATGTAAGTACGTATATAAAAATCCCAGAGCAAGCAAACCATGACCTCATTAAACACTGCAGTCTTGCTGATTCACTGCAACTTCAATAGCAACAAGGAACATTAAAAATAATACATGTGCATTGATCCAGTAGTGCATTAAGCCCAGGGGTGGTTGCACCATTTTAGTGTAAGTTCAATTGGAACTTACACTAATGCCACCATTGTGGATATCAGAACCAAGCATCATGGTGGGTAACGTCTCAGCAACCATGTCACATCATTTGAAACTGGTCGGTTACAACCACTGGTTAAATGGTTTAGGAAGCCATTCTGTAACGCTGAAATTTACAGGTGACACGCGACACATTGGCTGAGATAGGTGGTGGCTGGAACCAATACAGAAGACAGTAATTGATTTGGACTTGTCAAACTTGTGAGACCATCCTTTAAATGCACACAAGAATGTCAGCACAGGACGATCGCCCACCGTGACTGAGACACAGTACCTCAATCACGCCAATGCTTCAAGTATGTGTTCATAAGCCATTTAAGAATCTCTATAACTGCTTCACACATAGGTTGGTGTATGATTATATATAACTTATTTGATGTATTTCACTCAGCATTATTCCACATCCATTACCAACAGCCAGAGGTACGTATGATCTACTGTGTTAACTGGCCTAGAAACAAACAGCCAGAGGTACATATGATCCACTGTGTTAACTGGCCTAGAAACAAACAGCACCTTAGGACACTCAGTACTGAAGTTAGCAGCTTCACTAGCCAGTGTAATAAAGCACTCAAGTTGAGCCAAGGTCACACCAACAGCTGCCAATAAGATGTATGCCTGCATGCATGTGTGACAATTGGGGTCAAGTTCTCATTCACCAGTTGGTTGGTTTCTGCCCCGATGTAAGAGTACCTAACACAAGTCTGCTGGACTTACGTCACTGGCAACTGAATTAAATATACCAGATGCTAAATACACGGACAATGCTTCTCATGCATGTCAGATATTTCCATACTGCCACTGCAGTTGTGACTGTCTTCTTAATAAATATTCTTGGAAAGGCCAGTCATGTTCTGCTTACACTTTCTTAAATGCAAAATGGTATAAGTTATGCCTAAGTGGACATAACAAAAACCTTTCTATAACGTGGACACTTGAAAAAACTGAATGACATTGTCCATAGCCATAACCTGTCCTACCTGTCCATATAATAAAATAAGGTTTTATTGTAGTATGAATGCAGCCAAGTTCTCGATACAGCTTGAAGAGAAGGGAGAGAGTATTTATGAGAATAGTTTGTGTTGATACAGAGAATGGATGTTGACCTTTTAGGATCAATAAATAGGAAAAACATTAACGTGTTCACAGACCTAATTATTTATTATCTTCCTGTAGGAAAATATCTTTATAATAACTGATCACAAAGGACTGGCGTGTCAAGGCAAATCACACCACACTTCATTTCTACTCTCCACCTTAAATCACACAGTCTGTAAGTGACTAGTTAGTCGTAGGACAGCCAAGTTGCCGAGGCTACATGTACAGGCTGTACAGCAGCACATATTTCACCTACTAGCTGCAATATGACAAGGCCAACGTAGCACCTAATAAGAAAAAGACACAAAGTATTCCCAAACAATACCAATATTACAATTCATTAGATACACATTTCAAAGTTTTGTCAAGATTTGAACATCCAATGTACCCTATTAAGCCTTAGTTAGAACCACAATGTCATGTTACTGATCTTTGTTTTGTTTTACAATGTGCTAAATTCAACATGCTCATTTAGAACAGAGGTGATATCGCATCACCCGGTCAAGATACTGAAGTGAGAACCCGGTCAAAGGTGGACTGATGCACTCACTAACAAAACAAACTGACAAAACAAACTGAACATCAACAATCCTGTACTTAGCAAATTGAGCCCCCCTTTCACATTACTCTGTCTTCACGACAAGTTTTTTCAACTTTGCAAACACATGTCCACTTTCTACTTAGTTAAATATTTTTGAAAATATTCAATACATATGTACCAGGTACACAGTCGCGTGTAGGCACACAACACACACACACACACACACACACACACAGTCACGTGTACGCACACAACACACACACAGTCACGTGTACGCTCACAACACACACACACAGTCACTTGTAGGCACACAACACACACACACAGTCACGTGTACGCACACAACACACACACAGTCACGTGTACGCTCACAACACACACACAGTCACATGTAGGCACACAACACACACACACAGTCACATGTAGGCACACAACACACACACACAGTCACATGTAGGCACATAACACACACACTGTCACATGTAGGCACACAACACACTGTCACATGTACGCACACAACACACACACACAGTCACATGTAGGCACACAACACACACACACAGTCACATGTAGGCACACAACACACACACACTGTCACATGTAGGCACACAACACACACACACTGTCACATGTAGGCACACAACACACACACAGTCACGTGTACGCACACAACACACACACACAGTCACATGTAGGCACACAACACACACACACAGTTACATGTAGGCACACAACAAACACACACTGTCACATGTAGGCACACAACACACACACACTGTCACATGTAGGCACACAACACACACACACTGTCACATGTAGGCACACAACACACACACACAGTCACATGTAGGCACACAACACACACACACATACAGTCACATGTAGGCACACAACACACACACACACACAGTCACATGTAGGCACACAACACACACACACACACACACAGTCACGTGTAGGCACACAACACACACACACACAGTCACATGTAGGCACACAACACACACACACACACACACACACACACACACACACACACACACACACACACACACACACATGTACGCACACAGCACACACACTGTCACATGTAGGCACACAACACACACATACAGTCACATGTAGGCACACAACACACACACACACACAGTCACGTGTACGCACACAGCACACACACACATGTACGCACACAGCACACACACTGTCACATGTAGGCACACAACACACACACAGTCACATGTAGGCACACAACACACACACACACACACACAGTCACATGTAGGCACACAACACACACACACACATGTACGCACACAGCACACACACTGTCACATGTAGGCACACAACACACACACACACTGTCACATGTAGGCACACAACACACACACTGTCACATGTAGGCACACAACACACACACACACTGTCACATTTAGGCACACAACACACACACACACACACACACACACAGTCACGTGTACGCACACAGCACACACACTGTCACATGTAGGCACACAACACACACACACACTGTCACATGTAGGCACACAACACACACACACACTGTCACATGTAGGCACACAACACACACACACACAGTCACGTGTAGGCACACAGCACACACACAGTCACATGTAGGCACACAACACACACACAGTCACATGTAGGCACACAACGCACACACACAGTCACATGTAGGCACACAACACACACACACACACACACACACACACACACAGTCACGTGTACGCACACAGCACACACACACAGTCACATGTAGGCACACAACACAATCACACTGTCACATGTAGGCACACAACACACACACAGGTATGAAAGATTAGAATGCAAATTGATTTAGTTTGTGATCACAAGCCAAGTAAAATCAGAAGGTAATCTGCCAACAGGGCAAGAGGTCAGCAGGAACTAGGAGTGGGGGTATCAGAGTGGAGTATGTGTCATTGTAGCACATTGTTCACTTGACACAGTTGTTGCTCCAGATCGAACTGTCCCTGTAGGTGCTGCATTGCACGCCAGGATGTTGACATTTATGTTATATAATGTACTGACTACCAAAGGTATCATTGTCATATTATTATTATCATAACGTGTTATCATTTATAAATGTGAGGTATTATTCATGCACATGGTACTATCATAGATAATATTCCTAATATAACAAAACACCTTACTATCAAAGATAAGTACGCATTTTATCTTGCATCCCCATATCTTGTATGTAATTACTCTAGTAAAAAATTGAATATTAATTAATTAATCGCCTTGGCAACATTGTGGAGGACCTATAAACCCAGCGGCAGCATAGTGGCTGAACAAACACGACAAAACAGGTCATTCTCCAAGACCACACTCTGTCTGTACAATAATAAGTGTACCACCTAACCACAGACGTTGAAATACATACACAAAACAGGTTAATTCCGTTTACACACAGATTAGAGCAAACCGAGAGGATCTTTTCTTTCCAAAACACAGACAAGACACAACAAGACCAACTTGGCAGTAATAACTTGGCACTAATAAATTGCCAAGATATTTCAAGCACATGCCATATATTCGTCATGTAACATGTTCACAGCCACATGCATTTTAAAAACGTTGTCACCTGCCAATACATTTTGATCTGAACCTGTTAGAAATCTGCAATTTTTATTATGACATTAGTCACCTGCCTTTGCAGACACCTGTCCAAAACAGAAACATGTCTACAGTGGACATTTTTGAAAGTCCCTACTTTGCATTGTTCACTATATGTCCTGGCCATACGGACCCCCATAGAAAATGGACCCGGGGATCCATATTCTATTATAAAATGTGGACCCCCTTAATAAAAAGCTGACAAATTATCAAATGTTTTTAGATTGTAACTTGAATGTTACAGCCATCATTTATGTAAATTTTGTAACAACAAAAATATACTATTTACACATTTTAGCCAAAGTTTCAATTGAATACCAGCCCAATCATTTGGGGATTAACAACCAAATTGTAATAGATATTTTGCTTTTGATGTTTTAGCATTGTGTAGTTTCACATCTTGTATGAATAGATAGCTTGCCTTGCCAGTCAGTGTTTTTGATGTTTTCTTCCTAGCTATCCACTCACTTTGTTATACTTTGCCTGTGTTAATGTTTCACAAGACCAGTTGGTGCTTTGAACCTTTGAGTTACTTGATCTGTCTCCCTTTCAGCAGTGCTCACATAAACCACTAAGAGGTCATGTGAGAAGCTAAATTCAACTCCATTTGACTCACAGTATGGCTCTGTTTCAAAGTTAAATCAGAAATTTGTCAACAACAAAAAACATGTATGCAAATTGGTTTTCCATTAGACTTACTCAGATCTATTAAATCACAATTTACTTTATTACTTTGTATGTACAGTTTATAGTGGGGGGGGGGGGGGGGCAGTGTGAGTTCTAATTCCCTGGTGGGTGTCAGATATCATAGATATATACAACATGTCTAGATATATGTCATTGAATATGGACCCCCATAGAATATGGAATCTGGGACCATAATCTATGGGGTCCATTTTCTATATATGTCAGAATATTATGGACCCCCTTAGAAAATGTACCCCGGGTCCATAATCTATGGGATCCATATTCTATGACATAGAAAACGGACCCCCCATAGAGTATGGACCCCACCCGGGTCAAAGTTCTATAGGGTGGGTCCATATTATATAATAGAATAATCAATATGGACCCGCCGGGTCCATATTCTATAGGGAAAATGGACCCGGGGTCCATTTTCCATGACACCGGCAATGTTCACTATGGACAGGTTTTAGTTTTTAAAATCTGAGACTGATGACAGTAATTATACAGAAAACACAGTCCTGTCAATTTAACCAATGAAAACCATCCTATCAAAACAAAAATAAAATTGTTGTCTTCTTTTAGAAACAAACAGAAGCCGCATAAACTTGTAAACTACACAATGTTGGCGTGATTTCAAGATCCATGAACTGACAGCAGAAATTTATACAAATTTACGACGGATCTTTTACTATATTCACAACGTTGTCAGATACATAGTCGCAATGACAACACACACAGCAGCAGATATCTACTTTGTTAAATGTACATGGGCATTGAAATATCATCACCAATAAGCAAGACCTGTGATAATACTGGTTCAATAGCTATGCCAACAGCTCAATGTCTCTTGGCAATAGATGCTGTCAGTTTAAATTATTCATTGACTGCAAGTTTCCAAGAAGAGTCTCACAAACATCTGTATCTTAATGGAATTGTCGATACATTTGTGTAATTTTTACCGTACCTTTTGTTGCACTTCTCAGCTGGGTGGGGTCGGCTGTGTAGCTAACAGTCCTGGCAACAACGCGGCAGAGGTCACAGTTTCATTCATCCAACTACAGGCAATAGATGGTTACTTGAATGGCCTGCAACAGAATTGTAAGCACAGTTATACAGCCATCTTAAGATGAGGTTGTTAAGTTTGGGGTTCACCACGGGTGGTAATTATTGGCAGTCATTCAACACCAAATCAATGGATTTTCAAAAATTACACTGCACTGTCTTTGTAGATTTTTTTATTAGAGAATACTCAAATACCAAACCGAAAAATCTGAAATATTAGTTTCCTAAATACTAAAGTGACTAGTTAGTCGTAGGACAGCCAAGTTGCCAAGGCTACATCTACAGGCTGTACAGCAGCACATATTTCACCTACTAGCTGCAATATGACAAGGCCAACGTAGCACCTAATAAGAAAAAGACACAAAGTATTCTCAAACAATACCAATATTACAATTCATTAGATACACATTTCAAAGTTTTGTCAAGATTTGAACATCCAATGTACCCTATTAAGCCTTAGTTAGAGCCACAATGTCATGTTACTGATCTTTGTTTTGTTTTACAATGTGCTAAATTCAACATGCTCGTTTAGAACAGAGGTGATATCGCATCACCCGGTCAATATACTGAAGTGAGAACCCGGTCAAAGGTGGACTGATGCACTCACTGACAAAACAAACTGAACATCAACAATCCTCTACTTAGCAAATTGAGCCCCCCTTTCACATTACTCTGTCTTCACGACAAGTTTTTTCAACTTTGCAAACACATGTCCACTTTCTACTTACAGTTAAATATTTTAGAAAATATTCAATACATATGTATCAGGTACATACAGTCACGTGTAGGCACACAACACACACACAGTCACATGTACGCACACAACACACACACACTGTCACATGTTGGCACACAACACACACACAGTCACATGTAGGCACACAACACACACACACAGTCACATGTAGGCACACAACACACACACACAGTCACGAGTACGCACACAGCACACACACACAGTCACATGTAGGCACACAACACACACACACAGTCACATGTAGGCACACAACACACACACACTGTCACATGTAGGCACACAACACACACACACAGTCACATGTAGGCACACAACACACAGTCACGTGTACGCACACAACACACACACACACAGTCACGTGTACGCACACAACACACACACACAGTCACGTGTACGCACACAACACACACACACTGTCACATGTAGGCACACAACACACACACACTGTCACATGTAGGCACACAACACACACAGGTATGCAAGATTAGAATGCAAATTGATTTAGTTTGTGATCACAAGCCAAGTAAAATCAGAAGGTAATCTGCCAACAGGGCAAGAGGTCAGCAGGAACTAGGAGTGGGGGTATCAGAGTGGAGTATGTGTCATTGTAGCACATTGTTCACTTGACACAGTTGTTGCTCCAGATCGAACTGTCCCTGTAGGTGCTGCATTGCACGCCAGGATGTTGACATTTATGTTATATAATGTACTGACTACTAAAGGTATCATTGTCATATTATTATTATCATAACATGTTATCATTTATAGATGTAACGTATTATCGGAATCACAATGGGTGGTAATTATTGGCAGGGTCATTCCACATCGAATCAATGAATTTTTAAAAACTCCACTGCACTATGTCTTCGTAGATTTTTTATCACATAATCCTGAAATACCCAACCGAAAAATCTCAAATATTAGTTTCCTAAATGCTCCTAATAGCTTGTGTGCTGCTTGTTAGATAACAACTGTTTTCTGATCTTGTTTATGCCTGTTCTTGCACATAAATTACTGACATTACAATTTCGGCAAGATTCCGAAACCAATAAGTCTAAGAACCGATTATAAAAAGGTTAAGTTTTATATAGCACAGTATCCAGTCCTACGACTGCTCAGAGCTTTTTCTCCCTGTGTGTCTTTATTCTAATTGATACCGGAAGACAGAATATCCACTGTGATTTAATTCACACATTATATATATGATGATTATGTATATGGAGCCTGGGAAAGTTGGTAAAAAAAACTGTTTAGCAAGGTACCATTTTATGGCCTACAAAACAGCACAACCAGTGTTTTGCCTAGGTCGAATTTGCAGGACGTTATGCCATGCCCTTTTTCAGTGACGCCCTGGTACCAAAAAAGGGCAAAATTAATGCCCTGCCTTTTTTACACAATGCTCTGCTATATTTGCATCGTAACCCTACTCTTGGCTACAAACGATTAAACGATTGTGAATATTAAGTATCTCAAAACATCCCTCTCACGATCATGTGCGTAGTTCGATTATTCAACAATGCAACTGAGCGCGTACCGTGATCATGAATGGGTTGCCTCACAAGATCAGGGCACTTGCAGACACTCGTCTGCAAGCACCCCAATGGCGACTCTGTATCCCGATTGCGCCACACCCAGTTCGATTGTTCAAACACCACTATCTCGACTCCTATCCTGATCGCCATTAAATTCTTAATCGTGTGTGCAAAAAATATGTTGATTGGAGGAGGCGCTGATCTTTGAAAGTGACCAGAGCGATGGTCGATGGACTTTCGCGCAGCGTCTCGACTATACATATTGCCAAGCAGTCCTTAATTTGTTTGTATCTTCAAAAGTCTGGTCGCCGGGAGACTTCTATCAGCATAATTAACAAAAGAGCCGACCTGGAAGCATCCATAAACTACATAAAACCAGACGTTATCTGTGGCTGTGAGTATTGGCTTAGTAACAACATAAAGTCCAATGAAGTGTGCCCAAATAACTACACCACCTACAGGAAAGACCGCAACGCAGTAGGAGGCGGTGTCCTTGTGCTTGTATGGAAAGACCTTACATCCTCTACTGAAC
Source organism: Escarpia spicata (assembly GCA_963995525.1). Taxonomy (NCBI): domain Eukaryota; kingdom Metazoa; phylum Annelida; class Polychaeta; order Sabellida; family Siboglinidae; genus Escarpia; species Escarpia spicata. The sequence goes on along the minus strand of OZ023214.1, from coordinate 13,692,827 downwards.
TAGACCTGAATAGCGACTGCGAAATCATGTGGGTCGAAGTACAACTCCAAAACAAAAAGAACCTACTAATAGGCTCATTCTACATGCCGCAAAGCTGCGACAAAACCATTCGTGAACTAAATAAATCCCTGACAAAGATCATAACAAACTCGATGCAAAAACAAATAATCTTCTGTGGAGACGTCAACTGTCCCGATATACTATGGGACACAAGCACTGTGAAAACATGTGCACCAGAGCGATCCATTCAACAAGCCCTCATTGACACAACAGAAAGTGCGCAGCTTACACAAAGCCACACTAGCTCCACTAGAGAGGACAAGCTACTAGACCTAATCTTTACAACAAATCCCATAGTAGTGACAAACTCTGCTTCTGTGCCAGGGATATCAGACCATGACATCATCGTCACGGATTTTGATTTTGAGTCCAACATCTAAACAAACAACGCAAAAAAATTTACCAATTTGCTCGCGCTGACTGGGATAATCTAAATGCTGATTTCATCACCCTGTGTAATGAAATAAAGACTCAATGCACATTAGGTGCGTGCACACAAACTCTTTGAACAATCTTCAAAAACGCACTAATGAAATCTATCAACAAACATATCCCATCAAAGCTCAGCTCCAGTCGGTGCAATCTCCCATGGTTAAACAGAAAGCTACGAAGACTACTAAAGCGAAAGAGAAGACTGCACAATAAAGCTAAGAAAACAAACAACTGGGAAAATTACAAATACATACAGAAAACATGTAGACGAAGTTTGCGTAAAGCAGAATGGGACTTTATTAATAACACCATCACCACAGGTCTCCAAACAAAAAACACAAAGCCATTCTGGCGCTATATCAAAAGTAGAAAACAAGACAACATTGAAGTAGCTCCCATAAAAAAGAATGGATCACTGGTGTGTAACAGTAAGGAAAACGCTGAGATCCTCTTGGACCAGTTCCAGAGTTTCTTCACGAAAGAAGACAGATATGCCCCCCCCCCACACCTTAATCCCCCACAACACCCCAATATATGTGACATTAAAATTGACACCATCGGAGTATGTAAATTACTCAAGTCCATCAAACCGCATAAAGCATGTGGCCCTGACCAGATCCCCAATGCTGTCCTTAAGAACTGTGCCGACACCCTATCCCCTGCACTCTGAGACATCTTTCAGAGTTCCATAGACACAGGCAACCTACCGTCAGACTGGCGCACAGCAAATGTGTCAGCTATCTTTAAAAAAGGAGATAAGCACCTACCAGAAAACTACCGCCCCATCTCCCTGACATCGGTCCCATAAAAAATTCTCCAACACATAATCTACCGCCACATCATGACCTACCTAGAAGAGCACAACATCCTAACACACCTAAACCATGGCTTCAGAGCAGGCTTCTCCTGCAAAACACAACTCCTAACCACCACGCATGACCTATTCTCTTCTTTCGATTCTGGAACTCAAGTAGACATAGCAATATTAGACTTTAGCAAGGCTTTCGACACAGTCTCCCACACAAAACTTCTCCATAAACTATCCTAGTATGGCATAACTGGAACCACGCTCAAGTGGGTAGAAAATTTCCTCACTGACAGATCTATGAAAGTTGTGCTAGATGGCGAAACTTCAAGAGAAGTACCCGTCAAATCTGGCGTCCCGCAAGGCACTGTACTTGCCCCCCTACTATTTTTCTGTCATATAAACGACCTACCAGCACCAGAAAACTCTAAAGTCCACCTATTTGCAGATGACTGCCTACTATATAGAGAAATAAAACATTAAATGATCACATTGCACTACAACACAACCTAAAACAACTCCAAAAATGGGCAAAGGACTGGGGTATGAACTTCAATACAAACAAATGCTACATCCTCTGTGTAAAACATAAAACTGACTATTTCTACACCCTAAATAACGCCACCCAAGAACGTGTAAACTGCAATCCCTATCTTGGTATCTCTATCTCCGACGACCTTAAATGGCACTCCCACATCGCAACAACAACTAAAAAAGCAAACTCAACACTTGGTTTCCTAAGACGTAACATACGACTGTCCTATAAACAGCAAACGGACCGCATATATTGCCCTTGTGCACGCTGCCTTAGAGTACGGAGCCTTAGTGTGGGACCCACACCATCAGGGGGACATAGATAAACTAGAACGTATCCAACAAGTGCTGCTCGCTTCATTACCGGCGACTACCATTCCAGACATGAAGGATCGATCACAAACATATTAATAGACCTAAAACTCAATACCCTACAAAGCAGACGTCAGGACCTACGAACTTAAATTCATGTACAAAATAGCTGAGGGATCTATCCCAGCCATCCCCGCAGAAACATACTTTTGGCCCCAAAGAATAAATAAAAGACGCATCCAACCCAAACATTTCCCAGATCACGCATCCTCAAACTTTGTACAACACCTAACAACCAATAACACCAGGTGCTATATAGTACCTGCATCCCACACCGACCAATTCAAAAACTCATACTGTGTAAAGACAATAGTAGACTGGAATAAACTAAACGAGTCGCAGTTCCAGGCTGAGACCATAAACGATTTCAGTCGCCTATCCTGCGGCTCAAACACTCAATAACACCATACGCACCCACCCCGTCGTAAACCATAGCCAACAGTGGCTCCTTGCAACGTAAATAATTAGAATTATAATATTGCTTCCGGAAATATTTCATGTGTGTGAAATGCATTTCTTCCAGCATACCAAATAACTCTATGTAGCAGTTAAACTTTCTTGTGGAATAAATGAAGTTCATGTCTTAAAATCTACCCATGTTAAATATTGTGTATAATTACAACATTCAATACCACCCTGCCAAACACTAAGTATACACACACCAAAACTGTCCAACAAACTACAACTTACAATTACAGTACAAAATGGTCACATTTGCGGTTCCGGTACAAGGCGCGTACGTAGCAACACCAGCGGCACTAAATCTCATCATAAACTAACAAATCAAAGCTCTTCAGTAAATACTTAAACCCACAGCACAATTCAAACCCCATACTGTTATTAATACCAGAAAATAGAAAACTTCTACCCTTAGGATCATAACTATAACGCAACTCATATTCAACATTTTCCCGCCACAATTAAAAGTAAACAAAAGAAAGCACCCTAAGCAACGCTTAACATACAAACTTAGTTGAAGCCACTACAATTATGTAGACAAACATTATAAATTATGTAGGCATAAACATTATTAATTAGTTAGACATAAACACATTTCTTCAACCATCCTGCACAAATCTTCACTTTATACTAATCTGGCTTATTCATCAAGGCAACTCATTAAACCCAGAGTCGCCCTGGGCATCATTCTATAACTACTCAACATCTTCTCCCAGCACTGCCTTGATCCCTTGCACAACTCTAAAATACTAAATATATATTATAATAAGGAATATAAAACTAAAGTAGGTCATGGCAACCTTAAAAAAAACCAAGGACAAAAAGTAAAACTGATTTTCAGTGGACAACTGTTGATGATGAAGTTTGGACATGCTCAGGGTGTAAACAAAACTTCAAAGGACCAAACCATAAACTGCTAGAGTGCGAATTCTGCGAGAAACATTTTTGTATTGAATGTGTGGACATAAACGATAAAGAATATAAACTAATGACAGACAAACAGCAAATACATTGGTTTTGTCCACCCTGTGACTCAAAAGTAATGAAAAACCTCAAAAATGAAAAGAGCTGTGAGGAGAGGTGCGAGCAATTCCTAAAGAAAGTGGAAGACAGAATAAGTGAAATAGAAAAAGAACTTGGATCCAAAGTCGACGAGAAAAGATTGAGAGAAAGTATCTCAGAATCCAAGATAGAAGAAAAGAGCCCAACACAAGCCCAAACAAAGCTAACCATTAACCCAAATGAAGTGAAAAAAGTAGTACAACTACAAGTACAGGAGCAAAACACTGAAGCAAAAGAAAGAGAAAAAAGATTAAACAATGTAATCATCTTCAACCTGCCAGAAACAACATCACAACTAAAAACCACAAGACAACAACATGACAAAGAACAAATCCTAGAAGTCTGCACAGAAATAGACAATAACTTTACAGACACTGACATCAAAGAAATCCGACGGCTCGGGGAAGCCAAAGAAAATGCAAACAGCCCCAGACCAGTACTGATTACAGTAACGCACATTGACAAAAAACACACCCTTCTTCGAAAGTTCCATCACATCAAGGACAATGATAAGTTCAAAAATATAAAAATTGACCACGACAAAACCAAACAAGAAAGAGAAGAATCTAAAAAGCTCTATGAAGAAGCAAAGAGACAGGAAGCAGCAGACGAGTCGGGGGAATACCTGTACAGAGTGAGGGGTCCACCATGGGAAAGAAGAATAAAAAAGATAAGGAAAAGCCAATAAAGAGTACACATCCACCTAGAACAACAGATGGGAAAACGAACGTAAACAAATATAATCTTAATGAGATAGGCAGCATTCAGTGTTTTTACACTAATGCTGACCAATTAAGGTACAAACAAAATGAATTTGAACAAAGAATCAAAGAACTAAAACCCCACATAATAGCAATTAATGAAGTAAAACCCAAAAACCCTAAATGTTCTGTAACAACACCAGAATTTTCCTTAGAAGGTTACATGTTATTCTCCAAAAATTTTGAAAATACTGAAGGAAGAGGTATTATAATGTGCTAAATTCCCTGCATGCAGAGTATATAAACCTAGTCACAACTTTCAAAGAATGCTTATTTATAGAAATCAAATTAAAGAATAAAAACAAACTTCTTTTTGGATGCATATACAGAAGCGATGGGGGATCTGAAGTAAATAATGTAGAACTTCTAAATATGATCAGATCAATATCACAACATAAATACTCTCACATTGTAATTACTGGAGATTTCAACCTCCCTGAGATAAATTGGAATCATTGGACGACCAAATCAAATAACCCCAACAATTTAAATTTTAAATTTGTGGAATGCCTTAGAGACACCTACATGGTTCAACATGTGTCAAACCCCACCAGAGGACGAGGCACAACTAACACAAACCTGTTAGATCTGATTCTATCTAATGACGAAGATAATGTAGGAGAATTAGAGTACCTTAGCCCTCTGGGCAAAAGTGACCATTGTGTACTCAAATTCAGTATAGTGTGCAACTTTATAACAAGTAATTATACTAAAAAAAGGAAGCTGTATAATGTGGCAAACTATGATGCAATGAGAATAGAATGTTCAAGTATTAACTGGGAAGAAAAATTTAAAGACTGTAAGGATAATGTTAACGGTCAATGGGAAATCTTCAAAACAATGCTAAACTCATTAGAAGATAAATATGTACCTAAAAAATAGTTCCAAATAATAGAAAGGGAAACTTCCCCCTGGATGCTAATACAAGAAAACTAATTAGACGTAAAAACAGATTATGGACAAGATACATGGAAACAAGGGATGGAACAAAATATCTAGAGTACTGTAAAAGCAGAAATAAAATCCGAGCTCTAACCAGAAAGCTCCGAAAGGAATTTGAACGAAATCTAGCATACCAGACCAAGAAAAACCCCAAAGTCTTTTGGAAATATTATAAATCAAAAACTACAATCAAACAAGGAATTGGGGAACTGAACATAGACCCCACCAACCTAAAATCTCAAACAACAAATGAAGATGAAGAAAAAGCAAATATACTTGCTGACTATTTCTCCAGTGTATTCACCAAAGAACAGTCAGAACCTATACCAACCATACCTAAGGTAAACAATAAACATGCAATGGACAAATTAAAACTAACTGAAAATATAATACTACTGACATTAAAACAACTTAATATAAGTAAATCGCCTGGCCCAGATGGACTAGGCGCTAGGCTACTAAATGAGTTGTCAGCAAGTATTTGTCAACCCTTAAAACACATTTTTGAAACATCGATTAGAACTTCCTGCATTCCCAATGACTGGAAAGAGGCTAAAATATCAGCAATTTATAAAAATGGAAACAAGAAACTAGCTAGTAACTACCGCCCAATCAGTTTAACAAGCATAGTATGTAAATGTATGGAAACAATTATTAGAAATCACATTATAAACTACATGAAAGTAAATAATCTATTTAGTCAAAAACAATACGATCGACAGTTCTACAACTAATCAAAATAATAGATGACAGGACTAAAGAAATGGACAAGAGCAACCACACTGATGTTATATACACGTATATGGATTTCAAAAAAGCCTTTGACACTGTGCCACACAAAAGATTAATTTGCAAATTAAAAAGCTACAACATTTCAGAAGAACTGATTAAATGGATAATAATAATAATAATAATTGCTTTATTCACAGACTCCATGCAACATACAAGTACATTATCATGGTTCTATAGTTGTGTTATAACAATAGTTACAATGTACAGAATGAAAAATCACCCGTCAACAAAATGTATGTACAGGGAATTGAACCAATATTTCCATATTCTTGACATGTATTTCACGTCACTATTAATAATGTTACAAATCAATATGTTTTTTGAGAACTGCAGTCGGCATATAAACCTATATGTCAGATTTCTAATAACAGCAGCACAGTTAGGTAAATTATTGTTAACAAACATTTCACTAGCACTACAGTATCTGTCATAACCTAACACCATTCGAAATATATTGTTGTAAGAGACATACAATTTCCTGATTGCATAGTTATGAAAATTCCACCATAGATGGGCAGTATACATAGGTGAGCAAAAAGTAGTAAACAATGTCTTCTTTACATCACTTGAACACATATGAAATTTTCTTATGATCATGTTGCCTTGTGCATACAACTGGCGACATTGTCTAGATATATCATTGTCATCTAGCATACTATTTGAAATTATATGACCCAAATATTTTACTCCATATTGATCACAGACGGTGAGAAGGGTCTGTAATCCCCTGCTGGACGGACAAAAAACTACAAGATCATCAGCATACATAATATTATTTACACAATTATATCCTACATAACATCCTGTATTGCAACTATTAAGTACAGTGGATAACCCATCCATGTAAACACTGAACAAATAGGGGGATAAAATACCTCCTTGTCTAACTCCATTACTTACATAAATACTGTCAGACACATGACTACCCCATCTTACACACATCTGTTGGTTCGCATACCAAAACACTAGAATTCTAACAATGTAACCAGGAACCTCTCTGTCTATTAGCTTTTTAAAAAGTACACTATGGTTTACACGGTCAAAAGCCTTAGATGCATCAAGAAAACACATAAACAAACAGCTATTTAAGGCTTGATATTTAGCAATAACCTCTTTTAGTACATAAATGCACATGTCAGTGCCATGCTTCTTTTTAAAACCAAACTGATTGTCACTGGTTGTTAAAAAGTCATCCATTCTGTTGAGCAAGATTTTTTCAAAAACTTTAGACAACACTTGCCAGTGCTATTGGCCTATAGTTGTCTTTACTGTTTATCTTGCCGGATTTATCCTTGATTATGGGCACTAATATAACAGAAATCATAGAACTTGGCAGTACGCCATGAACCAACAGACCTGTGAAGCACATTGACAGTAAAGGCAGTATGCGTTCACTGCAGTACTTCAGGTGCTCTGCATACACACCATCAAGGCCACAACTCTTGTTACAGTCAAGGTTTCTTATAGCATCTTTGACTTCTTCAGGTAACACTCTAATGCTGCTCTCATAACTAACATCAAATGCTAGGGTTTTGGCACTACTGTTATTTACACAATTAAACAAGTCACGAAAGTGTTGAATCCACATATTCACAATAGCTTCTTCACCACTGTTACCATTTATATTAGTTGGCAAGAGGATTTTACTATTGTTAATAGTTTTGATCTCCTTCCAAAATTGATCATTTGTATGGTTAGCCATCTTCTTGGCAAGGGCTTCACGCCTCAACTCATTTTCATGTTTTTTAATAAACCTTATTGCATATTTGCATCTAGCATCAGCTTTCTTTTTTAACTCAAAAACAGGACCTTGTTTAGGTTTACCTATACTGTCCCATAGTTGGAAAGCTTCATTAGCAGCTTTATGGATATCTGCCACATAATCAGTCCACCCAGGCCGACATGTATAGTTTCCTTGTTTGTGAGTAGACAAACAGCCACTAGCATCAGTTAAACACCTGGTTATATTATCATACATGTTATTAAGTGCTTTCTGATGAGACTCATCATTGCAGTTGACATCAGTACATATAATAGCATCAATAGGTAATACAATGTTTTTCAGTTCAGTATCAGTCTGTCTACAGTAATTGTCAATGGAACCTTTGTTAAGTCTTGACCAGTTAAGATGTGGCTGAGTGTTATTGTTAGTACCGGGTACTACACCTGGCACACTGTCTACATTGACATCGATTATCACAGGGATATGATCTGTGGTAGCAAGATTATAGCACACACTAATGTCATTTATCACATCATTACCATCATGTGTAGCTATACAATGATCTAGCCATGAGGTGCTACCCCATGTACCACTGATGTCATTGATCACATCATTACCATCATGTGTAGCTATACAATGATCTAGCCATGAGGTGCTACCCCATGCACCACTGATGTCATTGATCACATCATTACCATCATGTGTAGCTATACAATGATCTAGCCATGAGGTGCTACCCCATGTACCACTGATGTCATTGATCACATCATTACCATCATGTGTAGCTATACAATGATCTAGCCATGAGGTGCTACCCCATGCACCACTGATGTCATTGATCACATCATTACCATCATGTGTAGCTATACAATGATCTAGCCATGAGGTGCTACCCCATGTACCACTAATGTCATTTATCACATCATTACCATCATGTGTAGCTATACAATGATCTAGCCATGAGGTGCTACCCCATGCTGCATCACTGATGTACGTGAACGAGTCAGGTGGTAGATGCTGCTTACTGGACAGCACCAGATTGTATTCAGTGCAGAAGTTTATAAGGGACCTTCCAAATGATGAAGTCTCGTCAGAAATGTCGGCGTTATAATCCCCTACCACCAGTACACACGTAGTTTCTAAATCTTCTATAATACATATTAATGTGCCAAGTTTTTCCTGATATTCATCATTATTTTGATAACTTTCATATGGCATGTAAACACACAAAATTACCATTTTTTGTTGCCACAATTATATTCGACACCAACAACCCAGTTAAGGTCAAACTTTAGAGGGGTGATGCCTGCTTCAAGGTCAAGTTTCCACAATATTGCAACACCACCAAGTTTTTTCAATATTATGCCATCTCTTTCATCAACACAAGATTCACCAATTCCATGAAAGTTTTCATTGATGCTGTTTAGCCCACATAAATCCTGTTTCGAGAGCCATGTTTCTTGTAAGCACACAAAGTCACATTTGTTAAATAACTGTTCAGTTACGTGTCTGTGATGCTTGTTGTTATAGCCAAGTTTCAAGTTCCTACAATTGTAGCTGGATATATTTAGCGATCTGAACGTTGCTTTTCGTTTATGTCCTTGGCAAGTTCTAGCCGAGACGGCTCAGGATTTAACGTTGTTCGTCGTTAGGAGATCCATAGAGGATGTGTTGTATGCCTTGGTGTTCTAGGCTTCTTGTGAAACCACCTCACATAGGCACCTTCAGGCCACACTTCCGGGTTCATGAAGACCGACGGATCGGGACAGTTGCACTTTACATGGAAACTGTTGTATGTATCACGTCTTGTTTGAAGGGATTCACATGTCACTTCAAGCTTGAGGATGTGCTCAAGGTGGGCTTGGAGGACTTCAGGCTCGACATCAGTGGCAAAGCGGGATGCAAATATGCTAGCATACCGTGTATTTACTGTTTTAATGGCATCAGTTGACATGGCTTTGCCAATCAATGACACAGTTTTCCCTTTAGGTTTCGTGGTAGGCCTGTCATTAGGGTTGCATACAGGTTGTTTCGGTACTTGGCCTACAGCTGCAGTTTTCTTCTTTCTGCCCTTCTTTACCATCGTCGACCATGGGGTGTCATCATCTATCTGCACATTGTTACTGGCTTTTTCATGTGCCATCACATACTGCTCAACTTCAGCAGTTGAACCAACCACTGAATCGGCTCTGATAGTAGTTGCTTTGGGTGCCTGCCTGTATCCAGCAGGGGCAGCAGACGAAATTTGACGTCTAGGCGGGGCAACAGCCTTGACGTATGTAGCAGTATCATCTGGCGACTGACTTCTTTCTGTGGGTTTGGTGGCTGGAACAGGTACTGACTGTGCTCTACTCTGTGCAGTCAAGTTTGTCTGTATAGGAGGCAATGTCACTGTTTCTTCATTGCCTTTGGCAATATTCACTTCGATGGTGTGCAATCTTTCCGTGACACCAGCACTCACACCACTTAAGTTCTCACACAGTTCACTCTGGTTGGCAACCGCAGTTTTTAGTAGTTTTACTTCGACAAGAAGGTTCTCAATGTTTTTCAGTAGACAGGACACGTCAATTCTATCAAAACTGACAGGCGGGAGGGAGTTCACATGCCTGGCGACAATGCAGGGTAGGTCATCCCCTCTCGTTTGAAGAATCTTTATGATATCCTCTACGTTTTTCCGTTTCTTGTCATCCCCTTTGCGTGATATCAGTCGGTCGGTGGCTGAACCGTCAACCGCACACAAATCATGCAATATACGTTTCGCTGTGTATATCGTTTCTTCATTGTAGTGATCGCTACACAGTTGCACCAAGGTCTCTTGCGGCAGGATGTTCATTTTGTCAATTATGTAGCACAGTAGCTCGTTGATCACAACTTTCCCATCGAAGAAATGCTTCTCTGCTTTGTTGACATAGCAAACTTCCGCTTGGTCATGCGCACTTCCTTTCCCGGCCATGTTTTCACTTTATCAAGTGTCGACATGAACGAGTTAATAAAGTCAGTTTGCAATCATGAGTTATTCAAACGTCCACTGACATGCTCATGGATGTCACATCAATAAGATCCACATACACGTGCAGTGAATTGCAATTTAGAAACAACACAAAATGCAACTAATCCGCAGCTTCGTTTCGACAATTTTCACTACTGATAGAATCATTCATCACAGATAGAAAACAAAAAGTTTCAGTAAATGGAGATGAGTCTAACTGGAAAGAGGTAATATCAGGGATACCCAGGGTTCCGTTCTAGGACCCTTACTTTTTGTTCTATATATTAATGACCTCCCAGATCTAACAAATTCAAATACATTTCTATTTGCTGATGACATAAAGATATTTAGAACAATAACACATATAGATGATCAGGATGTACTTCAACATGATTTAAGAATATTAGAACAATGGAGCGACAAGTGGTTGTTAAAATTCCATCCTGATAAATGTGTACACATGAAAATTGGGAAAAATAATATTGGTGAAAGTAAATATTTTATGGCAACAAATAATGTCAAACATGCTCTTGTCACCATAGACAAACACAAAGATTTAGGAGTAATTATTGATTCAAAACTTTCTTTTGATGATCACATCAACCAAGTGGTTAATAAAGCAACCAGAATGACAAAAGTAATCAGAAGAACTTTTCAATTCTTAGATACATACACTTTCTTGCCACTATACAAGACTATGGTTAGATCCCACCTAGATTATGCAATAGCAGTATGGTATCCATTTAAGACGAAACATAAAATAGCCATAGAAAATGTCCAGAGAAGAGCCACAAAAGAACTACCTGGTATGAGGGACTTATCATATATTGAAAGTCTAAAATTACTTAAGTTACCCACATTAACATATCGTAGGTTAAGAGGAGATTGAAGTGTACAAAATAATGCATAACATATATGACAACAAATCTGCACCAAACCTTCCTAAGTGGGAGGATGTGGCATCGCGATCCAATAACAGAGGACACTCCCTTAAACTGTTCAACCAAAGAGCAAAACTAAACATAAGAAAAAATGCATTCCCGCTTAGAGTGGTTGAACCATGGAACAGTTTACCTGATTCAGTAATACAAGCAAAATCAATAAATTCATTTAAAAACCGCCTTAATAAATTCTGGTCAACCCAGGAGATATTATACGACTATGAAGCCCCACTAACATTAAACACTGGAACCGAAAAACACAAACTCTTAATACTAGACCCCGAAGAAGAGGATCTGATCATTGAGGAACCGAGAGGATCCTGCGATCAGAACAGTCCTAAGGCTAAGGCTAAGGTATCCTAAGGTAAAATCATTTACTGTACAAATTGTTATCAACCCAACGTCTGTGGCTGCTATTCCTTTAATAATCATCCGTTCATACTGTGGATAACTTCTCTGTATTCTACTTAACTTGTCGTAAGCTTTTTCACTCGACACATGATGTTCCAGAAACAAGGTATCGTTTATGTACACATAAACAAATAGATTGGTTAGCACTAGCAGGTAAATAATTAAGGTGCTGCTCAAATATGCTAAACGACTGAATGCACAGTTGTTAAATTGCTTACATTGTCTCAAAATAAGCTCAATTATACACTAGTGCAACGCTGTGCCTAATATCGAACTTATATAATAAAGCTTAAGTGCAGATACATAAGGCGGAAGGTAAACCAAGAAAATATTCACACTCAGGTCAAGTATGCAGCGCCATCTTGGAATATTTTCATAGACTTTACCGTGACAACACTGCGCGTACAAGCGATATATACCGATTACACACACACTAGATGTATTTAATAAACACCGTACCTTGAGATATGTTCCTGTACAGATGTACTATTTATCTAACCTAACTGTATTATGAGTAACTGTGCGGATTTATTCCCGTCCAACACGGATCGACACCCTGACGTTTCGCCATGACTTTTCACGTGACTTGGCCGATCAATAGTCTCGAGGATCACAAAAAGAAACATTAATTTAGTGTCGCCATCTGCCGACCATACCCGAGTTGCTCAGCTCAGCCAAGTCTATTTTGCAAGGATCAGTCTTCACTTGGCTAATCTGCTTGTGAATCTGCATATCTCTAGCATTATTCTTATTGTATATATGTATTATAAAATAAAACATGTACCGTATTTGTACTATGGACCATGTTGGCTTGTACGTAGCAGGCATGTGTGTATGTGTGTGTGTGCAAGCATGCATGTATGTGTGTGTGTGTGTGTGTGTGTGTGTGTGTGTGTGTGTGTGTGTGTGTGTGTGTGTGTGTGTGTGTGTGTGTGTGTGTGTGTGTGTGTGTGCAGCATTACTCATTTCACTACATAGTTAAAATGTTGGTTTTCAATACCGCTTCCAATTTTGTCTACTATACAATCAAGTCAACATAGCTTTAACAAGTATTCCAAGTTGCGCTGCACTTATTAATGCAAATAAGAAACAATTACACTATGCATGTATTCAGGCACACAAACTATAAGTTCCAGAGTCTATTCTACTGGATGTACCGCACATGTATATGATGTAGTTAACTTCACAAAACTACAATGACGTGGCCACACTATATATAACATACATATATATATATATATGTATATATATATACATATATATATAATATATATATATACATATATATATGTATATATATACATATATATATATATACAGTGTAATTAATATAATGTATGCGTAAACACATCTGGAGGTTTCTTCATGTTAGTAAATACATGTAACATCAGTCTGATGTTATTATATATTTTAATATTTAGCAAGTCATCATAGTAGTCTATTTATCTATCTGTGTACCACTAACCAATAAAAGACAACATTGTATCGGCATCATGTATCAATCAATCAATCAATCAATCAATCAATTTATTTTGCAACAACAACGTAACAGTATACATACACAAAACAACTATTTTAAAAAATAAAGTTGTGTTGCATGGTGGTCACATGTCATGTTATATGCCGTCTTCCTGTGACCCCATAAACATATATTTCAAAATATATTTACACATACGATGATTATCACGAGTGTACAATATCTTCTGTATGACAGCGGACTGGGGATGCGATGGAGAAAGAAACGAATTATTTGTGGAAATTACTGTTAGAAAACAAAATTTGTCTGGATCTAAACATATATATAAAAAGTAAACAAATATTCAATTACACTCCGCACATCTGGGATTTAGGCAGTGCACGTGGCTAAGGTAGTTGTGTAGATATTGACTGGATAATAATTTGAATTTTTTTCTGGATTTGACGTTTTGTATCTTATAATCAATCCAGTTTTATAAAATAATGTTTAGGTAATTTGGATGAAAAATTTGTTCTGGGCTTCTCTGTATATAAGAGGTTACCTTGTCTAGTAATTATGGTGTTAGTCGCTAGATTCTTTTTTGGTATATAATGTTTGAATGATTTAGGCCGTGTTTTGGTGATAGTCATACATAAATAGTGAGACATGCAACCTGTGAATATCAGTGATTTTTTAGTATATTTTCAGATTAAAAAAATAGGATTGGTGTGACTTCTCTTTTTTTGTTATTCGTATAGCGCATTTTTGTAAAATTTCTATCTTTATCTTTCTTATGGTATTTCCATTGCCCTATGCTTGTACACCGTAAGTTAAGTGACTTTGAATTAAGGTATAATAAAGAGTTTTTAAAGCACTGTGTGGCAAAAAAAATTTCATTCTATTAATTGCTCTACATATTTTAGAACTGATTATGTTGATGTTTTTTCCATGTTAAATGTTTATCAATATGTATTCCTAAGAACTTCACCGATTCTTCCGTTATCTTTTCCAACATGATTAATAATTTGGGGACAATATGTTGGGGATGATGTGTTGGGAACAATGTGTTGGGGGACGATTTGATGGGGGAGATGTGTTGGGGACGATTTGTTTGTATTTGTTCTTTGGACCATGTTGGCTTGTATGGAGCAGTCGTGTGTGTGCGTGTGTGTGTGAGTATGCGTGTGCGTGTGTGAGTATGTGCGCGCGGGTGCATGCGTGCGAGTGTGTGTGTGTGTGTGCAACACTCATTTGACTATATAGTTAAAATGTTGGTTTTCAATACCGGTTCCATTTTTGTCTACTATACAATCAAGTCAACATAGCTTTAACGAATGTTCCAAGTTGTGCTGCACTTACTAATGCAAATAAGACACAATTACACCATGCAAGTATTCAGGCACACAAACATGATAAGTTCCAGTCTTTATTCTACTAGATGTACTGCACATGTATATGATGTAGTTAACTTCACAAAACTACAATGACGTGGCCACAAATCAGAACAACAGGATGTGAAATAATGAGACCATATGAAACACACATATACACACACTATATATGTATATATATTATATATATATATACATATATATATATATACAGTGTAATCAATATGTATGCGTATACACATCTGGAGGTTTCTTCATGTTAGTAAATACATGTAACATCAGTCTGATGTTATTATATATTTCAATATTTAGCAAGTCATCATAGTAGTCTATTTATCTATCTGTGTACCACTAACCAACCAATACAAGACATAACATTGTATCGGCATCATGTATTATTCATCAGATCAACATTATAACGTCAGAAACATGTCAAAGATTATCACTGTCCAGCATGTGTACTTTCAAGCTAGTCTACAACGATTATTAATAATTGCAAGCATGCTACTACTAACAAACACAGTGCGTAAAGCAACAATAGAACCTTTTTACATGTCCAGCATCTTAACCAGAAATATCATATACAATAAACCAGACGGTGCAGGACTCACATGATGCCATGTCTGTAAATAATATAAGTTTGAGATGTTATTAACTATAAACTAATGTACCAAACCATTATAGCAGCAAATTTATAAAGCAGTGTATCACTAAATAATAATACCACATGTAGCAATTCATCATCCACATCAAGCACTACTCAACAAGATCAACTTTATAACATCAGAATAAAACATCAGAGATTGCCACCAATATAGCTATCAACATCACCGTTTCTTCACAGTGTAACTCGACGTGATCACCAAAACATTTCAACACTTATACATTTATATTAAACAGCTTTGCTGCAATATTATTTACTATATCATACAATTGTCAACTAATTGATTGCATGCCGTGTTAACTGCATGCATATGCAAGAGCCCTATGGGTTTTTTACCGACCTTTGTAGGTGCAAACATTACATCAATATCAACCACTGTATTTCTCCAACTAACAGTAACATTAGTTGACGAAACGGATCCTCCAATACAACATTAATACAAAAATGGTCTTTGCTTTGATTTCATTACACATTTTTTTAGCAACACTTCAGTGACATTTTAGCAACAACAAACAAACATTTGCCACAGTTTTCTTCATCACACTGCAGTGTCTTGGCAGGTGCCAACTTTATAGTATGATCATTAGTTTATGACAAGAACACCACCACCTATTTAACTCCCTTTTAGCATTACTAGAATTGTCAGTTTACACAGAGAGACGGTCCATTTCCTTACTCAGTGTATTTGCCATGTTTCTTGTGTGACACAGTTTTGTTCCACATTTGTTAACACCTCACAAATTCTATACAAGATTGCAACCACTCTACAGGTTGTCAGAATAACTGTATCCAAACAAACATTATTACGCCCCAAATGTTGATGCAATTATAATAGACACTACATGATATGGTTGGACATTGTATCACACATCCAGCTTGTGTATAGCAAAATAAATTTAAGAAATTTGATGTAATCAGTGCAACAATACAAAAACAAATGTCATATTTACCGATATATGTAAGTTACAAATAATTTGTTTCATATTAGTTCAAACCACGACTCACAATTTCAGATATATATATATGGAATGTGCGATTTTGAGTGTTCCAAAATGGCTCCTAAACCCACAGCCAATATCCACTGGATGCAACTGATATGATATGGTTGCAAACACATCACCCACCACACTATCCAATTCCGATACCCAAGATAGCATTATTGTTAACTAATATACGTTCCATCAACAGGTGGCGCTACTACATCAATTTATTTTCCCCGTGATAACCAATCCACTGCCCACATGTACGTAATATCTTATATTTTTTATGGATTTTGTGAACATATGTGGCTACCCATTATTTCATTATGTGTACTTCACATCTTTCCCATCGTAACCCTGCAGTGGAATGATTGTCACGTCTACCATAGACTGTGACAGAAGATTGTCACGACTGTCATCATGACAAATAAGACCGAGTGTAACGTCATCGTGACTCCGGCACTTTCCTTGACTACTTCACCAACCCGACCTGTGATTTCAACGATGAACTGTCGAACCGGCCCTGGAATCAGTATGTCGGGAGGTTAAAGGTCAATGGAATTGATATTCAAAAATTCTAAGAAAATGTGATAATTTTATTACAAAAATGCTCCATTAAAGTTTTTATTTTTTATAACTAGCTATTAAAAAATCCTTTTTAGTGCATAAAAACACTTTATGTAGGCACTAAACACAGTAAAATGAGTAGGGTGAAAGTTGATCAGTAGACGCAGAAAACGGATAGCTCTGCTTCATATCGAGACGTTTTATGTAGCTTTATGTAACTTGGCTCATAGAATGTTGTGAACAACTATACGTAGCTACAAGTGCCAGCACAAACTGGCTGGACTTGGGCCAAAAGTACAGAAACATTCGGAGACTCTGAACTGGCTGTTTTGAACTCTGTACTTTTCAAAGTCCCTTTTTATGGTAAAACGAACAGATAGTTAAAAGAAATAATTATCTAAGTCAGTTTCACCAACATAAATATGATCAGCTCTTCATAAAAAAACGAGTTTCACTTGTCTATAACAATTTTAGAGTGTTGGTCATGTGTTCCAAAATCACGAAGTAAATTATATTAATGAGTGGTAACACTTTGTGTATACCAAAATAACCAAGAGAAGCACGATCATATGAATGGACTAAAACTGATGTAGCTATACTAATAAAGGAGCCTGTGTGTGCGTGTGCGTGCATGTACATGAAAAAAAATCCCAATGGCGGCTACAAAGATGAAACAAATGGGATCAAAATTATGAAATCCATCCGCCTCACTTTATAATCGCACAAAGTAGTTCCATAAAAAATACTATTGTCAAGAGATCAGTAGTTTTTAAAAGTCAATAACTTTAACCATTCAAACTGCTCCAACCTTTGGAATGTTCATCGCGTGTGAAGCCGTTCTCTCCATGGTGCGTTGCCTTCCAGTTTTCGTAGCATGTATTCACCTTTGACCTCAACAGCCATGTTGTTTCCAGAACCTCTGTCTTGTCACAGATGTGACATTGTCCTATTGGAAGAAATGTAAATCGGGACATGTTTACTTGTGCTAAATATTAAAAACAGAGAAAACATTACAGAATCAAAGTTGACATTGTACAACATTTTTCTCAGTCAAATGGGATGGGAAACACACAACTAAAGCTGTGCTTACACCAAGTTAGATTGTAGAAATAAACCTGATAAACTATATGCTAAATGCAACACATAACATACTTTTAACTATATTAATGCAAGATGTCATAATTTATGTCATTGCAATCAAATAAACTACACAAATTAATGACACAATTTTTTACCAATGGCAGTAGTCCAAAAATAAAGAAACAATAGTTCAAAACAAGGAAGTGCATGAACTTTAAAGTTGTCTTCAGAAGAAATTCTTACTTATTTGTTCTCAAAATTTTAGGAACATTTTCAACAATAAACTTCAGCATAGTTCATTTTGTTTCTAAATATTTTTTTCTGACACATTTAACAAGATTTAACAAGATTGCCACCCAGATAATTAACTCTAGATGGCAGGCGAGGAAGCCTTTTGGCAAATTTTTCATATTATATATAAATGACATGTGCAATGTATCAGAACTTAGGAGTAACAGTTAGTGCTGACATGAAAGTTTCGGAGCAATGTGGAATTGCTGCTTCAAAGTGTAACCACACACTAGAGCTAATTATGAGAAATATCACATATAAGAAGAAACAGCTAATTGTACCACTGTACAAAGCAATAGTTAGGCCACATTTGGAATATTGTATACAAGCATGGAGGCCATATCGTAAGAAGGACATAGATAAGCTAGAAAGAGTGCGATGAAGAGCAACTAAGCTGATTCCTGAACTGAAAGATCTTGGTTATGAAAGACGCCTATTAGACTGTGGGTTGACAGCACCAGAGACTAGGGGGCTAAGAGGAGATTTTAAGATATTTAAATATTTTCATCAAACTGAAAGAAGGCAGTACAATCAGAGGGCACAATGCAGCTTTAGTCAAAGAACAGTGTAGCTTGGATATGAGAAAGTATTCAGTCATTCTCTCAAAGGACAATAAATTATTGGAACAAATTATCTGATGATTGTGTTAATGCTAGCAGTGTGAATATGTTCAAAAATAAAATTGACAACTATCTGGCAAGGGCAGGTTATACACAGGTGGAAAATTGTTGGACTTTCGATAAGCCAAAGGCTTCCTTGTCTGCATGCCGTTTGGAGCTTATAGCTCTGGACAGCAATCTTGTTAAATTTTGATAAATCTTGTTAAATCTATTGTATTTCCAGCACTATCTTCTAGAAGACCGACCTTATCCTGAACTTTCTGTTTGCTCTGAACATATGCATAAAAACTCTTGCTGTCATGTTTTATATTACAAGCTAATTTTTGTTCATAGCTTCTCTTTGTATTTCTAATTTCAGTTGTTGCTTGGTTAAGTGCTTCTTTATAAATGTTGTGGTCTTCATCATTTCCAGTGTGTCTATATTACTTCCACATCACTTGTTTGTATTTAATTTTTCTAATGTCTTCTTTCGATAAGTATTTCCCTTGTTTTTCAATTAAACAAACTTATCGACAATGCACTCAATTTCACTCCTTAAGATATTGCACCATTCTGTTGCTGTCTTATTCTTAAGATATTGCACCATTCTATTGCTGTCTTATTCTTAAGATATTACACCATTCTGTTGCTGTCTTATTCTTAAGATATTGCACCATTCTGTTGCTGTCTTATTCTTAGGATATTACACCATTCTGTTGCTGTCTTATTCTTAAGATATTGCACCATTCTATTGCTGTCTTATTCTTAAGATATTACACCATTCTGTTGATGTCTTATTCTTAAGATATTGCACTATTCTGTTGCTGTCTTATTCTTAGGATATTGCACCATTCTGTTGCTGTCTTATTCTTAAGATATTGCACCATTCTGTTGCTGTCTTATTCTTAGGATATTGCACCATTCTGTTGCTGTCTTATTCTTAAGATATTGCACCATTCTGTTGCTGTCTTATTCTTAAGTGTGTTATTCCAGGCTATCTTTGCAAAATATTTCCTCATGTCCTTATATCTTCCTTTGTGGAAGTTTCTCCTGTGCTGCTTTTTAGTATTCCTTTCTGATTTTACTTTGATGGTAAAATGTATCTGGTTGTGATCACTACTCCCCAGTAGCTCACATCTTTTGACATTGTCAACTAATTCATTCTGTGATGACAAAACTATGTCTAACACATTTTCTCCCCGGTTGGTTCTAGCATACTAGTTGGTTCTAACACACTGTACTAAAACTAACAAATTGTGGTCCTCACTCCCTGTACTCTGTAGAGATTTCCATTGTATATGTCATTGATTAAAATCCCACATAATAATACTTCCTTTATAGCATTTTGTCTTTTTTCATTTTCTTCTATGCTTATGTTTAGACTTCGATAAAGTAACCCAACCGTTAACATCGAGTTTCCTGTAACTATGTTACAACAAACGGCTTCTTTGCAATCTGCTTCTCTCTTTTGTTTACTATGCTCCTTGCATTTAAACAAACACATTTATATTCAGCTTCAGAACAGTTTTCCAGGCTGTTCTGTGCTGATTTATTTGTGCTGTCTATCTATGCCTCCAGTTTCAGGCTTCTCTGTGAATCCACACTGCGCATCTAGTTTAAATAAATGCAACCTGTCCCACTGTCAACAGATCGCAGCAGGTTCTCTGAGAAAACTGTTGCCCCCTTTCCACCGAGATGGAGGCCATCTCTCATGTACATATCTTCTCTCCCAACAAAATATCCCCATAAATCTATGAATTCCACCCCCTCTTCTTCACACATCTGCTCAACTAGTGTATTCATTTCCATCCTCTTGCAGTTTCTATGTTTGCCCCCTTCCTCCCATTACTGGCAAAAAATTCTTGAGAGAACAATGTGTTCAACTCTTGTCTGCTTTAACTTCCTGACTAACTGTCTGTATTTCTGGACTATTCCGGTTGTCCCCTCCCTCTCTGCATTATGTGTCCCTACATTGGTAATGAGGTGTTTAACATGGGTCTGTGTGATGCGCCAAGTGCTGTAGTGTAGTGTGTAGAGTGTAGTTTGTGCTTCATACTCTCGCTTTCAGCTACAGCCGCCAGATAGATCCTTGGAGTGAAAAGGGCGCCGAGTGCATAAGTCTCCCCTGCTGGTACATAGCCTCTCCGTAGACAAGACTCTAGCACAACCTCCTTGTGGTACACGCGGATACTGGGCACATTGTGGCCCCAGGGATCTCAGAGCAGGTTGGAGCCTTAAAGGTGCAGCATGCAGGGCTCGCCAGTGTGTGGATGCGTCCCGATGCTGCACCATTCCAACTCACAACCATGGGCAAATAGTACTGGGCAGATCAAGCTCACTAGCCAAGGTAGGCAGGTGATATAGGAGAAGGAAACCTCTGACAAAAAATTGCACTACAGGTCAGCTAGGGCAGTGCTGCTGAGTGGCTATAATGTCTCAAATCATATGAAGGTACAAGTAACAGTGAAAGAGAGGGCTACTGCGTCTGGGGCAACCGAAGTGCCGTCTAACTTGGCAGTGGCGAGAAGACAATGAAGTCCAAGGGGATCGTCCAGCCGGCAGCGATCCAAATGTGAAGTCCGGTTAGGCAATTTGAATGTTAGCTCAATGAGCGATAAAGGTGGAGATGATGGGGAAAAGGGGTTTGGAGGTGCTGTGCATACAGGAAATGAAATGGAAGGGGATAGAGCGAGAATGTTGATGGGTGGATTCAAGCTACAGCACACAGAAGGAGATGGAAGAAGTAAGGGAGTTGACATCATTGTATCAGACGAGATCAGTCAGACGGTGGCTCATGGAAAGATGGAAGGGACGCATAGTGATGGCATGGCTGATGATTAGAAAACAGCTGGTATGTGTTATGTCTGTATACGGGCCACAGACGGGAATGATGGAGGCAGAGAAAGAGGAGTTCAGGGATGCTTTGGAGAGGATGATGGGATTGGTGGAGCTGGAGGTGATGTTGTGTATTGTGGGAGACTTCAATGCACATGTTGGAGCAGCGGAACCAGGTGAAGAGGAGAGTGTTGCCAGACACGGGTGAGGAGTGAGGAATAGAGAGGGTCGAGCTCTGGTGGGACTGATGGCTAGAAATGGCTTAGCAATGGCTAACTCTTTCTTCCAGAAGCAAGAGAGCCATAAGATTACATACCGAAGCGGACAGCACAAGACGGAACTGGATCTGCTGGTAGTCCAGAGGCAGCAGCTGGGGAAGATCAAGGACTGCAGTGCTGTGGCTGGAGCATGTCACGACACAGCACAAGACGGAACTGGATCTGCTGGTAGTCCAGAGGCAGCAGCTGGGGAAGATCAAGGACTGCAGTGCTGTGGCTGGAGAGCAGGTCACGACACAGCACAAGCCAATGGTGGTCGTTGTGCGTATGCAGAAGAAGAAACAAACTAAGACTGTGGGCTGCAGGACTATTAAGTGGTGGAGGTGCAAAGACGATGTCGCTGTTGAATACAAGGAGCGGGTGACAGCTAAATATGAAGAGCTCAGTGAACAAGTTGGCAGTCTGGAGGAAGAATGGAAAAGTACAAAGAAGCATTTGTGGGAACTGCAGAGGAGCTGTGTGGAAGAACATCAGGAAAGGGCGAAGTGTCTAGAAGTAGTAACCAAGGATGGTGAACAAACGAAGTTGAAGAATCTGTGCGTGAAAAGAAGGAAGCATGGAAAGAAACAGAGAAGACCAAGGAGAGGAGAAATCAGAAAAAGAAAGCGGCCAAGAAAGCTGTTGACAAGGCAAGGAGTGACAAGGAAGCAGCTGTGTACAGCAAGCTAGATGAGGACGGTGGAAAGAAGATGATATACAGAATAGCCCGAGACAGGGATGAGAATAGTAAGGATGTGAAGGGTGGAACGGTGATCAAAGACAGAAATGGGAAGGTAGTGACAGAACAAGAAGCAGTGTTGAAGGTCTGGGAAAATACTTCAAGGAGCTTCTGAACCAGGAAGGAAATAACAATGACTTGGAATTACCATCGTACGTAGAAGGGGAAGTGGAGTTAGCTGATATTACTGATAGAGAGATGCAAACTGGGTTAAAAGGGGTGAAGAAGGGGAGAGCAAATGGTATCGATGAGATGCGTGTTGAGCAGGGATGAGAGTAACATTCAGAGAAAAAACTGGAAATTTTGCTGTGGCCCACATTTCAGCCCGAGAGGACTGTTTCATCTAATGGGGGGAGGGGGGGACTCCTCAGAGATATTTTTTTAATTGTAGACAACATATGGTGTATTTTGAGCAATATTAAATAGAAAATCTTAACATTTTCAATAGCAAAAAAAGCACACGGACTCACGCACACATTGTCATAGTACTAACTCACTTGCTAATGATATTTTCTGGACTGAACCCCCCCGAGTTGGCTGACGGGCAGCTTTCTCCTTGGCCAGCTTTGTCAAAACAGCCCGTTGATGGGCCATTCTAGCTTTCTTCGTTGCCAGCTCAACTGCTTCCTTAGCTTTGTACTTGGTGGCTGCTTTCGTCTTTGACATGTTCAGCTCAGTTTTCTTCTCCTCCTTCATCTTTCCTTCCTTGGCAAGATGGATGTAGTACATTTTGTGTGCACCCTCGTGTTGTGAACGAGGCGATCAGTTCTGTTTAGCAGTCTTGTTGCTTGCCATGAGTGAGTACTTCACTGTCTGGATAGTGTTGAATGTACTAGCATTCTTTCTGGCAGTATTCATGATGCTAGACATGTGACTAAAAACACCCTTCCACTTGAGGACCATGAAAGCAGCTCATCATTGCAGCCACCAGCTTTGACAAGGCTGGGAACTTGCCACTAGAGAATATGGCAGCCCACCACGAGTCCAATCTGGAACTAGTGGGTGCTTGTGGAAGTGTGTTGTCTACATGGAATCGGCAAACTTCTATGTGATACGCCCTCTGTTCAGGTTCTAATAGAATATTGGTGACCAGCGTGGGCAGTGTCAGCGTGAGTACTTCAATGCCTTTGGTTCCCCTCTGACTGTAGCCTGTAGGATCCAATCCGCATAGTTGACATCGGCCTCGCACCACAAACAGTAGGCTTTCCCTGGTACTGATAATTTACTGATGAATATATCAAACATAGTGTCTCCAGCCACGCCCAATTCCACCTATCCTTGACACTTTTGTCAATGTCCTTCACGCAACATTTGTCTGGCCATACAACAAATCGTCGATTAGCCATTGTGTTCGAAAATGATCGACATCTCCACAAAATACATCGTCGTTTCCAATTGGTCCACTGCTTTTGTGCGCGCACTTCGAAAGTGCTGAAGCGAACAGCCAACAGAACTAAGGGCTTTACTTCGCAGATTCACGGGTTCGGTTGGGTCGGTTCTGTCGCTAATCGCCAGGCAACGTCATTAACACGTGGCGACACCCGGTGGATAGGTGGTTAACTCAATCCGCAGATAGATCGTCAGTGAATTGTCCAGGATTTTATATGCCCTACCCCCCCAACATTCATTTTTTTCTTCCCGGATTTACACGATTCACAAAAATGCTCTTTGGAGCAGTATAAAAACCGGAATTCTGGCAAAAACCAGAAATTTCACATCCCTGGTTGAGATGGTAATGGTAGCAGGGGAGAGTGGAATCAGCTGGACAAAGAGGCTGCTTAATACATGTATTAGGCCAGGTAAAGTACAAGAAAAGTGGTTGACAGGGCTAATTGTCCCAATATGGACAAGGAAGGGAGACGTGCAAGATCCAGGGAAATACAGAGGCATCACACTTGTAAGTTACATCATGAAGCTGCTAAAGAGGATCCTGGATGGGAGGATTCGAAAGATAGTAGAACAGGAAATAGGGGAAGAACACTAGGGATTCAGAAAGGGCAGAGGGATGACGGATGCAGTGTTTGCATTGAGACAGCTGGTGGAGAAGAGGTTGGAGATGCAAGGGAGAATGGCAGTGGGATTTGTAGACCTGGAGAAGGCCTATGACACAGTCCCAAGAGAGATGGTGTTGGCAACAGTGAGTTGGACGGGAGTGCCAGAAGCAGAAGCCAGGATGGTGGGAGCAATGTATGAAAGAACAACAGTAAGAGTTGTGGCTGTATCTGGGATGTCGAAGAGTTTCCAGTTAACATCGGATTGAGGCAAGGAAGTGCCCTAAGCCCATTACTATTAATCACGGTGATGGAACTAATCAGCAGCAAGATCAGCACGAAGGATGTTCTCCAAAAAATTATGTATGAGGATGATCTGGCCATAGCAGCAGAAAGCAAACAAGAGCTACAAGACATGTTGGAGGAATGGAACATGGTGTTCAAGAAACACGGACTGAGGATGAGCCTGGAGAAGACAGAAGTGATGTGGGTTGGACAACAGAGAGAGGAATTGGACATCAGGTTGGATGGAACGGAAATTAAGTAAGTAGACGGCTTTGTGTACCTTGGAGGAATGACTAAGGCGGATGGGCGTTCAGATGTGGAGGTGCGACGTCGAATACAAAGAGGAGCGAATGATTGGAGAGAAGTAGAGGGAGTCATGATGTAGAGAAAAATCTCAAAAAAGCTGAAGGGAAAGTCCTGAGAATGTGTGTTACACTGGCATGCCTATGTGGTCTGGAGACAGTGGCGCTGGCAGAACAACAACGACAGATGCTGCAAGTTTGTGAGAACAACTGGGTTAGAAGAATAACAAGAACAAAGAGGATAGACAGAAGAAGGATGAATGACCTGTGAAAAGAAGTTGGAATGCAATGCAGTGTAACAGGAGGATTATTGAGAAGCCGGATGAGATGGGCAGGCCACTTGGCAAGGACGGATGCCGGAAAAACAGCAAAGAGAGCAGAGGCAGAACAACATAAAAGAGGAAGGCCAGAGCTGAGATGGGAGGACTGCGTGAGGAGGGACATGAGAAGATCAGGGGAGGATGAAAGATGGAGAGAGGGAGTGATGGACAGAAAACTATAGAAGGAAAAGACACAGAGAGTGGTTCAGCTTAACTGTACTTGACCTTCACCCCTGTACAGCTGTGAACAAGGAGAAGAGCAACATGTACTAGAATGGTCCCTCCCTTCCCAGGACCCATCACTTTCTCTACCCTTTCTGTTATATGCTCTATCTTGGCCCCTGGTAAGCAAACTACTACGTCTTCTCCTTCACTAAGCATCTTGTCTATCTTTCTCATTAAACAGTCACCCATGAATAATCTCGCTTTTCTCTTCATCCCTTCTATCTCTGCTTCAGAGTAGCTCCTTCATTGGTTTCCGTCCGTCTCATTGCTGTCATCTCCCCCTGTCACCTTCTTTGTCCCTTTTCTTTCTGTCACCTTCTTCTTTGTCCCTTTTCCTTGTCTCCTTCCATCCTGTCAATGCTGCCTTCCCCCCTTCAACAGTATCATTGGCTTCTCTCTCCTTACCACCAGCCTCCATGTCTCTGTTCTCACTGATCTCTCTAGTCTCACCAATTGGGTGGACCTTGTCCAAGTCACCCTTTCTCTCCTTACCACCAGCCTCCTTGTCTCTGTTCTCACTGATCTCTCTAGTCTCACCATCTGGGTGGACCTTGTCCAAGTCACCCTTTCTCTCCTTACCACCAGCCTCCTTGTCTCTGTTCTCACTGATCTCCCTAGTCTCACCATCTGGGTGGACCTTGTCCAAGTCACCCTTTCCTGTCATCATCACAATCAACTTCTTCAGCTCGTCTACTTCCGCCAGTAAACACTCCAACCTCTTACAACCTCGACACTCAAAGTGAAAACCCTCCATCTGCACCTCCTTCCATGAATGCTCACAGCCTGACTTTGCAAAATCTACCCAATTATCGCATTTTGAACATGTCAGATGTCGACTAGCCTTTATTTGCCGTTCGCACGTCGCCATGGTTTTGTGTAGTTTTAAAGTTTATCCAAGGTAGAAATTAAGATACTAAAACTAAGATAGTCTTTATAAAGACTGTTTCCTGTATACTATAGCACACTTTATGTTACAGCAGATTTTAATTACACAGCTGACTATCTACCCTATCACAAAGTGACCTAATTTAAATACAATCAGTTACTTTACGCTAGACTGCCTTATTTATGTGATTGCTAATCGAAGTATCTAGCAGGTTCAGTCTTACTCAGATATTACCTTATATAAGTAGTTTTATGTTTGTTACGTTATCTCCTATATATTCTACCACATAATAGGTTTGTTAAATCTTGTTTACAAACTTACCGACGCCTAAGTTACCCTATTATCACCCAGTAGAGTAGTGTTCTAAAATACTTTATCTAACTGGCTCTAAGCACAACTGTTACTCAATATATGTCTACTGCGACTTTATGAATAATATTAAGGCTAGAATAATACTTATCGATCAATACTTCCACTCACTTTTCTGCACCACCAATTCTCAACAATCTAGGCAGAAAGACAAAGAAAACCGAATTGGTTTCTTCCATAAACCGAATTGCTTTCTTCCATATCCAAAAAGTTATTTACCTTGTTATGGAGAAGCAATGAAAAAAGATCTTTGTCTACCATCAATTTAATCCGCCCTCACAGACCACACAACAACAGAAAAATGCATCAAACATTGGGAAAAAACGAAGACAGTAAACAAGGAATATAAGTGAAGAATTTGACACATAAAAGAAGCAAACTGGATAAGAAAGACCAAAACACCAATCAATCGAGAGAATGCCTCACATGTATGATGGCGTCATTACACACTATACTGAAGAAGTCTGTGTGAAACAGAAACGAGAGTATAAACAACCATTTGGATATATAAAAAAGAAATATTGTGAATCATGAGGAATCACTCACCGACCCAGCCTGTGATGGACTCGCCCCCATTCCACACAACAAACATGGCGAGGGTGCTGTTCACCTCCTCCCAGTTGGTGACACCGTAGACGGGGGAATGACCCTGTGAACCCGCTGCCCCCTCTGTCTTCTCAACCACTGTGTGGTACTTCCCTGACGACAGACAACACAGATTTGTAGGAGAATGCATCCATTTGTGACGGTACACACCTTAGACACAAGAGCCCCCACAATTGGTGCATATAGACATATATATTCATTTATATAAATTATATGTATTACTGCTCAATAAAAGTATTGAAATAAAATAATTTTGTTTCCTGATTTCCAGATGTTTGAGCTATTCCCTTTCTGAATACAGTAAAGCCACAAAAACTTGTCTTAAAAGGAAACTTTTCAAGTCAGAAGCCCCGGGTTAAGTATAAATAACAACAAATAAATCTGATTTAAATAAAAAAATCAGATTTTTTAATATCATGACTTTTTAACCCTGTAAATATGTGTATACAATTATATTTCAGCATCCCTTCAATAGATCTTTACAATTTTTCAAAAGATATTTTTCTGTGAGAAATAATAAACTTCTCTAGCACCTATATCCTGAGGAACCTGAAATCTCAGAGTTGGAACATACTAGAATCATTACGCAAAATCACGAATATGGATGCAAAAGAGTAAAATGAAGACATTTTAAAGTTCAACTCATTTACCTATTGGTAACTATGGTAACCACTTAATACATTATGCCTGTGTCATGCATAAATGACTGTAAAGTTGTGAGCAGACATGAGCAATTATTTTGCTATTGTTTTCATTTGGATACACTGCCGACATGTTTTCATGCGTTCTGAATGTATTTAAAGAAAAAGACAACAGGAAATTTCAGATGTTATGGTCAGTATCGTAATTTACTACCACAAACTGAGAATGTATTTCTGTGGTTTTATTGACATTTTATTTTGTATATACATTTCCACCTAAGTAATTACCCACCTCTGATGGAGTTGTCTTGCTGGCGGTGCAGAATGACTTGTGACCCCAGGTAGTTGTACCAGTAACCATGGAGACTGCAGCCATCTATGGGTGGTTCAGCTGAAACAGGTTGCATGAGATTCAGTTGGTTGAACCTGTCAGTTGTGTTTTATAGCATTACTCAAACTGGTAGTAAATTATTTTTTGTTTCTGAAAATGCAAAAAAAGAAAATTTATGCTTCTACTGCTAATAAGGCATTTTGAACTTTCCTCAGCTGCATGAAATGTAGTCAACAGCACGGTTTCTGCTACCTACCAGTTTCTGCTGTGTTTTGATAGTTTGCTGGATCTCACATTAGACACATAATTACTTAGATAAATAGGTCATTGGGAGCAAAGGACATCAACTAACTTGAGTTGACAGTGGCATATCTACTGCAGCCTCCAATGAGACATAACCAATAAGGGGTCGTCCAAAATTGTCAACATTAATGCAAGAGTACAAAGAGTACTCTTTTTCTTGATCCCCTCCCCCTTCCCCAAAGAGTATACTAAAATGTTGATTGTTGTAACTAATACGTACCAACAATAGTGTGTAGGCTACAATAGTTACATGTATTTTAATAAAAATAAAAGGTATAGAAAAGAAAACTGTTTCACCCACAAATTCTGTTTAATGTTTCGTTTGGCAACTTTTAAAATGAAAATTGGCTATTTATTTTGTGGAATAAAAATTAATTTTGATTTTTGGAAAAAAATCGTACGGAAGCCTTCGACCCCTCCCTCCCAGCGTACGTAGATGCCGCGTTTACCTGAAGCATCACGCTTCGTAACGAGATGTTGTGTCCTCAGCATCTCCCTCGTGTCTCGTTTCATCTGAGGAACAATCTGCAATAAGATTCAGTATTTCTTTTAGAACCTGTTAGATTAATTGTCACGCCATTGTTTAAAGGAACCGTTTCTGTGTTTTTTGTTTGAAATCATGGAAAACAGAATAAACTATATCGATAATAACATACTGTGTTTTAATAAATTATTTTTTGGTGTTGAAAATAAAATGTTTCGGGAGGTTCTGTTCCATTACCCAAAATCAGTAAAAATTAACATTTACAACTGCCACTGATCCCTATTTATAACTGGATAGTGGACTTTGCCCTATCTCTGATCACTGGGGTGGCTGACTGGAGACGTTATGCTAAAACCCTGTGTATTTGACGAGCTTAGGTTCACTGCCTGCCATTGTCCCAGTGTCAAACTGAATGCCTCCTTGTGAGCTGTCACATAATTATCAATACAAAATAAAGATACGATTTAGGATTGAAATAAAATAACTTAGGTATAAAATAATATATTTTGCAGCTATTACTTCACTCTAATTCAATCAGTATTATGTCATTAATTGCTACTATTTAAAAGTCAAAATGCATGCTATGTATATATGTACCTTGTGAACAAATAAAGGTTTATCGTAGTTCACCTATCTTCTTTCCATTCTGGGGGAGGGAGGTAGGGGCAAAATGAGAACATAAAATGTGTGCACATTTTCTTAAACAACCTTTAACTGTGCTACATGCAAGACTGCTGCTCACCAACTCTCCTGCAAGGTTTCTACAACCACTGGAAATTGGCCTAAATAGCAGAGTACTGGGATAAAATTAAATTCTACAGTATTTTTAATAACACATTAACTAATATATACAATCTTCACAAAACGGTCTACTCAAATATTTTATTTCCAGGTGTATCTTCACTGGCATGCATATAGTCTCCACTAAACATGTCAATATTGTACATCCATCAAAACCCTTAATGATCTGTAACTGTGATTCACCAAAAAACCATTTCATTACTAATTACAAACTCACAATATAATCCAAAGGACTTCAGGGCCTCTTGGCTCATTTTTTTATTTTTATAAACAACAAACAATATATTACTTATATAACAGTTTGTAATTATTATCTTGAAAGTGTCTTTGATGCATGTTTTTTTATTTATATGCATATCATTGGAAACGTAAGTTCCTAACTTTGATGTTATCCATCTAAAAAACTGAATTGTTTAGATGGGTCATTTCATGATGCATATAATTCCATACTGCCAAAGTGTATCTTCAGGTCAGAGTCGTCATGACATATCACATATCTGCAACACATGTTCCAAAGAACTTCGCACTATATATATTTGCACTGTAAGAATATCAACCTGACTGATTACTTCCTTGATATTTATATTAATGAATAGAAGTAGAAATAAGGATTCTATCCAATTAAAAGCTTAGTGATTTGGGTGGAGAATGTATACAAGCAGGGTTATTTAGCATTCACCCTCACATTGTATGTCGGGCTGTTATCTGAGGGGCCACGCGTGAAAGAATCCTGACCAATCAGAGTCGATTTCCACTTGTCTCGGCAGGTCGTGACCCGGCTTCGCAGCAGCCATGACGTCATCAGCGTCTCTTGGCCGTCACACATGTGACACTGACCTAAATGTCGACCAATCAAGATTTTCTCATTGCAGTCATTGTTTTTATCATTTTATATGAAATATAAAAAAGCCAAGTATGGTATGATTATTACCATCTTAATTCAACGTCAGTATAAATGATCCACACATGTTGTACTACTTATGTTATTGTTAGTCTTTATATTGCATCACTCAAAATGTTATCTATTTTCATTGTAACATTTCAACAACTTTTCAGACTGGTTACCACCAGGTGGCAACATGGTAGTTATTGTAAGCAAGTGATGCCACTGCCATCTAGTGGTACTCAGTCCAATGAAGACAGCTGTCATAATGTACCAAACAAAAGAGTAATATTGAGAGCAAGATAATGAGAAAAAACTAACATACTGAAACCACCAGTATGATCTCTTCAATACTAGAAGATTCGAAACCGGAATATCTCTCGATTGAGCGCACAATGCTCTAACTATTACGCCACAGTGCTCCACCAGTCGTGACATCACGTATCGTACTACAAGGGCACCTTTACAACCGTAATACGGAGTCCTGAGAATTAAACCACTTGTCTTGGACTCAAACACCCGGGACAATCAAAGCCTACCCACTACGATATGCCACTACCTGTCCAGGCACATGTTGAACCTCCGTCGTTGAACATCACTGCGAAGCCAAACACGGAACCTGGCTTATTGTAGGGGGCTGCACCTGCAACAAGAATTACATCCACTTAGTGATGCATGTAAAAATAATCAACAGTTATAGTTAAGCGTGTTCCTGCTAACAAATAAATTTCTGTCATCGCTAATTATGTCACCAAAACTCAGAATCAATTTATTTGATCTATAAATACGATATATATACAACGAATAACGTAAGTAATAGATAAGGTCGGGAGAGTACTGTGCAGGTAGCACCACAATGACACCTCTGAAGAAATGCCATTTAGAAAAGCATATTGAAAACATGAAACTTCACCTGGAGCTGCCATCTGAAACTCTTGCCAGTCCCAAGCCCGGGTAAAGAAAGAGGGTTGAGCTTGGGGCTAACAACCCCACCTCGTAAAAAAACATATTGTTACGGAAACTAATACCAGAGCATAAACCATTTGTGGTGACAGGGATGAAACATGCCAGGACACCAGACAGATGACGGGTGACAGCCAAACCCAGCAGGGAGCTGGCACCCCGGTGGTGGATTCCCTGAAACCGAGGAGGAGGACCAGAGTAGCATGTTGGAATGTGCTCACACTGTGCCAGACCAGCAAGCTCGCTCAGGTGGTGAAGGAGTTTGACAACTACAAACTAGACATCCTTGGAATCAGCGAAGCAAGATGGACGGGAGTTGGAAAAAGGAAATTAGCATCAGGCCACACTGTACTCTTTTCTGGAAGACCAGATGACCAGTACACAAAAGGAGTAATAACCAGAATCAAGATGGAGAAAGCATTGACTGAATGGAAACCACTTGGAAGTTGGATCAAGATTTCTGAAGGCCAGATTCATCTCAAGTTACATTAAGCTAACAGTGATCGTACGCTATGCACCAACTGAAGGTGCAGAAGAAGAGAAAAAGGACAGTTTCTATGAACAACTGCAGGCATCAACAGAAGAAGAGCTCTTGACATGCTGCTGATCATTGGAGACTTCAATGCCCGAGTCGGAGACAATAACAGAGGCAGAGAATGGGTGATAGGAAGACATGGTTTTGGATATAATATTATATCAACGACAACGGAGAGCGGCTATGCGACTTTTGCGAAGAAAATGACACGATAGTTGGAGGGACACTGTTTCAACATAAGGATATCTACAAGACAACATGGACATTGCCAGATTGAACAACCAAATGTCAGATTGACCATATCCTTATCAATGGGAAATTTAGAAGTTTTCTACAAGATGTCAAGGCCTATAGAGGAGCTGTCAATGCTAGTGACAACAGCATGCTTGTGGGAAACATCTCCCTGAAATTGTACAAGGCAAGATGAGGACAGGAAAGACTGATTGTCTCAGCCAGACTGAAATATATTGGGGTAAAGCAAGTCTTCAAACAAGAACTCAAGAACCGCTTCCAAGTTCTGGGAGAGCAACAGGAAATGAATATTGGCGCCTTCAATCAGCCTTTCAGAGAAGCAGAAGAGAAAGTCTTAGGATATAAAAAGAAGAAGGGATCCAGGCAAAAACTTGGCAGAAAACTGTTGAAACTTGAAAGGAAAGAAACCAAACATAACAGAAGTTCAACCAGATCAGAGAAGGTTCTGTACCAACTGAAGGGAAAATACACATAACTAGACAAGAGTAAAAAGATTTGCAAAGACAGACAAGAAAACGTACGTGGAAAAACTCGCAGATGAGGCAGAGGAAGCGGCCAAAAGACAAGACCAAAAGACTCTGTACCAAATTACCAAAACCCTCAATGGAAGTTTCAGCAACAATGATGTACCAGTGAAAGACAAGGAAAACAACATCACATTCAGTGAAGCTGGTAAGAAAGAACACTTTCAGACCATTCTGAACAGGCCAGAACCCCCTGACACTGCAGAAATAGAGGATCTGGACATCAACATAAACGCACCAACTATAGAAGAGGTGAAAGCAGCGACCATGGGAATGAAGAGTGGTAAGGCAGCAGGAGTGGATGGACAGACAACAGAAATATTGAAGGCAGAAGATACACAGACACCAAGGTTACTGACAGAGATTTTTTAGTAATATTTGGAAAAAATGAAACAACACCAAAAGTATGGAAGACGACTGATAGTCAAACTGCCCAAGGAGACCTATCAAACTGCAACAACTGGAGGGGCATCACCTTGCTGTCCCTCACCAGCAAGGTATTCAGCAAGATCATTTATAAGAGACTGGCAGAAACACTTGACAAGCACATCCGACAAGAACAGGTGGGCCTTCAATCGGGACGGTCTTGCTCTGACCGCATCTTCATGATGAGACAGATTTTGAAGCAAAGTAAAGAGTGGAATGCACCACTATACACCAATTTTGTAGACCTAGAGAAGGCATTCAACAGCATCCATCGTGAATCCCTGTGAAGGATATCGTGCCACTAAGGAGTCCCTCAGAAACTAGTGAACATAGTGAAGATGCTGTACAGTGACTTTTCATCTGCTACAATGAATTGACCAATACCTTTAAAGTCAGCACCGGGGTGAAACAGAGGTGTATACTATCCCCCTTTCTCTTCATCATTGGGATAGACTGGATTATGAAGAGTGTGGTCAGTGAAGGAAGAAGAGGTATATGGTGGACCCTTACAAGCCATTTAGAAGACCTGGATTTTGCCAACGATATAACGCTGTTCTCACATCGACACAAGGATAAGCAAGCCAAGGCAGACAG
Source organism: Escarpia spicata (assembly GCA_963995525.1). NCBI lineage: Eukaryota > Metazoa > Annelida > Polychaeta > Sabellida > Siboglinidae > Escarpia > Escarpia spicata. The sequence goes on along the minus strand of OZ023214.1, from coordinate 13,657,964 downwards.
CATGGCAAGAACAGCAAGCCAGATTGGACTCAAGTTCAACACCAAGAAAATAAAGCACTTAAGGATGAACAGTAGAATGGAAGCAGTCACCATGATTAATGGTGAAGAAATCGAGAATATTTCACGTACCTGGGCTCCAAAATGATAACCAGTGGGGACACAGAAAGAGAGGCTTTCAAAGGACAACCAAGCATTTGCAGTGCTCAGAAGTAAGTGGAGATCAAGACTCATCAGCACAAATATCAAGATCAGACCAAAGCGATCAGCCACAAGCTAGAAGTCTTTCAGAACAGATGCCTTCGAAAAATTCTCAACATATTTTGGCCAATCATCATCATGAACGCCGAGCTACACAGGAGGACTGCTGCCAAATCCATCACCCAAGAAATCCAGAGGCATAGGTGGAGATCGATTGGACATGTTCTACGAATGCCAACTACAGCCTTACCCAGAGTAGCCCTCAGATGGACTCCTGATTGCCAGAGAAAGAGAGGCAAACCGAGAGACCTGGACGTGGATGGTAGAGAAAGAGATGAAAGAGCAGGGATGGACCTGGGGATACCTCGAAAGATATGCGACAGATAGATCACAGTGGCGAGCTTTGGTGGTGGCTTTATGCGCAACTCCGTGTGAAGAGGACTAAGTGAGTAAGTATCGAAAACATGTAGGTACAACGTGTTTCTGAAATACACAACTGACTGGCAGATCAGAGGACAATGGTACAAGGGGGCAAATAAATATAGAAAGACGCAAATTAACCTTGGAGACGGAACGACACCCCCCCCAAAGATATTGCACTAATACAGTTGAACTTTGCTTTATGGTTACCTTGATAATTCAGCCATCTCACAATTAAGGTCACCGTACAAGTCCAAAATTATTTCCGTAACAGTAATGTACAGGAAACATCCCACTAACACAATCACAACACTAATCCCACTAACACAATCACAACACTAATCCCACTAACACAGTCACATCACTAATCCCACTAACACAATCACAACACTAATCCCACTAACACAGCCACCTCACTAATCCCACTAACACAATCACAACACTAATCCCACTAACACAATCACAACACTAATCCCACTAACACAATCACAACACTAATCCCACTAACACAGCCACCTCACTAATCCCACTAACACAATCACAACACTAATCCCACTAACACAATCACCTCACTAATCCCACTAACACAATCACCTCACTAATCCCACTAACACAATCACCTCACTAATCCCACTAACACAATCACCTCACTAATCCCACTAACACAATCACCTCACTAATCCCACTAACACAATCACCTCACTAATCAGCTCACTTTCGGCCAGACCCGATTTTAACAGTTCAGCTCATGTATATAGATCCAAGGAAAGTCCTATGAACCTACCAACCACTGTGTGACTGTGTGCATTGCCTGCACTTCCCTGTTCCCGTTCCACCCGTGTCTGGTAGGTTCCTGTCAACTCCCCGTCCAGGGTGTGTCCTAGAACCAGGACAGAGCCAAGCTGGTTGTACCACCGTCCATTCAGGTCCTCACACTGAGCACCTGGCAACAAACAAACAATCATTAGTCTTTAATTTTGCCACAATTCCCTGGCATTGTGCCTTTGATTTTTAAAAATGAGCCAAGAGGTCATAGTTACAGATCATTAAGGGTTATGATGGAAGTAAAATATTGACATGTTTAGTGGAAACTACCGGTACATGCATGCCAGTGAAGATACAACTGGAAATAAAATATTCGAGTAGACTGTTTCGTGAAGATTGTATATATATTAGTTAATGTGTTATTAAAATTACTGTAGAATTTTATCCCGATACTCTGCTATTTAGGCTAATTTCCAGTGGTTGTAGAAACCTTGCTGGAGAGTTGGTGAGCTGCAATCTCGCATGTAGCACAGTTATAGCCATTTAAGAAAATGTGCACACACTTTCTGTTCTCATTTTGCCCCTACCACCCTCCCCCAGAATGGAAAGAAGAAAGAGATGATCTGTGATAAAACTTTATTTGTTCACAAGGTACATATATACATAGCATGCATTTTGACTTAAAATAGTAGCAATTAATGACATAATACTGATTGAATTGGAGTGAAGTAATAGCTGGAACATGCATAGTAAAACATCTTAATAATATTCCATAACATTTTGGCTAAATATGCTTTAACCTTTTTGAGTACCCCAAAGTTATTTTATATATTATTTTATACCTAAGTTATTTTATTTTAATCCAGATCATATCATTATATTGCATTGATAATTATGTCTATTGCTGTTTTAAAGTTTCTCAAGTTCTGCCAGTGCAATAGGGATTCCCATTACATATTATAGTTACAGTCCACATGGAGGCATTCTGTTTGACACTGGGACAATGGCAAGCAGTGAGCCAAGGCTAGTCCACTATACAGGTTTACAGATGGCCGCTCCACTCAGCCACCCCAGTGATCAGGGCTAAGTCCACAATCCAGTTATAAATAGAGATCATTAGCTGCAGGAGGCTTACAGCAGTAGGGAAATAGCAGGAAAAATTATAATTTTGGGGGCGCTGATCAAATACAGATTTCTTGTGTATAGTGGCACTACCACATGAAATGTGTATGCACAATCAGAAAAAAAGTTACTGAAGTTTTTAAAAAAAATAGGCAAAATGTTAAAATTTACCAGTTTCGGGGTCCGACGAGGCCTTTAGAATGATTCAATCAAATACAGATTTCTTGTGTTTAGTGGCACTACCACATGAAATGTCTATGCAAAATCAAAGAAAAACTTACTGAAGAGTTTTTGAAAGAATAGGTAAAATGTGAAAATTTACCCAAATGGACAAAAAATGGTACATAGCCAAACTGAACATGCCATTAAAATGGTACCCCAATAAATAAAATATCTATTATAGTCAAAAGTCAAGATCAATTGGTTTTGCCCCCAAATGCTGCAAATGTTGGGCCTGCTGCAAGTAAATATGTATATATATACACACACACACATATATATATATATATATACATATATGTATAATTTGTATACACCCATATATTAAAATAATATATATACATATTATTTTTATACACTCATATATTAAAATTATATAGTAATGTAAAAACAGTTACAGTGGTATTATCACAAACATAACCAGCTGTTTTTTAAGCATGGCAAACACTGGTATAAACACTTATCTAAGTTGTCTATGTATTAATAATAATGTATACATGTTCCATTTCCATGTCACTGTCACTTACCCAAGCAAATCTCTAACATAAGCAGCAAGCAAGCTGATGTCACAGATACACGATAAAAGAGCATTCTCACAAGTTGGATCTGTAACAGAAACAAGTAAGACTTAAAAAAGTGCCATCTAAACCAACATCCGATCTATCAAATTGTTATTTAACAATTTAACTTATAACTAGATAAGCAGGGCTTTAGCTTGCTTAAAACATAACAGGGCCTAAATGGTTAAAGAGGAGTTTTAAGAATTTTAACAAGGGGTAAATCAACCTAAAGTTCTGTCAGTTGACCTTTCAGCATTTCAGATGTTTCCAAAGAGCTACACTGTATCTCAAAAACTTCTAATATAAAAGCTGTACAACAAATCTGGGTTCCTGCAGATTTTGATAAATTGTAGTAAAGTGTACTAATTGATGGGAGACAGTTGTAGACAGCCACACTGATTAGTATTAAGGAGACAGTGGTTTCGTCTACGGCACATAATGTAGTGCAAGCCAAAGGTATGTGTGGGGATATTAAGAGGTTTCAAGGTTTGCACCCTCCAGGTGAAGGTGTTTGGTTCCTCTGCCGTAACTATTGAAATATATAGGTTGGCACTTTCATCTGACTCAGACTTATTACACACATTAGATATTGATATTGATGATGTACACCAGGGTCAGGGTAGTGGTTAAGGCCACTGCAAAAATTATTAAGTTCAAAGGTTTAAAGCTTCTGTATTCCGGGAGAACTACTGATTAATTTCAATCTACTAACATACTGCATGTGCTAAGTCATGTTATAAAAATATGACTATGTGATGTACATTCAGTATAACTTTTAATTATGTGCATAATTATGATATGAAAGAGCAGGTTTCTAGTGCCTAGTACACGCACGCACTCATTACGCAAATCCGGTACTTGTACTTTACCAAAAATAGCCAAAACTACGAAAAGTGTCACTTTAAATCACACTCGATATACTGTGGTCGGTTTTGATGTGGGGCATCGCAATTAGTACTCATCAGGAATTGTAACCATTAATAATTGATGTTGGAGCCAATTCGTAAATTATATTTATTTCTTGCATTTTATTAATGTATGAGCAGCCAGCAGAAACAGCAAATACCCCAGTATTTTATGGTCACTCTGGTACTACAGCCACCTAACAGAACTTTAAGGTCACACTACTCCATAGGTCTTAAAGGGTTAATTCTTCAAGACTTATTTAACAAGATTTAACAAGATTGCCACCCAGAGAATTAACTCTAGGTGCCAGGTGGACAAGGAAGACTTTGGCTTATCAAGAGTCCAACCCTTTTATCTATGTTATCTTATATATTATTATTAACACCCTCAATATACCATATCAGTGTGTCTTCGATTTTGTGTACTTGATCAATAATTGTTTTTGATTAATTGTACTTATGCTCAATAACATTGGTCAAAATGGCAAAAAGACAAAATAATCATACTCAATCGCATTGCCAAAGTAATCAAAATTACAATCACCATTTTGTTGAGCCAGCCCCAGGTCCCAATTACACTTAGTGTAAACATCAGAAATGTTAGAGGTTAATTAAAAAAACATTTGTTTCTATCTGTACCAGCTGTTAGTGTGTTAGCCTACATTTGGTAACGTTTTATTACCGTGCATCGCTGCCCGGTTACTGCACTGCACTGCCCAGCCCAGGTATTGGATTTTTAACTGCTCTGAACCCCTGCCAGGTCCAGGACCCTGAGTCTGTGTTGTCAATTTTGTGACAAACGTTGCCCGTTCCCTGCATTTGATTTGAGTAATGGCATTGGCCCACTGCCCCGCAAGTGTGTTCAAACTGTGTTTACACGAGGCAAGCACCGACATTTTCAAGATGTGAGCACACGTGCTGCACCCTGACAAGCGTTACACAGTTGGCCTTTGGCATGGGTTCGGCGTCATTGCCCAACCACAGACAGCCGCGGGCATGTTGTTAGTGCTAGCCAAACACGCAGCCGATCGTATTACATAATCACGCCCTGCAAATCGCGCTACGAAATGTCAGTTATTATCGCGCTGTGCAAACAAATTATGAAATATAATGCTACCAATCGTAGAACATTATTCTATATATGACATTTCTTACGAACGGTGAATATCGAAGTAGATACTTGCTGAATGACACCGGCAACAAAGTCAGAACCTAAAAATAAACGTAAGACGGGTGAAGGTCGTGAAACGCGGTCGCTAGTGTCACCACCTGTCGGATAAGTATAGCAACGCATTTGTTATGACTATACCTGCGAAGTCTCCCGGAAATTTCGGGAGTCTCCCGGATTTTGGATGTGTCTCCCATTCTACCGGAATACAGGCAAATCTCCTGGATTTCTGCTAAAAATCTCCAACAACAAAAACCTAAACGTCAACAGGTGGCCGAACCAAATGGTATAAAACATTATTCGCCGCTGCGCCGCCGTAATTTCAGCTTCTTCTTGCTGTCTCGGCTTGAGCCTTGACTGATGATATCGGTATAGAGAGAGGGGGGTGCTGTTGAAATTGTTTCGCCGCTGCGCCGCCGTAACTTGAGGGCACACCACTGCAGCTCGGGCATAGCGCGGCCAAATTCCAAAGGTCTAGGGGCGGCACGTGCCCAAGCCCCCCCCCCCGGTCCCGCCTATTTGCCCCTCCCGTCTTCCAATGTCTATATCAGAAACGTACAGCTCGTTGAACTGCTAAGGAAAATCTCTCGGATTTCAAGAAAAAACTTGGCAGGTATATGTACAGACCAACCAAAGACATGCATAGTATATATATATCGTGAGAATCGACCACACACACACACACGCACACGCACACGCACACGCACACGCACACGCACACGCACACGCACACGCACACGCACACGCACACGCACACGCACACGCACACGCACACACACACATATATACAACTATATATTTGACATAATAAGTGTTCCCCTGGGTAAAATGATGGGCGAGGTGGCAGGGGTGGGCTATACACGATCCGCAAGCGCAAAGCGTTGCTAGGGGGGTCCGGGGGCATGCTCCCCCGGAGATTTAAAAAAGCTTTAAAATGGTGCATTCTGAGATATGTTTTAACCTTTACTCTTGAATATAGAGGGGATTTAAAACAACAAGACACTACTTGTAAATGTAGTAATCATGACTGCTAAAATTCAGTAATCATTATCGTTTCATCGTGTTAAGGTGTGGTTTCCATTATACCACTGGTACTCAGTACATGTGTGGTTTCCACTTGACCACTGGTACTTGTCTTGTTACAACGCTGACAGAGTCAGTAAAAAAATAAAAGGTAAGTTCTTATATAGCGCAGTATCCAGTCCTAAGGACAGCCCAAAGCGTCATACACTTTACTCCTTGGCAGACCTGTTCAGTCGTACACCATCTCGACTTCTCTGGGAAGCATCCAGTGGTATCATCGGAAGACTCTTTCATCATCACCGGCTTTAGATGACTATAATATCATAATATTATGGTAAATTGGTGGTTTATGTTACAAAAAAATTATTTTATTTGTTGCTAACATGCTATGCAATTAATTAAACAGTCATTTCTGGAATGCCACAAAAGTATGTTTCTATTAATCACAAGAGTGTTTCTCAAATTATGTCCTTTTTATAAAACAACTTTTACTGTTTTATAAAAAGGACACAATTTGAGAAACGTTCTTGCGATTAATAGAAACATACTTGTTTAGTATATCAAATTTCTGTGCAAACATTATCATTGCATGTCTAACCCAAGTTATTGATAACCCGTTAGTACATACGGTTTTGGACAATAGGCGTCTTTTATGAGATGTGAACTTCGGTGGTTTATATTCGAATTCGTAAGTACTTCACTTAAATCAACTTTCCAAAGTTTTTTGGCATAACTTTGCCGTGATATGTATTAAATATGTAGCACAAAGGTATCTTACGAATCACATTCCTTATTTTGCACACAAAAAACCAGCACAGAACATTATGATTAGTTGAATAGACTTGTGCCGTTGTGCTTGTCTTTGTGGGCACTTGACTTGTGTAGAATCCGGACCCACCTTGATTTCACCGTTTTAACTTGAGTTTTACTTAATTTTGATACTTCAGTGAGATAGTTCCATCATTCAACATTATCCTAGACATGTTTACCTTTAAGAATATTGCGTCTTATGCCCCTTTGAAGCGTATATAGCGCCCGGTTTGTTTCAACATATGGTGCTATATATATATCTCACTCTCATTTTACGCGCGCTGTGCGGTAACGCACGGCAGCGGCGGCACTGACTTGCGCAAACCGGGTCGCTATTTGAGCTTCAACAGGGTCCGGATTCAATACAAGTGCCACTAGTGAATAGGATGCAGGGTTTTTATTTGGGCTTCAACAGAGTCCGGATTCGACAAGTGCCGACTAGTGACATAGTGCCACCAGCCTGCACGGTTTTTATTCCCACCACTGACAACTGACGTCTTTCACGTTGTCCAATGGATTTCATTCCCAACCGCTCTGAGCGTCGTTAAGACGATTAAACGATGTTGCTACAAATCTGCGATTTTGCAGGAATATAAGTGACTTTGTGTTGCATTTCGCGCCGCTCGCCGACGCTGAATATACCGCGAAAGAAAGAAAAAAAAATGGGCGTACAAGATAACTATGAGGCGGCAATTTCGGCATATTTTGGGCGAGGCCGCATAGAAAAACGGCGAGGCGGCCCGCCTCGCTTGACATATACCAGGGGAACATTGCATACATATTGCATTTATGTAATTTACACGTGATCAAAAAGAAATGCTCCCCACTACAAACCTAGATAAGATACACCGGCTTAGATATCGCATACTAATGAATTTTACGATGTTGCGTATTATTTATTGTGTAAATTGATGTTAAATGAGTACGCATGATAGGGTCATTACTTAGGGCATGTCCATGTTGTATTGCGTACAATAAGCCAATCTTAACTGTGCGTTTCGCGTAGTAACGTTGGATATGTGTTTTGCGTGGTATCACTGGTTTCTTATAATATTCCTCCTGTAGGCATTTGAATGAATGAATGATTCGTTTATTCAAACATTGGCAACATGATAAAAGAAAAATACAACCGTGTATATATACACACATACATAACCATATACATATATATATTTGATGCGATATAATTATACACAATCTACAAAATACAATATACACACACAAGTGGGTATACAATGTTTGAAGGGGGTAAACACGAAGTCAGTGACGTTTATGTCAGTTTACCCCTGACAATCATATTAAGGTAAACGTGTTAGGTTTCCATCACGTGACCTTTTTCACACACTATGATCAATACATATTGTGCACCCTTGCGATGCATTTATTGTGATGCACGATACACAGCACGAAGCTGGTTCAAATACGGAAAGCGGGATATAAAGAATTGGAAATGTTATACCAAGTGACTTCACATTTATATTATATATTTATAATATATATTAATGATTTTCCAAAAGCTACTAAAATGTTTAAGTAAATTTTGGTTGTGTGTGTGTGTGTGCGTGCGTGTGTGTGTGTGTGTGTGTGTGTGTGTGTGAGTGTGTGTATACATGTGTATGTTTGTGTATGTGTTTGTGTGTGTATGTGTGTGTGCGCGCGCGCGCGTGTGTGGGGAGGCATAGGCGCTGGAACGAAATTCATATTGGGGGGGGCTACCGGAGGTCAGCACCACTGAAACATTTTCGCCGCTACGCCGCGTATCTTCACATCTTCGTTCACCTTGTGGCTGTCTCGGTTGGCTCGACTGTGACATCATATGACGGAGTGGTGGGGCGGGGGGGGGGGGTGCTGTTGAAAATGTTTCGCAGCTGCGCCCGCTGCAACTTCAACATCTCCGCTGCCTCGGCTGTGAATTAATGACATCTGAACACGGGAGGGAGAGTGCTGTTGAAAAAAGCTGCCCCCCGCCCCCCTGTTCCCGCGCCTATTGGTGTGTGTGTGTGCGTGTGTGTGTATGCGTGTGTGTGTGTATGCGTGTGTGTATGAGTGTGTGTCTGTGTGTGTATGCGTGTGTGTGTGTGTGTGTGTGTGTATGAGTGTGTGTGTGTGCGTGCGTGCGTGCGTGAGTCGGTCACTGCATAATACAATTTTAATTAGTAAATAGACATTCTACCTTGCGTATAGCAACATTAGCCTCTAATATGCCAATTAAACGTTGTAAGCCAATTTCTGTCCATGGTTATAACCATCGCTAGTTATCGTGTTTGCATAGTTGTGGCCGGATCATATGCGTTTTGGCTTCACTTTAATGAATCTCACAAAATGCGCAAATTTTTGCCGTGCTAGCCAGATCGTTCCAAGTTGGACCATTCGAATCGCTGTGTGCAAACATGCATGCATCTTCGCCACCGCCGTGATTGTTCGGCTCTCCGGGCCTCCAAGCCGTGTACGTGAACGGTTGTCCCGTCGCAAGCCAAACCCAAATATTTCCCGACGTTCTTTTGCCCGACGTGAAGAAATTCACACAGCTGTGTCGCTCCAAATCTGAAAAGAATTGATGAAGGTAATGGAAAGCCAATAAGAAGCGTTTTAATTATGGACTATTCGTGTTGAATTAAGGTTGTTATTTAAAAACTGAGTCGCTGTAGCATCACATGTAGGCAAAACGATTTGATGAATTTATGATGTGACGTCAGTCACGCTCAGATGTTCAGCACTAACCATCTGGAATGCGTGAAAATGTGTCATTACTCCGCGAAATGGTATACAATTGTTGTTTGAAATGCGCACTGAAGTAACATGACATATTAATTGGTGTTTCCAACAAAAACGAATGGTACTGTGTTCGTAATCAAAATGCCTGCACAAAACCTATCCACAGGTGTACACAATTGAAATTTAAAGGCATCTTCACAAACAGGTAGTAATCTTCAAAACTATCTTTCATTTTGACTTGATCACGGTTTGCATAATAATGTAAGATATTGAAAGTATCATTAACCATTTATATAGAAACGTTGGTTGAAGTATACAAAAAATACACCGACAAAGCAAACGACAAATTGCAAAGTGGTATCCAAGCTATAATAATTCACCCCTTGTCATGTCGAGTAAGAACTCATTTTCAGCTTGTGATTCAATTGAGACGAGGTCCGCTTCATTGGCCAGACTCTGGCAGTAAGTTCTACTTTCTGACCACGTCATCTTTTTGTGAACCAGCTTGTAGCAAATTCGTTCACCATCGTCGGTCGATCGACATCTGGTATCTACAGTAATGCGTGGTACATATCATAAGAAGGATGTAAGGGCGATTATTTCCTCATTTGCTGAACTGTGAACTTTAAGCACACTGACAACAATCGAAACGCTTTCTGTTTGCAGTAAACACAATAAAGACGTAACATTTGAGTACAATTTACCATTTCTTTTTCAAAAAATGTTTATAATAATAATAATTCATTTTCAGCTTGTGATTCAGTCGCACACACGCACGCACGCACGCACGCACGCACGCACGCGCGCGCACACACACACACACACGCGCGCACACACACACACACACACACACACACACACACACACACACACACACACACACACACACACACACACACACACACATCATAGGTGAACAATTCCAATAGTAGTAAATCGCACAGACATGCGTCGGTAGTTAATCATGGTGCTTTTAAAGGGCGACCTGTTGGAATGAGTATATTGAGGCAAGACAAAGCTTCCTGATGTGGGTTGAATCTGATAAGCTGAAATATGACCCAGTATTTGACTCTATAAATTAAATTTGGGCTGATTTTTTTTAAAACAACAGACATCAACTGATCGGCAACTCTCTAGCCTCTATAAACTTCAAGATGGTAGGCCTGATCGATTTTGGAAAGAAATTAACCATATGAATAATTGCAAAGTACCCTTGCCAAATAGTAGGCCTATTGACGGGATCACAGACGCTGATAATATTACTGAACTATGGCGGTGTCGATTGAATCAGTTGTTTGATTGTTTGCATGATGACGACATCAAGTCCTTACAACATGATGTTACATCAACTAACAATATATGTGTTACTGTTGGTGGTATTGGCTTTGCGATTGGGCAGTTATACAAAGGTAATTCATGTTGCAAGCAACCTGGTTACACTTTTATATTTGTGATACACTAGGACACAAGTCAAACTACGTACGTACGTTGGTCTGGGATTTTATATCACTGATTTCATGTATGACAACTTGACAAGCAAATGAATTGTTTGTATACGTAACCGTTGCACTATGTAAATAGGTCAAACTTTTTTCGTTACCTCCACTATCCCCAAAGACGTGACGTTCCATTGACTTCTGACGACTCTCCGCAGCATGCTGTCGACTCTCCGTCGACACCTGTCGACTCTCCATTGACACTTGTCGACTCTCCATCGATACATGTCGACTCTCCATTGTCATCTGTCGACTCTCCATCGACACCTGTCGACTCTCCATCGACACCTGTCGACTCTCCATTGACACTTTTTGACTCTCCATCGACGTCTGTCGACTCTCCATCGACACCTGTCGACTCTCCATTGACACTTGTCGACTCTCCATCGACGTCTGTCGACTCTCCATTGACACCTGTCGACTTTCCATTGACTGCAGCCGACTGTCTATCGACTTCTGTCGACTCTCAGTACTTTGCTGTCGACCCTCCATTGACTTCTGTCGACCCTCCATTGACTGTTGCACATTTTGTATCGACTCTAGTCGCATCTCCATTAGTTGTATTCGATTAGACATCGTGTCTAGCATAAGAAGCATCTCCTCCATAAGCGCCACTTGATGATCATTTATGTTGTCATTTGCGTACTGATTCGTAGTCACCTGAGCGAAAACACGGACACCGCAGATACACCAGAAGAAGAACGCGAAGTAAAGCATCTTGATGGGCGTTGCGTCTCCTGGTGTGTTACGTGTCGTCAGCTGAATAATGAGATCAACGAAATAAGATAATGGCTAACGTAATATCGCAGGATATAACCTAAAAGCGGTATCATTAATGTACGCCGTGTTTGTGTGCGTGCGTGTGTGTGTGTGTGCGTGTGTGCGTGTGTGCGTGTGTGCGTGCGTGCGTGCGTGAGGGAGAGAGAGAGAGAGAGACAGACATACAAACAGACAGACATACAGACAGACAGGTCTTGGCAGATTTAATGTCGTCTTTAAAAAAATATTCTAATGTCTATCAATGCATTTCGTAATTTTTTGGGTATATGTGCACATGTATATAGGTTAGCTACTGTATGAACTTTTGAATATAATCTTTACTATGGTATGCTTATGTATTATTAGCTAAATTACTTTGTAAATATATTATTATTATACTATAATTATTAATAAAGGTGGCACTCGTGGTAGCGGTTATTTAAATGGCAAAGAATAGGGCGTATATCGTATGCACTCACATGCAATTACACGTGTAAAAATATCAATACGAAGGAAGTCCCTACAAGGTTTAGGTGGTCCGACAGTGGGTAGGGATGGGATGACCGGTGTCGCGCTTACATTTATCTGGGCGTTAAATAATATCCGGGTGACGTTTCTGCGCGTGCATGTATCTAGAGGAATGTATTTAGCACCAGCTATGACTGTCGCGCTTTCATTTATCCGGGCGTTATGTATGTTTATATATATATATATGTGTGTGTGTGTGTGTGTGTGTGTGTGTGTGTGTGTATGTGTGTGTGTGTGTGTGTGTGTGTGTGTGTGTGTGTGTGTGTGTGTGTGTGTGTGTGTGTGTGTGTGTGTGTGTGTGTATACATAAATTATAAAATGTTTGCTTCCCACAAACATCAACAATAATATCTGTCGTAAAACAGTTTCCTCTCCACGCTTATTCTTATACTTGGTCACAAATCTGAAACAGCAAATTATAATTATGTACTCTAACTATAACGCTCGTATTACGACAACAAACGAAACATATTTAACTGATGAATATTATTTATCACTACGTGATCTACTGGTGCCAAATATTATGCCTTACATATGCACATAAACATCACCCATATAAAATTTAACGGCCGGATAAATGTAAGCGCGACACCGGGCTGATGGGATTTCGACACCCCCATGCTATCTACCAGTTGCCTGTTTACAAATGCATGGAAGATGGTAACCTGAGTAACGAAGTCGGGTCTATTTATTTTAAGTCACAAGACGCAACATGCGTAGGCCAGCTGGATAACATCAACTCTGACATACTTGACGAGTGACTCAGGCGCTACCTAGTTGAAACGAAGTATAATGCAAAAGTACATTTGTTTTGCAGAATACATGTTTAGACAAGATAGGCATAATTATATTATTAACCCAACGAATCTATTTGTAGCATTACCGGGTACTCTAGAAAACTCTTGACATACAACATTGAGTCATACGACACTTGGTCACAAGACGTTTGGTCACACGACACTTGGTCACAAGACATTTGGTCACACGATATTTGATGATAAGAAATTTGAGACGGCTATCATAATTATTAACATACGTACACACATATATATGTTACTGCATAATGCCATTATTAAAATAAGTATGTGGTTTATCCTCGCGCGCCAGGAAGCGCTGCTGATCACGTCAGACTCAAAAACCCTGCCAGATCACCTTGCCAAACGGTGAAGTTAATCTGCTGAGCTAATAATCTCGTCGCCTTCCAAGATACGACTGTTTTCCTTTTGGCTAATCGTGGTTGATATTACACGTAATGTTCAGGATATCTGCAGCCATGAACTAATAACTCTCCTGTCTGGTGGTTCATGTATCCATCAGTACCTATAGTTTGTCCCTTAATCAACTTGTCTGTATAACATCCAAATCTGATGTCAATAGTGGACGCTATATAAAATTAAATACAATATATATAACTAGTGGTTTCTGAAGCTAGCATGAGCACAAGCACATGACAGACGACACCACTAACTTATATCGATTGGTCATTGTTTGGCAAGCATAAACATATACAAAACCAATTGTGTTGCGCACTGACGTACCGAAGATTGCATTCTTAACTTGAAAACACTGGTTTATAAAACAGACAAAGCCAGTATCTGTTAATGTGCTACAGCTTTGACTTTTTTGTCAATAGGCAGCTTCACCTATATACGTTGACTCTCAACTTATCGTTCGTTCCGTAACTTGTTAGTATAAGCGGTAGCTGAGTTTGTCAATCACGTGTTCGCCATAGGTTTCATGTCAAGATTCGTATACGCATACGTATACGGACAGAACTTTGCTCACCGAAAACTAGCTCACTGTACCGATGTTTAACGCAGCGTTGCTAACCAAGGAAACAAAAAGGCGGACAGTTACTTATTTTATATCATGCTGTGTATATTTACAGTAGTTCATACTCATACTAGTTGGTAGGGTATTTTACATGGCAGTGCGTATCGACACTCTTTCATGCAATATTAAATAATATTGTCCGGTGTTGAAGTCTCCTCCAACTCGGTCGCCAAGTCGCAATCATCTACGCCTACGTCGGCCACTTTCGTTGCGCATCAAATTGACAGCCACTGGCCAGTGAAACTTGGGTATGAATTCGTCTCCGGTTTCGCATTTTTATCTCTGTCTTCTACCAAGTCACTCCTTTTTAATGTGCGGATGAGACATGACGTGTTTGTCTGATCGCGTGTTACTTACCTAAGGAATGTTGATGGTAATCGTGTTCTCGTAATTAGTATGCTAGATTAAATGTCAACTGATTTCAGAAACGCCTACAACCCGTCTAGTAATCCCTAATCAGATTGAGATCAGCCGAGCATGCGCAGACTTCGCCCACGTGACAACGTGAATGTTCGTTGTTTGTGTGGTGAGGAGGTTTTCTTGACCTGGGCGAACATCCTATTACGGCCTGCGCAATTACTTACCTAGGCGACAACGTATCTATTTATAATCGAGATTGTGTATGCGGATAGGTTAATGTCTTCCTCTTAGGTAGACGTCTTGAACTTTAAGCGCCACATTTTCATGGACACCTAGAATAGGACGTAAGACCTATATTTTATCAGAACACACCACATGTATAAACATTCTCACCTTTTAATCAGATTTTCGGAACATAAAACATAATGTGCACGTAATAGGTAAAAGGTAACCTAACAATCGGAACCATGCGCGTGGCAAAAACGTCGGGAAAATGGCCACTTCGTCATAGACTTGTCAACATGGAATTGGCGCTGAAACAATAATGCTTATGTCTATCCTCATTCCAATGGCATAGCAATACGAATATTATTTAACAATTCTACACTATCACGTTATTTTGTATTTTTCTGCTTGCCCTTACAAGATGCATGCGAGATTAATATGTGCAAAAGGTTGCACTAAATTGAAAGACACCGTGACGTCATTTCAAATTCATGCCACATTAGGCATATATTGTTTTCTGGCATGGGCAATCTTATTCTGTTAACGCGCGCACTGGGCGAAAGTCGGTGAAGTTTTCTATTTACGCCAAACCGAATCCTTCAACATACACAGTCACAAACAAATGTCGCTTAAATCTCATATTATATGCTAGATTTGATTGTCTGCCTCTTTAGTATCACCAGTACGAAGTAAATTACTTGGATATCCTTTTAACAGGATTTAACAAGATTGTCACACAGAGAATTAACCCTAGATGGCTTATCGAGAGTCCAACCCTTTTTATCACATTTTTATATTTAAACATTCTCACTACTAGCACCCACACAATCAGCATATATTACGTTCCATTCATTTACTGTCCTTTGTGAAAATGAGAACTTTCTTATACATAATCAACACAACACTAAGCAACACTAGATGCACCCATGCAAGTGTATGATCACAGCCGACTGTTGTAGAGCATGACAATGTTGTGACAGAGACTAGTGACACTGTTGTGTCAACACGCTCCACGGTGTTGCCGCAGTTTACTATACCTGCTAGGAAATCTGGCAGATCGCGTGTAGCACCAGCTTGGCAAGCAGACTATGTCATGAACTAAGTGATCAGTGCGACCAATTGTCGAAGGCCAATAAGAATAACGGCCGTGGTCGCACAGGGAATCTGGAGGTAGTCTACCCTTCAATTCCGTAGTTGTGATAAATAATTAATCCGATAATAATTATGTTTCATAGCAGGTTGGTTAAGGACATTTGTTCACAGTGACATTAGCTTAACTGGACTTTACGATGACAATGGACGTTATCAGCTGTGAACTTACTATGTTTCGTGATGATGTTATGTTAGATCGAACTGATCGTTTTACTACGCGTCACCGGAACTGTGCGAGTTCCCGCGCCTTGTATGCTGTCCTCCCACGCCAATAAAGTTGTTGTTATTTTACGTAAAATGTTATCGAATTTTCTCGGCCAAGCTGTAACAGGCAGAGAACTAATATCTTCCCCGGTAAACATCGAACTTAAAATAGTCATTCATGTCTTCTGCCATTAAGAATCCCTCTGATATTATATTTCCAGCACTATCTTCCAGAGGACCGACCTTATCCTGAATTTTCTGTTTGCTCCGAACATATGCATAACAACTCTTGCTGTCATGTTTTATATTACAGGCTAACTCTTTATATATTTCTAATTCCAGTTGTAACTTGGTTAAGTGCTTCTTTATAAATGTTGCAGTCTTCATCATTTCCAGTTCGTCTATATGACTTCCACATAATTTGTTTGTACTTAATTTTTTTAATGACTTCTTTCGATAGGTGTTTCTTTCTGGACAGTTTCCCATGTTTTTTCAAGGGAACAGATTTATCGACGATGCATTCAATATCCCCCTTTAAGATATCGCAGTATTCTGTTGCTGTTTTATTCTTCAGTGTGTTATTCCAGTCTATCTTTGCTAAATAATCCCTCATGTCCTTACATCTTCCTTTGTGGACATTTCTCCTTTACTGCTTTTTACTATTCTTTTCTGATTTTATTTTGATGGTAAATGTATCTGGTTGTGATCACTACTCCCCAGTGGCTCACATATATTGACATTGTAAACCACTTCATTCTGTGAGGACAAAACTATGTCTAACACATTCTCACCCCTGGTTGGTTCTAGCACACGTGGAGAAAGGAAACTATCTTGTACTAGAACTAAAAATTCTCACTCCCCGTACTCTGTAGAGATTTCCACTGCATATGACCATGGTTAAAATCCCCATAAAAATACAGTACCGTTTGCTCACTTCCCTTATAGCGTTTTGTACTTTTTCATTCTCTTCTATGCTTATGTTTGGACTTCGATAAACTAACCCAACCGTTAACGTTGAGTTTCCTGTAACTATGTTACACCAAACAGCTTCTTAGCAATATGCTTCTCTTTCAAATTTTATTTCATAAGCCTGGATAGATTCTTTAATATATAAAATAACTCCACCTTCTTCCTATTCAATCTTTCCTAAATATTACATAGCCTGTCAGTCCTATTTCGGCATCTGATATATCAGTGGTGGCCAATGATTCGGTTATACCCATTATGTGGGGGTCAATATCTTCTACCATAATGTTTTAGTTCACTTCTTTTGTTTACTATGCTCCTTGCATTTAAACAAACGCATTTATATCCAGCTTCAGAACAGTTTTCCCGGCTGTCCTTTTCTAATTTAGTTGAGTTGTCTTTATCTATCCCTCCATTTTTAGGTTTCTCTGTTAATCCCCCCTGCGCATCTAACTTAAATACATGCAACCTGTTCGATTGCCAACGTATCGCAGCAGGTTCTCTGAGAAAACTGCTGCCCCTTTCCACTTAGATGGAGGCCATCTCTCATCTTCCCTCCCAACAAAGAATCTCCATATATCTATGAATCACACCCCCTAATCTTCACACATCTGCTCAACTAGTTCGTTGCTCGCCATCCTCTTGCAGTTTCTACAGGTTGACCCCCTTCCTCCCAAAACTGGCAAAATTCCTGAGAGAATAATATGTTCAACTCTTGTCGTCTTTAACTTCCTCACTAACTGTCTGTACTTCTGTCCTATCCCAGTTGTTCCCTCCCTGTCTACATTATTTGTCCCTACGTGTACTAGTCTAGCCCCCAGTAAAGAAACAATGACGTCCTCCCCCTCACTTATCTTATAGTGTCTTATCTGTCTTTCTCAGAATAGAGTCTTTCATGAACACCCTCTCTTTTCTCATTGGTCCCTCTGTCATCGTCTCAGAATAGCTCCTCAGGTTTGCATCTGTCTGGTTGTTATCTTTCCACCCTATCGTCTTCTCTCTCTCCTGACGCATTCTCTTCCGTTCCATTCTTTCCTGCCACTTTTTTCTTTGTCACCTTTCCTCCTGACATCGTCCCCTTTATCGACTTCTCTTCTGTCACATTTACTTTCACTTCCTTTCGTTCCGTCAACTTTCCTCCCATCGCATTTTCTTCTCCCCCTCCCGTCTCATTTTTCCTCCTACCTCCTTAGCTACGGTCACGTTCTCCCCTCTCACCTTCACGCCTGTCACGCTTCCTGCCGTCGTTTCTCCAATCTCTTCCCCTTCAATCATCTTCTATCCTCTCTGTCTCCTTTCCTCAGTCTTCTTGCCACTACTCTGTTCCTTTAGTCTCACAGTATTCCCAACTCTTTCCCTGTCGTCCCTCTCCATTCCAACTGTCTCCTTGCTAATTCTCATCTCCATCCCCTTCACAATATCTGTCAACCTAACTACCTCCTTCTGCAGACATTCCACCTTCCAACACCCCACGCACTGAAAGGTGAATCCCTCTTCCTTAGTATCTGCCCATGACTTCCAACAGACAGACAAGGTAAATCCACCCAGCTGTGGCAGTGACCGCACACCAAGTGTTGCTTTGCTTTGACTTGCCGCTTGCAAGGCGCCATATCAGAATTGATTTAATAATAATGATAATAATTTAATTAGCTATTCAAAATAGTTTAGTCAACTGTATTTACATTATTCACTATATAGTATTTAAGAAGACTGTTTACTGTGCACAAACGTTACATTTTTAAAACTAAGATAGTCTTTAGAAAGACTGTTTCCTGTGTACTACAGCACACTTTATGTTACAGCAGATTGTAATTACGCAGCTGACTATCTACCCTATCACAAAACGCTAACGTTACTGGCAGTGTCACGAGTGACTTAATATAAATACAATCAATTACTTTACGTTAGACTGCCTTATTTATGTGATTGCTAATCAAAGTATCTAGCAGGTTCTGGCTTACTCAGATATTATCTTATATAAGTAGTTTTATGTTACATTATTTCCTATATATTCTACCACATAATCAGGTTTGTTCAATCTTGTTTACATACTTATCGAAGCCTAAATGACCCTATTATCACTCACTAGGCTAAAGTGTTCTAAAATACTTTACCTAACTTTAAGCACAATTGTTACTCAATGTATGCCTACTGCTACTTTATGAATAATATTAAGACAACAATAATATCCTCGATAAATAATTCCACTCGCTTTTCAACCTTTCTGCACCACAAATTCTCAACGATCTAGACAGGAAGACAAGGGAAGAAAAGAAGAATTTAAACATTGTTGAAATCGTACGATCTTCCCGACCTCGTCCGCCGTCTTTGCTTTCGATTTGCAAGGTGTCCTGTTTTGCGTTGATAACCCAGTGAACGACACACAATTTGTTAATTCCTTACACATCGTTTGTCAGAAAATCGTGTACTGTTTATTTGGAAATGAATTTGGATGTTCTTGATGTAAACGTAATTGTCATGTACCACGTATGTAAGTATTGGTTTTGAACTATTCTACATCTTCGGTCACGAAATTTAACTAAAATGTCAATCATTTGTTATGTGTTGTGTTTTCATTTCAATTATAATCTATAATTATAAAACAGTTCGTTCTCTATTTGTTTGTGCCCCCACATCTCCGTCAGTTTTGCATGTATCGGGCTGAAATTTTGCATATGATCTACAGGGCCCATTGAGATAGGTTCATAGATTTATTTTCGAAATTCGTACGAGGGTGGAGAACTTGGGGGGGCTCAATATTTCGTGGAGTTCCAACTTGTGGAGTTCCAGCCGCGGAATCTAATGTGTTTCTATATCATCGTAAAGATAATTAGTCGAGTTGCTGCCCTACTATGTTCAGTATGGAACCCGAAAATGATTGGTAGTGCTTTTTGCTGAATCATGTACGTTATGTGTCCCTCAACTAAAATTAGCGGGATGGAAATGCGCCATCCTTGGGCAACTTATGGGTGCCAGGCAAATCCAAGATGGCTGCCGTGAACCTAGGTCAAATTAGAAAATGTGTTACATTACTAGGAACATGATTTTGGTGTATATACACATATGAGGCATATTGGCATATGAGGAATTCAAAGGAACCATTTCCAATGATGTCCGACTATGTTTTCACATGACAAAAATTAAAAATGGCCGTCATTTTCACCGAAAATAGCACAAATCGAGCATAACCTTTGGTTGGTGTATGCTAGAGACACAATTTTGGTGTCCATCCCTATGTTTTACCATATCAGGAATTCAATGGAACCATTCCCAATGATGCCCGACTATGAACACCTGACCAAAATTTTTAAATGGTCACTATTTTTACCGAACATATGCCAGAGACACGATTTTGGTGTCTTTACCTATGTCTTAACATTTGGGCAAGAACACAGTATTGGTACACACTTGACCTACCTTAATTAAAAGTTAAATAAATGTTGTACAATGATAGAAAATGTTTTCTTTGACTTGGCGTTGGCACTAGTTAATGTGGAAAGTTATTTTTCAATCAAATGTGGCGTGGCCATAGGTGATAAGACGCTCTATGGCATGGCATCACCATTTAGTCGTCTCATCACGGTCAGCACCGGCAAGTCGAATTAAAAAAATGTTTGACTATGAACTGTGCGTTGTCCCTGCATCAATCATATATGAATATGGATATCTGAGCACTGGGACAAAATCCACTTTCGTCTCTAAACTGAAAGTGGATGATCTTCAACCAACAGCTCCAGACATAGTAATCGTCGTTGGCCAGCAACTTCTATATCATATTGTTTGGCCCTGTGCTGGGTCTGCTTCAGATCTCGCCAACAGTATGAAGGACGAACTCAGCCAGTACCAATCAACAGAAGTGCTGGTCATCTTCGTTCGCTATGATGACCCGTCAGCAAAAGACCATGAACGAATCCGGCCTGCAGGTAAATGGGCTGTTGACTACAATATCACAATATCCAGCAAGCTCTCATGCCGCGATGCTATCATGAAGACGAGGCAAATAAGAAGGCTCTCATTAGGGTTCTCTCCACATTCAATTTGGGCAATAATGTGACGATGATTGGAAGAGAGGAGGGCGTATACAGCCATGATGTAGCAGATATTATTACCAGTAGTTATCTTCTGGAGGCTGTGAAGAATGGTAAGAAAACTGTAAGAATGATCAGCGATGACACTGACGTCTTTGTTATGCTTATCTTCTGGGTGTGGAGTATGCAGACGACAACCCGTGTGCAGCTAGACCAATGGTCTGGGGCTATCCTCAACATCAATGAAAGTTCTTTCCTCCTTGGTCCGAAATCCCTCCAACTGCTTGGTATGCATGCAGTGTCAGGCTGCGATACTATACTGTGTCCTATCCGAAATCATGTTTCTATCATCATCCAATCACAAGTCATGGTCGATTTTTGCTATTTTCTGTACAAATGACGACCATTTTGAATTTAAGTGTTCATAGTCGGGCGTAATTGAAAATTATTCCACTAAATTTCTGATATGGCAAAGCATAGGGATGAACACAAAAATCGTGTCTGTAGCATTAACCAATCAAACGTTATGCTCGATTTTTGGCTATTTTCGGTAAAAATGACGAACATTTTGAATTTTGGTCAGGTGTTCATAGTCGGGCATCATTGGAAATGGTTCCATTGAATTCCTGATATGTCAAAACATAGGAATGGACACGAAAATCGTGTCTCTAGCATAAACCAATTAAAAGTTATGCTCGATTTTTGCTATTTTCGGTGAAAATTACGGCCATGTTGAATTTATGTCACGTGAACATAGTCGGATATCATTGGAAATGGTTCCATTGAATTCCTCATATGCTAAAACATGTGTATAGGCACCAACATCATGTTCCTAGCATGCTCCAGTGCAAAGGTGTAACACATTTTCTAATTTGACCTAGGTTCACGGCTGCCATCTTGGATTTGCCTGGTTCCCACAAGTTGCCCAAGGATGGCGAGTTGCCATCCCGCTGATTTGAGTTGAGGGACCCATAAATTACATGATTCAACAAACAAAACATTACACTACCAACCATTTCCAGGTTCCAAAAATGGCAACTCGACTATAGGCCGAATCATTGCCAGACGTTACAATGCCCATATAGGCCCACGAGTCGTTCCTTTGTTGCAGCAATCGTTCAACTGCAGCACTTTAAAAACTTACTTTCTATTGTCCGGTATTCATTCATACAGCTGAGTGATTTGTTGCGTCGTGGAGTGAACGAACTTTTCCAAGGTTCGAAACGACAGCAAAAGGGTTCGCCCCAGAAATTATTGATTGAGAGTCCGACACTCTAAACGCTAGGTCACCACGCTCCTTCGTTTTTCAAATATCATTAGTAACCTTTATCATGTTTCTGGGAACTTCGCAAACAAACAGTCTTTCTGTATAGCTCTCCCTACATGCTGAAACGATCGGTTCTAGATTACTGCGCCTCTGTAAGCCTCAGTTCTGGGGATTGAGCCGCTACAGAACAGTTATTGTTGTTTTTATTATTAGTAATATTA
Organism: Escarpia spicata; assembly: GCA_963995525.1. Lineage (NCBI taxonomy): Eukaryota > Metazoa > Annelida > Polychaeta > Sabellida > Siboglinidae > Escarpia > Escarpia spicata. Next base: position 13,635,020 of record OZ023214.1, on the reverse strand, counting down.
TTGCAAGAAGGGGGCGCTGTCACAACGATACACGCTGGTGATAATGCGTGTTAAATAAACTTACTACCGTCACGGAACGGCATGCAACAAAAACATATCGAGGATTAAGGGTGAAGAAGTTATGCACCAAATTACACATTTGTGAATTGCAGCCCTGTAATAGACAGAAACGGTGGCGGAGTATTAAATATGGTCGGGCACGTCTGAATTCATTTCACAGTCATAACTGGCACTACGCTACTGGATAGAGCTTGTAATAAGGCGTTTTATTAATTGGTTGTGTAAGTTATTAATCGAGATCGACATAAACGTCGACCAATAACGTCGTCGCTTCCCCAACCAATTAATAGCATCAGTGATTACACTAATATGAAGTACACGCCGCGCAGTTGACGTATCACCCACGAATGTCGCAAATGTCCAAAACTATTTTGTTTTGTCACGACGCGGACATCGCGTTAATACAATTTTTTTCAAACCCCATGACAACCGACTGGGACGATAAAGAACATAGTCCCCAAAACTGAGTTTGACTTGGCTAAATTGAATTGTTAGGAACGTGAACTAAATACTAACTGTTACCTTTGCGATATACATTTCACTGTAATTGTACTTGGCAGTGGTGTTGCAGCACATGCAATTGGACAAAGCCGCCACTTCGTTCAACTTGAACGCAATTTGTTGTATGTAATTTGCAAAGGTGCAGGGGCAGGTTTCATGAACCGGCTAAGAACGTTCGTAACGCTAAGATGATTGTCTTACTAAATGACGCGATTGTTTTTTAACTATAAGCAAACATAGTAGTTTACGCAAACACGTGACGCTAAGTAATTGCGTAGCTTCATAAAATTAATGCTTGAAACCGTACGTCTGAACACAGTTGTTTTTGTTTATGATTATTTAGCTTACTTAGTACATTTTTATTGCGATATTTCGCTTATTTTACGTGCAGCCAGCAACACGAACCCAGCGACACGTATGGTACATACGTGTTCTCCGTTTTCGAGAGCACTCAAGTCATTTGCGTCTTCTCCGGTGTTTTATAAACATAATATCATATTATAGTTTGCCATCACAAGGGACATGAATGGTTTATATTTTAAATAGATTCATTGCACAATACACAAGTTAGGCTTTTAAAGAAAGTATTTTTATTTAGAAATGATTTATAACTATCAGCTCTTTGCGAGTTTTGAAATGCATTGCCATTTCCAGTATAATAGCGCATTTCTAGTAAGATCAATGTGCGATTTTATGCATGCTTAGTTATATTCGAGTGTATTTCCATTGGATGCCGCCCACTTAGTACACCGCATATGTTTCATTTAAGTAGTTATTCCGCCATTGTAGCGTGGTCCATCTGAATAGTCGTGTCCGTGTTGTCGGCCATCGAATACTTCCGGGAATTCTAAAATGATGACAGCGAGGTATAGTATATTTAGGATTTACAGCTATCAGTTCTTTGCGAGTTTAGACATTCAGGCGTAGTGTTTCACGTATTATCACGAAGCTGACTGGCGGTGGGCTAAATAAATTGTGGAGGATGTTTTAAGATCAGTAAATATCACTGACTCCTCTTCGTGCCGCAGATGGCACATAAAGCTTCCGCAAGATCACGTCACTGGTGTCCACCAGCAGCCCGCCTCGTCATGGTTGCCCAGGTTAGACTGCGCGTTGTCAACTCACTCATGATGGTTCTTCCCGTATGACGTTTCTGAAACCACATCTCCTTTCCCGTCTTCTGTCCAATATATAGCTGTCTGGAACACTGTTCCACGGCATATTCGGCAAACGTGCCCAAGCCATCTCTCCCTCCCTCTATGTGTATTGCTGTGTTGATTTTCCAATTAAACACTTCGTTTGGGGATTTTGTTATACTAGAATACACGTACGAACTTCCCGAGACATAATGCTCTGGAAGGTAACTTGTGTGCTATCATTTCTGTCATTGTCCAGTACACAAGACGTGCAATATATGTATTACTCAGAACGTAACTGTTGTACAATCTTATGTTTATGTTCATGTTGAGCTGTTAGCTGCATAGCAGGCGACCTGCTGACCTTGTTGGTTATAGCTGTGACTTTTTTTCTGAATGTCCAGATGCAATCACGAAAAATACATACGACGCAAGATAATAGAAGCAGTTAACAATACTCCAAGCATTATCGTTGATAAATGTATACATACAGTTTATCTAGTTTCAGCACTTGTTTTAAAAACTATTACTGAATTACGAATTATAAATCCCACTGCACTATCCACAGTTGTTATGTATGTAACACATAGTCGTATACAATATGTTATGTCATTATGTATTAATTTTGTACTTACTTACTAACATTGAATTATATTATTTTTATTAAAATTTATTATTATTAGAATGTATTCGATTTATTTTTTGTTAAAAGGGGTTTCCCATGTTAGCGACATGTTATGTCAAAATGGGAGTCGTACATGTATCTATGGTCAACATATATATGTCTGCCTCTCTAACTGTCTGTCTGTCTGTCTGTCTGTCTGTCTGTCTGTCTGCCTGTCTGTCTGCCTGTCTGTGTGTGTGCCTGTCTGTGTCTCTGTATGTGTGTCTGTCTGCCTGTGTGTCTGTCTATGTCTGTCTGTCTGTCTGTCTGTATGTCTGTATGTCTGTCTGTCTGTCTGTCTGTCTGTCTGTCTGTCTGTCTGTCTGTCTGTCTGTCTGTCTGTCTGTCTGTCTACGCACGTTAACTGCCCTCTTTATAAACACTAGCCAGACTGCCAATCCTTCTGACGGTGCATCAGCCACTACACTTTCCGCTGAGCATAAATCAAATATGCCGTTTTCAAAAATATTTAATCAGTACCAGTTTCGTTTTGAGTTTCAAGTTTAGCTGTTATTTCATGTAGCTCCTTTTCTGTTCTCCCTATAAGGTCAATGTTATCAGCAAAGCGGAGATTGATCAAAAAGCCTAACTGTATGGTAAGACGGAACGAACGTCCTTCGCTACTATTTACCGATATATCTGACTATACCTAATGTGAGATTCAGCGAAATGTAAATAGGCAGCACGAATTGGAAGGTCGCAGAAATCATTCCGGGGTACGTATTGACTCATCTGTTGATGATTTTAGTAGGCTTATCGATTCTGAGATTGGCTAATGCTTTTGTATTGATACGCCTCTGACTTTAGTTTCCGATTATTTAGGCGCAAAAGTAGTTACCTATTATTATTATGGAAACCTAGAAGACGGTTTCCCACTGTATTCATACGTACGTTTGTTACGTTTTACTTTGCGAACAATTGATCTACCCTATAAAATGTGAGAACCTTTGACATGAATTTCGAAAAGAATGCTTTAAGGACCTAGTACTCATATCATCGATAACGGTAAACCTTGACGGAAATATAATTCGCTCTAATTCGAATAGTACAGATCAAGCACATATACGGCAATAATCCTCTGAACGGTAAAATTGCTCAACGGAGTACCGTTGGGGGGCCTGGAGGCACGTACCCCCTAGACCTTTTGAATTTTGCATGACGTAGACCTTTTTGAATGGGCCCGCGTGATCATAGACGCCTGGGAACGTGCCCCCGTTCAGGTTACAATAACCAGAAATTACGGCGACGCGGCGGCGAACAATTTTCAACAGCATCCCCCCCCACACACACACCCACCCCCGTCTCCATATGTCACCGGTCGGGCCCAGACAGCGGAAACTGAAGTTATGGCGGCGCGAGAGCGAACATTTTTCTACATTTTCTACACCATTGTATGGCCGCCAGTGGAGGTTTGTGCCCCCCCCCAGACTACTCTAGGTGGACACCCCCTTGAGTGTTTCGTAAGAAGGGCTTTGGCAAATTTTAAAACAATACTCAATGTATGGCAAATAGGTCCCCCATTTCGAACAAATGTTTTGGTACGCCAAGGATGCCTACTATCACCAGTACTATTAACCAGTTACTAAAAACATCCTGCAAGAAGCACTGAACAGCACAGTCTCTATCAATGGGAGAGTAATAAATAATATCTGCATTACTGATGACCTTACAGGGGAACAGAAAATGAACTACAGGAACTAACAATAAAACTCGAAACGAGAGAAAAGGCATATGGCATGGAAATGTGCTCAGATAAGCACAAAATGATAACAAAGAGTTGCAACGAGAAAACCAACAGGGTAATGATTAACGGAAAACATTTCGAACAAGTAAGATCGTTCAACTACCTGGTTGCTATTATATCATAGGAATGTAGCTGAAATGAGGAAATACAAGCCAGAATACGCCAATCAATATCAGCTATGGCAAGACTTAAACAGATAAGGAATAACAACAACATCACTACTGCAACAAAGATCAAACTGTTTAAGAGCCTAGTGGTGACCATAGTGACCTACGGTCGTCAAAGCTGGAATTGAAATGCAGAAACCGAGAGGAGCAGGCTTCCGAGATTAAATACTCACAAAAAAGCTACAGTGATATGGACACGCCACACGCCTCAACTTCATCGCCAACGAATTACTCAAAAAGGGGAAGACCGAGAAAGATGTGGCTCGACAACATCACAGAATGGACTGAGTTGCCGCACAAAGACCTGCAGCAACACGAGACAGAGACCGGTGGGAGCTAACAACTCATCCAGATGTGCACCCCAACGTTCGTCTCGGTCAATTAAGGGTTGAGTGAGTGACCGCCCGGAAAATGTACACTTTGACCATTCAACGGTGTTGTTTTTTGTATGACCTCAAATTACACATGTCCCATGATAGTGATGTCAATGACAATTTTAAATTGCAAATTCTTTGTTTCATATTTTCTGTTTAAATTGGCTTAATTTGATTTTCAGCGAAGTTATGAGTCAATTAATTTATTTTACTTATTTTGATGTGAGAATTGTGTTTAATTAGCTCAGCATTCACAGTTTGTAGACGGAACATGTTGATAATTGTATTCCAAAATAATAAAATATATGACCAATACCTAATTACGTGGATGCAAAGTGATAGTCGGCCGACTGAATTAGCGGCGTTTCCCTTGACCGCGTGTTTTATAGTGTCCACCAGCTGTTCGTGTCACTAGGAACGTACCACAAAATATGAGTATTATCATATATATTAAGTTAGAATTTGTTTCGGTCTTTGTGAATTTATGTCAATCAACGACATATCTAATTGTTGTAATAACCCCAGGTTTGACGAAACCGTGCAGTCTTTCTCAGCAGATACATCAATAGTATATATAATTTTATGTGGCAAACGAGGTGCTGAATCCTTGACCCATAGTAATCAATACAATTCATTTTTACATGTTTGACGGCATCTGTTTTCGACATCTCCGGTTTACGATCTGGTCGCCGTCCGCGAGTCCCCTCGTTAGCAACCGGTGCGCCGCCCCACATATGGCACTCGAGGGCCCCCTCGTTAACAGCCGGTGCACCCCTCCACCCGTCCTCCCAACGAAGCCCCTCGCTAACAGCCGGTATACATGGTGCTCGTCATTGCAGGCGTTTCTCTCTTATAAGCCCGTAGGTCGCTCGCACTCTTCGCTTGTTGCAACAAGGGCGGCTCCTGTGGGCAGAAGACGCGACGAACAGACGTAAGAAGGACATGGCGTTAAGGGCCACAGACAACGTGAACATGGCGACACTCACAGTTGTCTTTCTGCTGATGACGGCTTTCGGGGTGACTTTCGGAGACCAGGAAGTGGTCGCCAGTCAGGAGGTGAGTTGTCGATGTTGCTTTGAGTTTCCACGTTTATTCCAACAAGTGGATGCGGCCTAACACTTCAATGCGAAACAACTCAGTTTCCACTGCGGAAGCTTCACGACAACTCAAATGAGGCGACTAATAAGACAAGAAACGTAGCATGTACAATGTAGCATTTATGTCGCCTCAATACTAGTGATTTCGACGTAAAATACACACTGATATAATTACTATTATTGTTATTATGACGTAGTAAATACTATTTTACAAATTTGCGTGTGTAATTTTGAATTGACTATTGATCTTAATCTCCGAGTGGATATGAACTCTTCTGTGTGAATTTGGTGCATTAGGAGCCATGTTTGTTTAATATCAAATTTGACACAAAGTTAGTCAGCAAGCTATTTTGACTACATGAAGATATTTAGCGACTATTTCATTCACTTGACGTTGCGCCAGTTCAGTCAGCTGTATGAAAGAGGACCTAGCTACAGACAGTCATGTGAACGACTAACCTTTGCACAGTGCATAGTAATTACACTGCGGCTGACCGAGGCCATCTTAAGATTGTGTTCAAATTAGGTCTGCCTGTGGGTGAAGTATAAAACACTTTGTGCAGTCATCACGATTGGATACCACGCTATATAATAAATTACCTTTATATTTATGTAAAGATCATCACAATGTGGATGGTACCATTGATGGCAGTTACACTGTTGAGACATTACTCTACACCTGAATATATCAACGTAGTATGTACACGTATTTCCATCACCTATTACAATACACTGTTCTCGTTTGTTCGCAGGAACTACTATCTGGCTTGGCCGATGACCCGTTCGGTGAAAGTCAGCTCGACACACTAGGCGACGCCAACTTGCCAGACGTTGGTCGGCAGCTCCACTCTCTTGGCGGGACGTACGTCAACCCAGATCGAGACTTGGACGCTGACAATCCCGTCGACTTAAAACGGGCGTTCGACAAGATTGGACACGGCAGCTCTTTTGGAAGGCTAAAGCGATCGGTGAAGTTTAACGACGTACATAGTAAACTTGTCAACGTCGGAGGTAAGGAGAAGCGACCATTCGATAGAATCGGGTACGCAAGCAAGTTCGCCTCTGATCTCGTTCAGATACCGTCGCACAATCGTACAGAAACATCGGATAATACAGTTGGGCGTCATATTGGTCTTAATAATAATAATAAAATAAATAAGAAGGCATTTGATACAATCGGGCATCAGAGCTCTTTTGATGGACTAAAGAAAACACCCTTCGACAAAATCGGGTACTCAAGCAAGTTCGCCTCAGACCTTCATCAGAAACATAACGATAATGGTGATTCAGTGAAAGAGGTATCAAAAGCAATCATTGATACCATAGAATTTCTGGGAGTTTTGTTGTATGGCCCCACGAAAAGAGCATTCGATACAATTGGGCACCAAAGCCAATTCGGTGGACTTAAGAAAAGAGCATTCCATAATACAGTTGCGCACCGCAGTGCTTTCGATGGTCTAAATAAGAGAGTATTTGATACAATTGCGCACCAAAACGCTGTCGGTGGACTAAAGAAGAGAGTACAGAGTAAACCAGTCCACGTCGGCGGTAGGGAGAAGAGACCCTTCGACAAAATCGGGTCCTCAAGCAAGTTCGGCTCTGACTTCAGTCGGGAACACGACGATCGGCTCGGTCAGGAACATGACGATCGTGGTGATTCAGCGAAAGAGACAATAAACGTACTCAATGCTATGCTCGAATTACAGGGAGTTCTGTCCCAAGACCCTAAGAAGGGATTAGGTAATCTAATTAGGCACCAGCGTGCTTTAAGTGGATTAAAGATGAGTGCATTTGATACAATTGGTCATCTGAGCGCTTTCCGTGGACTCTCTAAAAAGTCCCTTGACTTGGATGATAATGGAATCGTCTCACACAGCGCACATAATGAATTGGGTAAGTGAACTGTATTGTCAGCGTTTAGTGTTGGTATGTTGACAACAGAGTCAGCAGAGGAATCATTATACATATTTACTGACGAAATATCGGAGTGCAATTGTATTCACATTGTTGAATTATGCTTTATGATCTGTTGAATGTTCGGTCCTGTTGCGTGGTTTGACGTCGTATTTGCCCGACTGTCCTTTCCAACTGGACGTCCTCTTTATGAGACTTTCCGTCTGCTCAGTTGATCCTCCTCTTTGTGAGACTGTCCGTCTGCTCGGTTGTTCTTCCTCTTTGTGAAACTGTCCGTCTGTCCGGTTGTTCGTCCACTTTGTGAAACTGTTCCGTCTGCTCGGTAGGTTATCCTATGTGTGAGACTGTCCATCTGCTCGGTTGTTCGTCCTATTTTTAAACTGTCCGTCTGCTCGGTTGGATGTCCTCGTCAGGCGACTGTTTATCTGCGTTGGATGTCGTTATTTGTCCTGTCCGACTACTCGTCCACGCGGATGGACATCCTTTATGTAAGACTGTCCGTCTGCCTAGTTGGAAGTCCTTGCTGTCAGTATTCTTTGACAGTCTGACAGCATAATCATACATATGTTTCGTACACATGTACATACATAACAAATCGCACATTTTACTAAAATTTGGTCGTCCTCATTTTGAGACCGTCCGTCTGTGTTGGACGTCTTCATTTTGAGGCAGTCCATATTCGTTGGACGTCCTCATTTTGAGACCGTCCGTCTACCTTGGACGTCCTCATTTTGAGAACGTCCGTCTGCGTTGGTCGTCCTCATTCTCAGACCGTCCGCCTTCGTTGGACGTCTTCGTTTTCAGACCGTCCTTTAGCGCAGATTGACATCGTCGTTATCAGACGCCTGGACACGCCCATATGCATGGTCACCGTTTTTTGATGTTTCTGACTGAGTTTAGGCTGTGTGAAAATGGTGAATATGTCCTGGATCTGGATGACGCTTGACAATATGAATGCAGTGAAGGTCAATCAATATCTGCATGTTGCGATGTTTATTGCAGAGACTGCAACAGCCGCGACTGGTGTGGAAGACAGCGTCGCCGACGCCGTATAAAATTCCTGTTGATTGAAGGGAGGAAACACTTTTCTTTTTGGTAAGTTATCGTGAAATGATCACTGTTATTATATAGTTCAGTATTTAAAAACTGTATTTATTCTAAACAAACAATCTGAACTAATCAGCCGTGTCGCTAAAACGTAGCGCAATGTTCCTATTCGGTCCTTATAATATTTATTGGAATATTCCTTCATGTTCACTAATATCTTTGCCACACTTGTACGTCAGTAATGTAGTTATAGAATTGAAAGTATGCAAGTGTAAAATAGATCCTGCAGTCGACAACACTTAATTGATCAATTGATTTATTATTTGACTCGTTGTGTTTCAGGACTGTTCTGAGTGGGCTATGAGCCGGGAGATAATACGACGATGTCACCGCTCCATTGTTATCTGACGTCACCTCGCCGAACACGCCAACATCTCGTAATGCCATCGATAAGCTCCATTAATCCTCACTATAAAGTTATATACCCAACAAATTGGCATATCAGTTCGTACGCGTGTCGCATATGCCCTGTTGTTAATACAACTGTGAGGTCTAATTAGAATGACAACATAATAATAATTAGCATAGTAATAAGTAAACGAAATACAGCGTACGACATTATTTTGTGCTTGTCTCATAATGGAAATGCAAGTGCGCAGTGAATATTCAATAAACTTCGCGGCTGGACAGTGTCGCATCGAAATCAAACGTTTCTCATTGATCTGTCTTACTTATCTTATGTGCAGCATTGTAAACGTTTTACGTCTACACTTCTGTGGTCGTTTATTGGTATGCTTATTATAGTACAGTCGTTCTGAATGAAGTTTGTTCTATGTGAATTGGTAGCAGTACTCCCATTAAGCCATACAATGACTGTTTACTTGACTGCTTGGTGTTGCCACTCTTCCAGCTGTGACAACGTCACAGAAGGTAACATTTATAGGAGATGTACAGTGTAGTTGGCGAGTAGGGGAAGGTCGCACAAAGTGGGCCCCCTAAGCTAAAAACAGCACACATTTTCCAAATATTTAAAAATTTACATTTTATTTTCAGAAACATTACGTTCCAACCTTTACCTAACAACATGTAAACTTGTGGTGCAATACGAACAATTTTGTTATTGACAATGGGCGTCTGAAAACACCACCCAGAAACGTGTTTTTAAAAAACGGGAAGGCAAAGTGGGCCCCCTTCTGAAACATTGTCGCAAGTCACTCATCAACAAACATTTCGCATGTAAATGCACCGCCTTCATATTCTGTACAGTCCTCATGTGCCCACGCTTTGCATTCCCCACATTTGATCCATTTCTCCCGAATTTTGCTGTCCGAAAAAGGCTCACAGCAATACAGGCATGGTGTCATATCAACTTTAGAAGTCGATTTGCTGCTCGCGAGGTGTCGCAATGGCTTCGCGGACTTCAACTTGCTTCCGCGAGCTATTCCACTCGTGCAGGGCTGTGGCTCGTCATTAGGCGACCTGTTGCTGGCTTTCTTCTTCAGCTCCAATTCTCGTTTGTAGGGGCTGAGTTTGATGATGTAGGTCTTTCCACGTCGGTGTTTGTTCGCACACTTTGGGAATAGGCGACCCGGTTGTGATGGGGACAGCTGTGATTTTTGGAGATCTCATACCGTTGCCATCAGCATTTGTTGCCAAGTCCATGTCGGCTACCGTTGGGGCCAGCACGTCAGGGGCAGCATTCGATGCCAAACTGCCACATGCTGGAACTGGTGCCAAGTCGATGCCAGTTCCATTCAGAACAGTGTCTCGCGGAGCCTCGGCAACACCGAATGCAAGCGCTGCATGTGGGACAATGTCTCTGTCCGTTTGTTGAACTGCTTGAGGAGCCAGTCTATCGCTTGCTGCATGTGAAGCCACATCCTCCTTAAGCTCGATGTCTGCTGGTGCTGCTGCGGAAAAATCGTGATGAGGGAAGACATGCCTGTCAATCGGCCATATGTCGGTTTTCCGGAACCCATTGAAGGTTCGAAGGTATGCACTTCTGAATAGTCCTGCGGTTTGGAAGGCTTTATTTAGAAGTAAAGTGGAATTTCCTCAGTGATTGCTATATATATATATATATATATATTGATATATTGATATATATAAATATATATATGTGTGTGTATGTGTGTGTGTGAGTGTGCGTGTGTGCGTGCTTGCATGCGTGCAGAAACAACATATGTCAACAAGGCGAAATATTGCTTACAAACAAACGCATTATATCAAACATACCGGAAACGTAGACGAGTACACACACTACAAATATGCACTCAATACAGCTACAGCTGAAGCTAGAAAATCCCGCAAACCGTTTGAGCAAAAATTGGTAAATTAAAAAAATACAGCAAGAATTATACATATGCTTATTTAAGGTGTTAACAGAAATAATTTAGAAATAAGGTAGGCCCATCGAAAATAACACTGGAAACTGGGTTTTGTGAAACTGGTGGGTCTTAAATGGCAGAGGTCCTGAACGAATATTTCAGCTCAGATGATATAAGCTCATTGCCAGTTAATACATTTTGGCGTGCATGCAAAGAAGTCACCTACTCCATAGTCTACACATAACCTTTTCTTTCTATTTAGGAGCTTTTACACGTTGGATGAACAATGGCAGGATCAGTGTGACATTAATGGTGTTTGTGTCATTTGTGGTGGCTATTTTGTAAGTTGTGGCTACGTCAGCAGCAGTTGTGGCATGAACCTTGGACATTATGGTGGGTGTTGCTGCCCTGCCCTGCCCAGCCCAGCCCAGCCCTGCCCTGCCCTGCCCTGCCCTGCCCTGCCCTGCCCTGCTCTGCCCTGCCCTGCCCTGCCCCGCCCCGCCCCGCCCCGCCCCGCCCCGTCCCGCCCCGTCCCGCCCTGCCCCGCCCTGCCCCGCCCTGCCCTGCCCAGGTGTGCTGGATCGTCATTGGCTAACAACATTCCAACAAGCAGTAAGTGTTTCGCATGTATATTTGACCTCCACTTTGGACCATAGTGTGAGCGGTCTTGAAACCGATGAAGACGGTGATGTACCATGCATTGATGATGCCGCAGCTGGCGTAGACTGAGATGGAAGATTTACAGACAGCCTTTCGATCATCAGCACCATATGCAGTTGTAAACTGCTACACATACACCCATAATCATGAATAACCGCTCATTCTGGAAACACGAACTTCCATAAACACACACTTAGCACCCACACTGCAGCACCCACACTATAGCACCCACACTGTAACACCCACACAGTCACCACTTTACAACTAAGCAAGTATTAATTATAGCACACGTGAATGCACATACATCTATGCACAAACATAAACTGTATTTATACATACATACATACATACATACACACACACACACACATACATACATACATACATACATACATACATACATACATACATGCATACATACATACATACATACACCTAAGTAAGATTTAACAATGGTGCATCAATTTTCTCACCTTTCTCCGCCTTCTCCCTGTGCGGGGTGGCGGGTCTTGCAGAGTCTCTTCCACTCCTGAGCCCATTCGCGCTTCATCTGCCATGCCTTTAAATCTTTCTTCACTGTGTTCTGCCACCTCAACTTGGGCCTCCCTCTCGCTCGTTTCCCCTCTATCTTCATCTCCACGGTGGCTCTTGTGTCTTCCCTTTCGTTCCTTTTTTCACATGACCAAACCACGCCAGCCTTCTTCTGCTCATGATGACAACAATTCTTTCAATATGTCCTCATTCCTCCGGTGCTCCTGCAGGCTTACACCCATTGCCCATCTAATCATTCTCATTTCCGTTGTTGCCAGTCGTCTTTCATCCCTTGTCGATAGTGGCCACGATTCATAGCCGTAGAGAAGTGTCAGCCTAATTACCATTTTATAGAGCAGGACAATGATGCATCAATGGAATACAAAAATTTTGTTTTAATTCGATCAAATCAAATTTCATTTTGTAACAACAACAACAAACAGCAACATAATCAATACACAAAACAATCGTTTAAAAAAAGTAGTGTTGTGTTGCATGGGGTCACGTGGCATGTTAGTTGCCGTCTTCCTGTGACCCCACAAGGATAAATTTAAATTACGACTCACATATACACGTGTACGAAAACTATATTATAACGATGACCGTGTAACATCGGACTGGTGATATGATGGAATGAATAATAATAAAAAATCACATTATAGAAAATAATTGTATGAGAATTATCTGGATCCAACGTAGATATAGAACACCTCTTTGATAGAAGATAGACAATTACTAAACCCCCAATGTGGCCCCTATCATAGCAACTATCTTTTTAGTCATAATAGGAGTATCCTACACCATATGTTGTAGAACCTTAATTTAACTTTTAGGTTAACTACGTTATATATTTATATGTATACTTTATTGATATTACTGCTCAACACTACATGTCTCTCTGTCTATCTCTCTGTCTGTCTGTCTGTTTATTTATTGATCATTAACCAGCAAGCTGATGACACGGCGACAGCTGTGACTGCTCGTTTCAATGTCTTTGAATCGGCGTTGCCATCGGACGTGAAGCGCATAGTGCTGGAATCTGCTGTGAAGTCGTATGAACTGGACACACTGCCAACATCGCTCCTGAAGTGTCACATTGATGCTCTGTCTTCGATCCTGGCCCGTAGCATCAATGCCTCGTTATCGTTTGCGGTTGTTCCTCCATCTATGAAGCACGCTGTTGTAAAAGCAATACTGAAGACGCGAGTCTCTGACATCAACGTACTCACCACCTACCGCCCAATCTCTAACATCACGCTTCGTTGCCCAACAACTGCCCAACTGCAACACTACCAAGGCATCCCGTCAGGTGACGGACAGTTTTGCTAGTTTGTGTAATCGAACTTATGTGGAACATGTGTGAAGACTGGCGTGTCTGAAATGAACATCATAACGAGAGGAGTACCGCAAGGGTCTGCCCTTGGACCGATACATTTTATCGTGTACATTGCTCCTTTAACGAAACCACTACACCAGCACAACATTCAACACCACCTCTATGCCGACGACACTCAGCTGTACATATGTTTCACCAACGGACCACAGACTGTCCAACCTCTGATCAGGCACAAGTCGGGACAAAATGGCTGCCCCCCCCCCCCCCCCGAGTCATACACGCACACAAATCGCTACTGTCCCCCATCGATCACTGTTTATTTTATATTAATATTGATGCAATAGGCCAGCGCAGCCTGCATGATCAGCAAGACAATCATACAGCACGATGCATACAGCCTGCCATATGTTTGTGATGAAGGCGTTATATTGAAGTTGTTATGCCATTATCTACACAATTGTTGTACAGTAATTCACAATGATGCATGCAATAGGTCAGTGCAGCCAGCATGAACAGCAAGACAATAACACAGCACGGCGCAAACAGCCACAGTTATAATTCCATTATATACCCAATTTATGTACAGCAATAAAGTTCAAGAACCACAGCAGGAAATGAAACATTACTGTGAGTATATCATTTGAGCCATATGACTTAGACTTATGGATGCAAATACTTGCAAGTATGTAGTTGTAATAAATAAATCATTGAAATGCAAAATTACTCATGATCATCAGACATCTAATGTCCTTATCATGCTTCAAGTTCAGCTTGCACCTCAGCGGGCTTATCATAGCTACCATGGTCCTTATTACCCTGCCGTACAGCTGACGTGTTAAGCCTCAGTATTTCAGGAGAGGGCTTAAAAGCATGGCAGTCATCATCACCATTAACCTTCAGTGTGAGAAGAGATGCGACGGTGCTACGCTCAAGGTGGCTATGTTCCTCTGAGTCTATCTTGCGAACCATGGAGAAGCAACGTTCACTGTCAGCATTGCTGGCAGGAAGTGCAAGAATGGCACGAAGGAGTACCAATATTGTAGCGTACGTTGGTTGGCTTGAGCCCATGCCTCTAATTTCGTGGACCTTGGCCCAGAAATCATCGACATCATTGTTTTGCGGGAGGTCTTCGCCATCAGCCATTTGGAAGTCGACTGCTTCTGTCCTCAGCTGGTCCAACTTGTCCGCCAGTTGAAGCTGAGGGAGATGCTTTGCCAGCCGGACGACAACATTGGGCAAATCCTGGTAGGACAGCCGCTCCAAGGGGTTCAGAACCCGAAGGTCAGACAGGAGAGTCGATTGGAATGGGAATTTCTTGATCAATGTTTTCACAAATATACAGTAGAACTGACCAACATGATCAAAAAATGCCGGGACCAGGTGCTCCATCCCATCGTCTATCATCTCCGCACCCAATGTACGGGTAGTCTCACCAACATCCAGATCGTCATCCATCAGCTGATCGTCGATGTCCCCGTACTCGGTAGCCGTGATGTCAGCCAGGTTGATTCTGTCAGCAGTGACGAAGAATCGAAGCATCCGTTTCGTCAACTTCTTCATCTCTGGGTGAAGCAAACGTATGGTCGTGGTGTTCGTGGCCGGGAATGCCACGTTGAATGTATTCACAGTGGGGAGCAGAAATGCGAGTTGATATCCACCAGTCTTTATCGCAAAATTCTCCAGATGTCATGTCAGGTTACCGATCGCGCAAGTGTCGGACGACTCCATTCCGCTGACCCTTCATTGTATTGCAAGTGTCACTGTTGAGACATACCAGCTTCTCCAATTTGATGTTGCGGGACGTTAGACAGTTATCTATCTTGTCAAAAATCGCCGCAGCTGTACCATCATTAGCAGTTGGCAAATCTACGAAACGCGTAACAGCTTTCATCACTGTTGGATCGGAAAAATCTCTTCAGAATCCGAAAACATATTCTTCACAAGTATAGTGAAATGGTCACCAACACGAAATGCTAGGTTGTGCTCAGCTACGAACTGCTTCAGCTCGCATAACTTGCAATTTTTTTCCTCTGCTTTGTCTCGAACAGCTTTACTTTTAGCAGTTTTTGCATGTATCGCCGAAGTCGAAGGATTTCGTAGATTTTGGCGCGGACACACTCGATATATGTTTCGCCGTGCCGAAATGCTTGCAGACATCGTTTGCTCTTCCATGGCGAACAGAAAACTTCAGCTTACAGAGGGAGCAGAAAGCGTCACTGTCACCATCAGTCCCTGACAGAACGTTCCCGGAGAATGTTTTCCGACCAGCGGAGACGCCAACATCCACCGTGAACTCTCGGTTCCGCCAAGCAGAACTAAAGGAGCAGTAATGCTTCGCAGATTTGTTCTTTAGTGATCCGCCGTCAGCAACTCCATCAACAGCACGAGCACGCTTTGCAGACATGATGACCAAATATTATTGCACAGCAAACAAACGCAGTTCACTTCAGAAAAAGCAGAAATCAGCTCTTCCGCTCACTTCACTGATTGTATTTTTGAATAGTTCAGGTTACAACGGAAAACGGTTACGCGGGTACGCATGTACGCGGTCGAGTCGGTTGCGCGCATATATTGCGAGTGACGTCAAATTTTTCTCAGCGTTGCAGAAATCGATGTTTTCGTTTATTTTCAGTGGTTTTCGCGCAGTTCATCGGTTTTTGCCCGAAAACATCCAGGGTCCCGACCCAGAACACAAAATCGGGACTGTCGCGACCAATTCGGGACGGTTGAACATTCTGGGAACATTCAAGCGCTCGCGAGCATAGAGGCCTGCATACAGGAGGTGAAAACATGGCTCTGTGACAACGGACGCGTCGTGAACGAGAACAAATCAGAAGCCTTTGTTATCCGGTCACCAATTTTGCATACTCCCTATCAGGTTAAGCCGCATCAACAAATCTGGCCAGGTCATTGAGACATCCGCTGAGATGTCAGATTCATCATTCATACTGTTCTGTCGATGGCGTTTAATTCACGGACTAGTGACATCACGACTTGTCTATGGTAATGCGATGCTATTTGCAATAATCAATCGTCTCTTGCACCGTCTGGGAATAGTTCAACTGTCAGCCGCTCGCATTGTCAAGCAGATTCGGCGGGACGGTCGGCAGTCCATAACAACAATATTGCAGCAACTACACTGGCTTCCTGGAAGAAGACGGATTTTGTACAATAATATAATGTTTTGTTATGTGCACAGGGTACTCTACGATGCTACACCAGATTTCCTTGCGGCATTGCTTAACCAGTACGCACCACGCCGTTCCCAACGTTCTGCAAGCGAGTTTTGGAAGTTTCAAGAATGACATTAGATGTCCAATTATTATTTATTACGTTTTATCAAACTTATTTATAGACTCTATTTACGCGTAACGGCATTTTCATCGAAAGCGAGGCTTCGATGTCCTCCACGGGGAAACCCCCATAACGCTAAGCAAGTATGGCGTTTTGTTGTTGTGTTCCCAATTGCGTCAACAATTCACGGAGTTCACACTAACATAAAATATTTGTTTCACTGTTTTCCGAAGAATAAACCAACCAGGAAGTATTGGGTGTTGGAAATCCTTAGAGCTACTCAACCGTATAGTCTGGTAAGCTAATTTTTGTAGATGTCATTGCATCGTCACGGTCACTCACTGACACTGACGCTTTCAGTTTCATTCAAATCAATGTATGACTAATTGAATTAAAGTGTTTTGGAAAACAATTCTGAACAAATGTTTGCGCAAAGTATCGACATTCTATATCAGGAAAAGTTGTTTCAACAGTTTAATGCAAACTAATTGTTAAAAAAGTTGTTTTGCGTAAAATAAATAACATGTCACGAAAACCCGCCACGGCAACTTCGATAGACGATGCACTGTCACAGTGACGCAGAGACAGTGGCAGTGGCAGTGGCAGTGTCAGGACTGACAATGCAGCTGCTGCCTGGCTTGTCATATTGTATGTAGAATAATCTGATAGAGGGAAATTTAACGTTTCAAAACCCAGGTGCACCTGTATTATCTAATGGCTAATATAATTTATGATTTCCACATCTTGTTTTAAACAACAGGGTCAGCCTATGGATGTCAAGAAACGGCGCCGCTAATTCAGTCGGACGAGAATCCGTTAAGATTTTGCCGACTTTCAATTTCTTTCCACGTAACAACGTATTGGTCATCAATTTTGTTTCTTTTGAATAAAATTACACTACTATCATTAGTGTTTTAGGATTATTGATTTCGCTGCAACTTGAAACGGTTATTACATAAGCCTGCTTTGAAGCTGCTACCCGTCGGGTGATTTGCATCCGATCGTTTTGAGGCGGCCCGGCTTCCCGTTTAGGGGCACTCACTTCAACGAAAAATTGGCACATGAGCTCGATATCTGACATAATAATGTGATACATCAAATTAAAGGTAATATAATAAACTGTTTATACCTAAAACGACATTGTAGGGAGTTTAGTGTAACGTTGTGAAAAAATACAACGAAAACAACTGATGTTTCGTTCCCATACTTGTGAAAATGTAAGTTTGATGTCGTTTTGCCAAGATAATCTATAACATTTCTACTTTTAAAATACGTAAAGAAAAGCACCATTGTTGGTCCAGCTCAAGTGCCCCTAGAGCTTAGAAGACACCCACCCTCCAATTTCGAACGTTCGGATGTTTCCGTGAGCGGTTTCGGCAATATCCGTCGGCTACTGTTTGTCAGTATTACATGATGATGAGCACCATATCACGGTTTTTGTTTCGTTTTAGCAGAATCATTTATATGCAGGTATAGTAGGCCTGTATTACAATTTCTCGTCTTTAAATCATATTACCATAATACATACTACTCAGTATTCTTGTCACAGAGTATGATTCTAGTAATTTAAAATTGTATTGTTCAGCTTAGAACAATGGCATAATATATTAATGAAGGAAGGTTTTCATATAATAATTGTATTTTTATATATATACACAAGAATCACTTCAAAATAACTCGTATCGTTCTATTAACTATTTAATATTGTTGTATTACCTCATTGTTCCATCTATAATACACAAACTGTAATTCACATTTGATTACTGGGCTACTTAGCTTTCATTTGATCGATGATACACTGTGCTAATTAATTGACTATTTTTGTAATCAATTAATAAATATTTGTATTTTTTACAAAAAAGAATACGTACTAATTGATTAATTCCTTAGCTAGCGATTGTTACATTACACACTATGATCGTTATAAAATAATCCATCTTGTTAGTCATTAATTAATCTTGTTATTATTAATTAATTGATTAATTAATTCATGTATTGTTCTGTCTACACAAATGGTATACATAAATTGAATGCTGAACCATGCAGTTTTAATTTGCTATATTACACTGATCACTACAAAATGTTGTCTTGTTCTATTAATTAATTAATATTTTTATATTGTATTTTTCTGTCTACTCGAGTTGTAGGTGTATATTGATTTCTGAGTGCTTCAGTTTTTATTTGCACAGTAATCACTAAAACATTTTTTTTTTTTTATTAATTAATTTCTTAAATTAATTTATTAATTAACATATAGTTCCTTCTACACATATGATATACATATATTAAATGATGGAATCTAAATCTATCAATGTGCCAAATTCCATCGAAAAACATTGAACAGAACTGTTTTTTATAGTTTCGTTTTGGTGCCATTTTCCAGTTCACTGGCACTGTACAAGAGATAATCTTACAATCTGAAAAATGTGTTAAATTTTACATCTTCACAAATTCATATCTCGAAAAGTACTTTACCGATTTTTATATTGTTTTCACTTTTCACTTTCTCCTGTGTTCCGCCATGTGATAAAAATATATAACAACATATATCTGCAATTTGAAATTTTCAGTGACATCCCTGATCGTATTCATCATTAAATTAATATATCAGAATAACTATAATTGTTGTAACTGAATTAATTATGGACACACTGAAACACAAATTTTTCACATGAAAATTGCATTTTATGATACTCAGAAATGTGATAAAACATTAATGAACAATCTTCAGGATAGTTCTTTTTCAAATCAAAAACTCATTTTGTGTATCCAAAACGAATGACGTCATCGTACACTGCCCCACGTGTACGATGACGTTATTCAACTTCATCCGTACTGATGACGTCAACGTGATACGTTTGACGAAAGCCTTATCCAAGTAAAATACGTTTTGGAACTGCAAAAAGAAGTTTTTTATGTGATAAAACATGTTCATCACGTTAAAAAATGTATACTTTGTGACAGATGGCTAATTTCATATAAATATGATGAGAGCCCCTGGGATATGGCAATGTCACCAAAAACGTTTCCCTCACACTTATGCCTGGTCATATCTATTGCCCATAGTTCATTGCCATTAATTTACTGCTATAAAATATTTTCACTTTATTTTAGCCAATATATTTGTGATGAACTATGGAATATAATTACTAAAATAAAACGGCAAAGTTGTAAAATGTGGGTAGCCAGGTCTTGTCCCCTAGCCCAAAACCCAAGCTCTAACCCAAAAGTATATTTTGTAAAACAGTTAGCTTGTGATATTATTTGTTGCAGATAACTACCAACACAACTGTTTGTTGTCAACACATCAACCCGACAGACTTTCTAAACATACGAGGAAACTAAATACAGATGTATACTGTGCAAGTCACAATTGCTTGAGCAGCAATTAATGCAAATGGACCTTTGCCATAAACAAGGCGCAATCAGAATAGTATAATGAACAGTCAATCGCTTAGAATAGATATATTTATTTAATAACTGTAGCTGCTGAAGCAATCCAAAGTACTGACAAAATTCATTTATTAAATTAAAATCAATTTGTTAATTATTACAATTCATGTAATTTGTTGATCAATTCAATTACAAATAGTCTCCATGTCTGCAACGAGTAATGGAAGTTGTGATTTACATAAGGTAGAGGTATCATTATGTGCAGTAGGTAATGTAACGATGTACACATACTGATGACATCATAACACAATCATGCAATTAAAATACTATACTACTTCAATGTGACATACAGCGACATATATCAACACATGACGAGTGGATCTGTGTATGTTAAATGTTATTAATCCAACATTTAGGTACGTGATGTATCTCCTGTGGCCTGCGTTTATTCATTTTGTGATCCCATTCTTCCATTTCTTTCCTCGTTCTTTTTTCCAGTTATCTCCTCTTTCGTTTCCTCACCCTCAGGAATTCAACCTCGTCACTATCAAATGTTTTGATCTCTCTCTCTCTCCTTTATATTCTTTGATTATGCAGTCCCTCTCATCAAGTTATGCTTGATATTGTGCTTCCATCCTTTCTAGTTTATCTTTTAACATTTCTACCTCATTGCCACTAGAATCTATCGATAAATGCATTAAACACATTAAAACAGTATGAATAAATATGCTAAAACAATATGGCAATATTAAAAGACAATTATAATATTGATCAATGATGTGATGTATCCATGACTGGTTCAGGAACTTGATAGAAGATGGAATTAACGATTTCAGCATACGTTGAGTTCGTACAGTTGGCATTACGTGCCTCCTTCCAAGGGGGAGAAGGTCATACTGGTCGTGTAAGAAGTGGGTGGGGTCAGATACATTTTTCTTTGCCATTTGCAGGGTTCTCGACTTGTACAATTGCTGTAAACTGGTTTCAAGTGTACAACATCCAGCAATCTTGCAAGAAGTGGTATATAGCTTATTTAGTTTCCCTCTGCTTTTGACCGAGAGATTTCCCCACCAGCAAATAAGCCCAAAAGTCATAACACTTCACAAATGAATTGTGAAACAGAGACAGGATATTTCTGTCAACATGCACTGCATTGAGTTTTCCCAGGAATCTTTGCTGGCCTTTTTTGTATAGAGTCATTGTATTATCATCCCACCTTTGCTTGTCATCAATTGTAGTACCAAGATATTTGTATGTATGAACAATTTAAATGTTTTGCCCTTTGATGTTGACTGGATTGGGACGATGTACACCTGATCGAAAGTCTATTACAATTTCCTTTTGTCTTGATAACATTCATACACCATGATACCAAATGATCTACATTGCTTCTGAACTCACTCTCGTCATTTGAGATCAGACCAACAAGAGCAGAGCATATTTGAAACAGTGGCAGCTTGAACAAGTACTTCTACAAGAATGTGTGTACATGGCATATAGAAATGGTGTCAGCTCACACCCTTGAGCGGGTGAGGAAACTATGGATAAGCATGACAAATTGTTTACCAACTCCGAGACCAATCAGTTTTCTAATCACCAAATGCGGCTGAATTGTATTAAATGCTGATGAAAAATCTATGAATAGGATTCTAGCATACGAACGTGGACGTTCAAGGTGTTCGTGAATGACATTTAGTATAGACAAGGTGGCATATTCCACACTGCGTTTAGTTCTGTATGCGAATTGCAGAGGATCAAGTAGGTGTTCAACCTCGGGTAACAAATATTTCAGCACTATTCTCTCAAACGATTTCATCCCCAGTGATGTAAGAGCGATAGGTCTGTAGTCGTTGAGATATACTGGGTTAAGCTTTTTAGGAACGGGTATAATTTCGGATGTTTTCCACTGAAGTGGAACCTCACTCAGCTCAACGCACAATTGAAACAGCATTTGAAAGACACCGCTCAGCTGCTCACGACACACCTAAGTAGCTTACCCGTTATTTTGTCAGGCCCAGCAGCTTTGTTTGTTTTTAGATTCTTACAAACGCTGGCTACATCATATGTGGATAGTTCGAATGAGTGGTCTGGGAGTAAAGTAGCATCTTGAAAAGCACAATTTCTCTCGTTTTAAAAATCAAATCGACAATACAAAAGTGTTTAGGTCTTTAGCGAAGTCGATCGAGTTAGTAACACTGTAACATTTGTGAGATTTGCGGCAACCGAGGATTGATTTAACACTGCACCAGGCTTGTTTTGTGTTGTTCACCTGAAACTGTGATTGTATCTTGTTTTTTATATTCTTCTTTACATTTCCTTACCCCTGATTTCAAATTTGCCTGTGCCACTTTTAATTTAACTCTGTCACCGGTCTGAAATGCGTGTTTCTTAGCTTTCAGCAGCTGTTTTTAATTTTTGCTCATTCATGGTTTCTCATTTGGATATATCTTTAGTTTTTTCGGTAGTATCATATTCATACAAACGTTCACATGATGAGTGTAAATGTATAATATTATGTCAGTGTGTACACACGAGGTAAATGCCTAGTATCTAACTAAGTTAACCAAACTAGACAACGTACAGTTTATACATCTTGGAAATTAAACCAATGTAAATAGACAAATACTGATACGTTTGTGTGAGAACGAAAGAAATTACCGAAATATTTACGATCACAAAATAATAAACCGTATCATGCAATATATACATGTCAGTTAATTGGTAGGTTGGGGAAGTAAAAAACATTATATAGCATCACATAACCCAATCAACTGTATTAGGAGTTCATACGTGCCACCTGAGAATGTTGTGCTGGATTACAAATTGTTCAACAGTGAAATTAAATTTTCTGATGCATTGCCCAGTTTGGTGGCCCCTTTGAAATGTGCATAAAACATGTGGACGGATTACCAAAAATAAAATTGCAGAGTGATTGTAATATTGGTGCCTATAAAATATGTTGGTTTGAACATTTTTCTCCTAAATTGCCATGTCTATTTTGGCTCATTATACAGTTAGACTTATTATTTTTTTAACAAAAAGTGCAGTGTATTTTGAGACATGATTTTTTTACATAATTCACCTGCTCTGACATAAGTGCATTTGAGTAGTCAGATTTCCAGGTGTGATTGTAGAAGGTGTTGACTGTAAAATGGTGGATTTCTAGATGATTTGAATAAGCGAAAGGAAATTTGGCAGCAATTTGCCTGTTCGATCCTTTGGCGGTGTAATGCTTTCCGGCATTCGTAAATATTGACGGGGGTCACACACACAGGCATTTTATGAGAGCTAGAAGTATTAGATTTTGACTAAACTCGACCACCATGTCAGTGAGATGATGATGATAATAACAGGTGAGAAGCTTAAGAATTTGTGTAGGTCACGTTTTCTTATAATCAGACAAAACGTTAACATGGTCGGCAATGGGAAAACTAACTGTCAGTAGTATGTAGGCATAGATGCGGCTCGCCCCGCCCCTTTTTAGGCCTCGCTCTATGCATAAAAAACGTGCTAATCGTTTTCGGGAACATACTTATAAAAAAAAGATCAAAGGGTTTTGTGTAACCTGATCGTTTTCGGGAACATACTTATAAAAAACTTGATTGATGGCCTGTCACTTTTGATTGAAGACCTTGAGGCGCCACCTAACGGTCATCCCAGTGACTATTTTAGCCCTAGCGGTCAACGTAGGACCTACCGAATCATATATATATGGGAACATACTTATAAAAAACGTGATTGATGGCCTGTCACTTTTGATTGATTACCCTTCCCTTGAGGTGCCGCCACCTAGCGGTTATTTCAGTGACTAATTGCTTACGTATAATTATAATTAATATTAATTAATTAATTAAATATTATTAATTAATTAATTAATTAATATATATATATATATATATGCTTATGTAAGCCTGTATATAACCACAACGGTTATAGCGGCGCTGCGCTCTAAACCCATTGTGTGAAAATAACCCCGCTGTACCCTATGTAGCAGCAGCGGCGCTCGCAGCAGTAGCAGCAGCCGTGACCTATGATCTGGCGGCCTAGTTTCTAAATATAGCCGTGCGGCGTAGCCGGAACGGTTTTAATATCAGGCGGCGTACAGCGTAGTTGGCGCTGTCAAACCGAAACGAATTATGTATTCAGCGATGAAACGTTTAAAAGCTGTACTCAGCGGCCTGTTAAGGCAGGATGGTTATGTGCGGTGGATAGACGAATGGAAGCAAAACGGTGTAAGATTATTTGTTTTATTACATTAGAAAGCATCACGGTGGCGTGAGAGCGCCCCAGGGGAGCGCGAACAGGCCATAATGGGTGCGCGACTCCACCCGAGCTGGCAGGCGACGGCGGTGGCAGGATTCGCGGGTGCACACGACATACAGGTTTGTTGTAGAGTGTTGTGTGTAGGCAGGTGTATTTCCTTTCCACGTCGAGGCAGGTGGATTGTGTGAAATAATGCATATGAATAATGAGGAGTTTCCCAAGAACTAAATCACTGTTATTAATATAAAAGTAATTAATAAAGAATAGTTTAATACAAGAATAGCATATAAATAATATAAAAGTAATTAATATAAAACTTACCGATAGGATAAAAGACGAAATACCGCTGTACTAAATAAATAAAATAAAATAAAATAAAACTTACCGCTGTTCTTTGCATATGAATAATGGAGGAGAACTAAATCACTGTTATTAATATAAGAGGAGAACTAAATCAATAATTAATAAAGAATAGTAATTAATAAAGAATAGCATATTATTAATATAAAAGTAATTAATAAAGAATATAAAACTTACGGATAGGATAAAAGACGACTTACCGCTCTACTAAATAAATAAAATAAAATAAAACTTACCGGTGTTCTTTCGTGGTAGGTTGCTCAGACGGTGTGCTGCAGGTAGCCATGATTGAATGAAAATGAGCAACGACCGTTGCATTGCATGCATTATTTCCTAAAGTCATTTATGCGTTAATGACGCAAAAACATTGAATGCAAGAGATCGAAATAGCAATAAACGAAAATATAAATGCATGAAATGAAGCGTTGTATAATATTATTTAGGGATCGGGCCTTTTGTGGTGTATAAATAATAGAGAAATTCGATGTAAAAAGTCACATTTGTGAAAACGAATGTACTAAAGAGAACGCTGATTTTTTTTTCCTGCAGCAGAAACCGAATGGTGACGCAAAACAGCTGTGGCGCGTGATGTTATGCGTTAAGTGCGCATGCGCGAAAGCGACGTAAAAACATTGAATGCAAAGAGTTCGAAATAGCAATAAACGGAAATTTAAATACATTAAATGAAGCGTTGTATACGCTTAGTTAGGGCTAGGGCATCTTGTGGTGAATTAATAATAGAGGAATTCGATGTAAAAGTCACATTTGACTACGAAGGTACTAAAGCGAACGCCAATTTTTTCTTCCTGAAGCGGATAACTAGAAACCGAATGGTGACGCATAAACAGCTGTGGCGTTAATCTAGGGATCGCATATCGCGATCGGAATGTGAAGCTAGAACAATGCCATTTCAAAAACGATACACGAACTATTAAAAGCATGAATTGAAGCGTTGTTTAGGATCAGTGGGAAATAGGGATCTGTGTAGTGCCATTATATTATAGAAATTCGATGTAAATAAACGTTGGTGAACGAAAAGCACTACATGACCGTTCATTTTTTTTTTCCGAAAGCAAAGACATCCGAGACTAGTCAGTTATGCGTTAGGCGAAATGTTGTAATATAACCGTAAATTACATAATGGCATGGTGCTCAGCTTACGAAACGAACTTATTTAAAGCATGACATTTTCTTCTGTAGGAGGTGCGTCGCGTACTGCTGGACAGGTTAGCGAACAACGAGAGGATGCGTGCAAGGTATGCGGAGGTTGCCTTGTTCGTACAAACATTGCTGGACGGGGAAGTGGCGGATAGTGAGACGAAAGATGCTGTGCTGATGGCCCGAGTTGCTAAAAAAAGGGCGGACTAATCATAATAATGTGTGTTTGTAGGCGGCACGACAGCGCACCAGGCGTGAATGTATGTGCGAGTTCCTAGATGCTGACGGTGGTCGTAAAGATTAGTAGGACCTGCTTTGTGCTGTAGGGGTGCGTGCGTAACGATAACGAGTTGGACGTTATCATCGAGGAGGCGCTAGGCGTACCACACATCGAACCGCCGACGTACGAGAGTCTGTACACGGTGTCGCCAACACCGCCGGAAGTAATACAACGTCAAGGCGTCGCGACGGCTCGGGGTCAGTTGGCCTTCCGCTATGAGCGGCACGCGATGTTCCTCCTCGCCGAACACCTCAGTGAGATGATTCTGGAGAGGGAGCGCGATCGATGCGGCGCTGTATCTGGTCCAGTTCGTTTCGGACTGGCTGCTAGGCACGGACTGGCGCGACTACATCAACCGCGCTCTGCTGGAGTCGACCGTCCATACGTACATTCAGCGCAGGAGCGGACTCGAATAGAACATTATGATTGCTTTGTTTGCTATAACATTGGTTAAAAATAAAAGCCGTTGTTTTGAATGTTGTACTACGATGGCGACGCTTAATAAAACGTTGAAAATGTACTTTCCGTTCGACAGTCCCACACAGCTCCCTGAAAGTACCACACAATTTCCTGACAGTCCCACACAGCTCCTTGACAGTCACACACAGCTCCCGGCAGTACGTCTAGCTTGTTACATGTTTGCCTTCCGTACATGGTCTAGCTTGTTACACGTCTACCTTCCATACATGTACTAGCTTTTTACTTATTTGCTATCCATACATGGTCTAGCTTGTTACATGTTTGCCTTCCATACACGGACTAGCTTGTTACATGTTTACCTTCCATACACGGTCTGGCTTGTTACATGTCTGCCTTCCATACATGGTCTAGCTTGCTACATGTCTGCCTTTCATACATGGTCTAGCCTGTTACATGTCTGCCTTCCGTACATGGACTAGCTTGTTACATGTTGGCCTTCCGTACATGGTCTAGCTTGTTACATGTTTGCCTTACGTACATGGACTAGCTTGTTACATGTGTGCCTTCCATACACGAACAAGCTTGTTACATGTTTGCCTTACGTACATGGACTAACTTGTTACATGTTTGCCTTCCATACACGGACTAGCTTGTTACATGTTTGCCTTGCGTACATGGACTAGCTTGTTACATGTTTGCCTTCCATACATGGTCTAGCTTGTTACAGGTCTGCCTTTCATACATGGTCTAGCTTGATACATGTTTGCCTTCCGTACATGGACTAGCTTGTTACATGTTTGCCTTCCATACACGGACTAGCTTGTTACATGTTTGCCTTCCATACACGGACTAGCTTGTTACATGTTTGCATTCCATACACGGACTAGCTTGTTACATGTTTGCCTTCCGTACATGGTCTGGCTTGTTACATGTCTGTCTTCCATACTTGGTCTAGCTTGCTACATGTCTCCCTTCCATACATGGTCTAACTTGTGACATGTTTGCCTTCCATACATGGTCTAGCTTGTTACATGTTTGCCTTACATACACGGACTAGCTTGTTACATATTTGCATTCCATACATGATCTAGCTTGTTACATGTCTACCTTCCATATATGGTCTAGCTTGTTACATGTCTGCCTTCCGTACATGGACTAGGTTGTTACACCTCCCTGACAGTCCCACACAGCTTCCGACAGTCACACGCAGTTCCCTGACAGTCCCACACAGTTACCCGACAGTCACACAAAACTCCTGACAGTCCCACACAGCTCCATAACAGTATTACACAGCTTCCTGACAGTCCCACACAGCTCCGTGACATTTATTTTATTTAGTTCTTATTATTTAGCAATAGACCGGTAAGTTGCCTTTTACACGAGTCCTATTAATTATCTTTATTAATTAATAAGAACCTCATTAGTCATGTTTTGATTTAATTTGGGAACCTCCTCATTAGTCACAGCGATAGAGCGGTAGGTTCTGGCAGTCCCACACAGCTCCATAACAGTCCCACACAGTTCCCGACAGTCCCACACAGCTTCCCGACAGTCCCACACAGCTCCCTGGCTACATGTTTCCCTTCCATACATGGTCTAACTTGTGACATGTTTGCCTTCCATACATGGTCTAGCTTGTTACATGTTTGCCTTCCATACACGGACTAGTTTGTTACATATTTACCTTCCATACATGAACTAGCTTGTTACATGTCTGCCTTCCATATATGGTCTAGCTTGTTACATGTTTGCCTTTCATACATGGTCTAGGCTGTTACATGTCTGCCTTCCGTACATGGACTAGGTTGTTACAGCTCCCTGACAGTCCCACACAGCTTCCGACAGTCACACGCAGTTCCCTGACAGTCCCACACAGTTATCCGACAGTCACACAAAACTCCTGACAGTCCCACACAGCTCCATAACAGTATTACACAGCTTCCTGACAGTCCCACACAGTTCCTGGCAGTCCCACACAGCTCCATGACAGTCCCACACAGTTCCCGACAGTCACACACAGCTTCCCGACAGTCCCACACAGCTCCCTGAAAGTATCACACAGCTCCCTGACAGTCCCACACAGCTCCCTGACAGTCACACACAGCTCCCTGACAGTCCCATACAGCTCTCTGACAGTCACACACAGCTCCTGACCATCACACACAGCTCCTGACAGTCCCACACAGTTCCCTTACAGTCCCACACAACTCTTGACAGTCAAACACAGCTCCCTGACAGTCCCACACAGTTCCGGTCAGTCCCACACAGCTCCCTGACAGTCTCACACAGCTCCCTGACAGTCCCACACAGCTTCCGACAGTCACACGCAGTTCCCTGACAGTCCCACACAGTTACCCGACAGTCACACAAAACTCCTGACAGTCCCACACAGCTCCATAACAGTATTACACAGCTTCCTGACAGTCCCACACAGTTCCTGGCAGTCCCACACAGCTCCATGACAGTCCCACACAGTTCCCGACAGTCCCACACAGCTTCCCGACAGTCCCACACAGCTCCCTGAAAGTACCACACAATTCCCTGACAGTCCCACACAGCTCCCTGACAGTCACACACAGCTCCCCGGCAGTTCCCTGACAATCCCTGACAGTCCCACACAGCTCCATGACAGTCCCACACAGCTCCTGACCATCACACACAGCTCCTGACAGTCCCACACAGTTCCCTTACAGTCCCACACAACTCTTGACAGTCAATCACAGCTCCCTGACAGTACCACACAGTTCGTTCCCTGTCAGTCCCACACAGCTCTCTGACAGTCCCACACAGCTCCCTGACAGTCCCACACAGCTCCCTGACAGCCACACACAGCTCCCTGACAGTCACGCACAACTCCCTGACATTCCCACACAGCTCATGACAGTCAGGCACAGCTCCTGACAGTCACACACAGCTCCCTGACAGCCCCACACAGTGCCCGGCAGTCACACACAGTTCCCTGACAGTCTCACACAGCTCCCTGACAGTACCACGCAGTTCCTCGTCAGTCCCATACAGGGGTTCTGTATGTATGTATGTATGTAGGTATGTAGGAGCCGTCGCACCACGGCGCCGATACTCGTCTAACTCGTATAACTAACTAACTAACTAACTCGTTTAACTCGTAGAGGGGTGGCGGGGGGTTCTGTATGTATGTATGTATGTATGTATGTATGTAGGTATGTAGGGTAATAAAAACATACAATTCACACTTGTTTTCATCGTTTTTTATCGGGAACTGCGTGGGACTGTCATGGAGCTGTGTGGGACTGCCAGGAACTGTGTGGGACTGTCAGGAAGATGTGTAATACTGTTATGGAGCTGTGTGGGACTGTCAGGAGGAGTTGTGTGAGACTGTCAGGAAGTTGTGTGGAACGAGTTGGACTGTCATGGAACTGTGTGGGACTGCCAGGAACTGTGTGGGACTGTCAGGAAGATGTGTAATACTGTTATGGAGCTGTGTGGGACTGTCAGGAGGAGCTGTGTGAGACTGTCAGGGAGTTGTGTGGGACTGTCAGGGAGCTGTGTGGGACTGACAGGGAACGAACCGTGTGGTACTGTCAGGGAGCTGTGTTTGATTGTCAAGAGTTGTGGGACTGTCAGGGAACTGTGTGTGACTGTCAGGAGCTGTGTGTGATGGTCAGGAGCTGTGTGGGACTGTCAGGGAGCTGTGTGGGACTGTCAGGGCATTGTGTGGTACTGCCGGGGAGCTGTGTGTAACGTTGAAAATGTACTTTCCGTTCGACAGTCCCACACAGCTCCCTGAAAGTACCACACAATTTCCTGACAGTCCCACACAGCTCCTTGACAGTCACACACAGCTTCCGACAGTCACACGCAGTTCCCTGACAGTCCCACACAGTTACCCGACAGACACACAAACTCCTGACAGTGCCACACAGCTCCCTGACAGTCTCACACAGCTCCCTGACAGTACCACGCAGTTCCTCGTCAGTCCCATACAGGGGTTCTGCGTGTATGTATGTATGTAGGTATGTAGGAGCCGTCGCACCACGGCGCCGATACTCGTCTAACTCGTATAACTAACTAACTAACTAACTCGTTTAACTCGTAGAGGGGTGGCGGGGGGTTCTGTATGTATGTATGTTTGTATGTATGTAGGTATGTAGGGTAATAAAAACATACAATTCACACTTGTTTTCATCGTTTTTTTATCGGGAACTGCGTGGGACTGTCATGGAGCTGTGTGGGACTGCCAGGAACTGTGTGGGACTGTCAGGAAGATGTGTAATACTGTTATGGAGCTGTGTGGGACTGTCAGGAGGAGCTGTGTGAGACTGTCAGGAAGTTGTGTGGAATGAGTTGGACTGTCATGGAACTGTGTGGGACTGCCAGGAACTGTGTGGGACTGTCAGGAAGATGTGTAATACTGTTATGGAGCTGTGTGGGACTGTCAGGAGGAGCTGTGTGAGACTATCAGGGAGTTGTGTGGGACTGTCAGGGAGCTGTGTGGGACTGACAGGGAACGAACCGTGTGGTACTGTCAGGGAGCTGTGTTTGATTGTCAAGAGTTGTGGGACTGTAAGGGAACTGTGTGTGACTGTCAGGAGCTGTGTGTGATGGTCAGGAGCTGTGTGGGACTGTCAGGGAGCTGTGTGGGACTGTCAGGGCATTGTGTGGTACTGCCGGGGAGCTGTGTGTGACTGTCAGGGAGCTGTGTGGGACTGCGCGCTTTTACGTGTATAGTAGTAGTAATAAAAAACGATGGAAACAAGTGTGAATTGTATGTTTTTATTACCCTACATACCTACATACATACATACATACATACATACAGAACCCCCCGCCACCCCTCTACGAGTTAGACGAGTTAATTAGTTAGTTATACGAGTTAGACGAGTATCGGCGCCGTGGTGCGACGGCTCCTACATACCTACATACATACATACATACATACATACATACAGAACCCCTGTATGGGACTGACGAGGAACTGCGTGGTACTGTCAGGGAGCTGTGTGATACTGTCAGAGAGCTGTGTGGCACTGTCAGGAGTTTGTGTGTCTGTCGGGTAACTGTGTGGGACTGTCAGGGAACTGTGTGTGACTGCAGGGCGCTGTGTGGGACTGTCAGGGAGCTGTGTGTGACTGTCAGGAGCTGTGCCTGACTGTCATGAGCTGTGTGGGAATGTCAGGGAGTTGTGTGTGACTGTCAGGGAGCTGTGTGTGGCTGTCAGGGAGTTGTGTGGGACTGTCAGGGAGCTGTGTGGGACTGTCAGAGAGCTGTTTGTGTGTGTGTGTGTGTGTGTGTGTGTGTGTGTGTGTGTGTGTGTCAAGAATTGTATGGGACAGGCAGGGAATTGTGTGGGACTGTCAGGAGCTGTGTGGGACTGTCAGGGAATTGTGTGGTACTTTCAGGGAGCTGTGTGGGACTGTCGGGAAGCTGTGTGGGACTGTCGGGAACTGTGTGGGACTGTCATGGAGCTGTGTGGGACTGCCAGGAACTGTGTGGGACTGTCAGGAAGCTGTGTAATACTGTTATGGAGCTGTGTGGGACTGTCAGGGGGAGCTGTGTGAGACTGTCAGAGAGCTGTGTGGGACTGTCCGGGAGCTGTGTGAGACTGTCAGGGAGCTGTTTGGGACTGACAGGGAACGAACTGTGTGGTACTGTCAGGGAGCTGTGTTTGACTGTCAAGAGTTGTGTGGGACTGTAAGGGAACTGTGTGGGACTGTCAGGAGCTGTGTGTGATGGTCAGGAGCTGTGTGGGACTGTCATGGAGCTGTGTGGGACTGTCAGGGATTGTCAGGGAACTGCCGGGGAGCTGTGTGTGACTGTCAGGGAGCTGTGTGGAACTGTCAGGGAATTGTGTGGTACTTGCAGGGAGCTATGTGGGACTGTCGGGAAGCTGTGTGGGACTGTCAGGGAGCTGTGTGAGACTGTCAGGGAGCTGTGTGGGACTGACCGGAACTGTGTGGGACTGTCAGGGAGCTGTGTTTGACTGTCAAGAGTTGAGTGGGACTGTAAGGGAACTGTGTGGGACTGTCAGGAGCTGTGTGTGATGGTCAGGAGCTGTGTGGGACTGTCAGAGAGCTGTGTGGGACTGTCAGGGAGCTGTGCGTGACTGTCAGGGAGCTGTGTGGGACTGTCAGGGAGCTGTGTGATACTTTCAGGGAGCTGTGTGGGACTGTCGGGAAGCTGTGTGTGACTGTCGGGAACTGTGTGGAACTGTCATGGAGCTGTGTGGGGCTGCCAGGAACTATGTGGGACTGTCAGGAAGCTGTGTAATACTGTTATGGAGCTGTGTGGGACTGTCAGGAGTTTTGTGTGACTGTCGGGTAACTGTGTGGGACTGTCAGGGAACTGCGTGTGACTGTCGGAAGCTGTATGGGACTGTCAGGGAGCTGTAACAACCTAGTCCATGTATGGAAGGCAGACATGTAACAGCCTAGACCATGTATGAAAGGCAAACATGTAACAAGCTAGACCATATATGGAAGGCAGACATGTAACAAGCTAGTTCATGTATGGAAGGTAAATATGTAACAAACTAGTCCGTGTATGGAAGGCAAACATGTAACAAGCTAGATCATGTATGGAAGGCAAACATGTCACAAGTTAGACAATGTATGGAAGGGAAACATGTAGCCAGGGAGCTGTGTGGGACTGTCGGGAAGCTGTGTGGGACTGTCATAAACTGTGTGGGACTGTCATGGAGCTGTGTGGGACTGCCAGATCCTACCGCTATATCGCTGTGACTAATGAGGAGGTTCCCAAATTAAATCAAAACATGACTAATGAGGTTCTTATTAATTAATAAAGATAATTAATAGGACTCGTGTAAAAGGCATCTTACCGGTCTATTGCTAAATAATAAGAACTAAATAAAATAAATGTCATGGAGCTGTGTGGGACTGCCAGGAACTGTGTGGGACTGTCAGGAAGCTGTGTAATACTATTATGGAGCTGTGTGGGACTGTCAGGAGTTTTGTGTGACTGTCGGGTAACTGTGTGGGACTGTCAGGGAACTGCGTGTGACTGTCGGAAGCTGTGTGTGACTGTCAAGGAGCTGTGTGGGACTGTCAGGAAATTGTGTGGTACTTTCAGGGAGCTGTGTGGGACTGTCGAACGGAAAGTACATTTTCAACGTTTTATTAAGCGTCGCCATCGTAGTACAACATTCAAAACAACGGCTTTTATTTTTAACCAATGTTATAGCAAACAAAGCAAGCATAATGTTCTATTCGAGTCCGCTCCTGCGCTGAATGTACGTATGAACGGTCGACTCCAGCAGAGCGCGGTTGATGTAGTCGCGCCAGTCCGTGCCTAGCAGCCAGTCCGAAACGAACTGGACCAGATACAGCGCCGCATCGATCGCGCGCCCTCTCCAGAATCATCTCACTGAGGTGTTCGGCGAGGAGGGACATCGCGTGCCGCTCATAGCGGAAGGCCAACTGACCCCGAGCCGTCGCGACGCCTTGACGTTGTATCACTTCCGGCGGTGTTGGCGACACCGTGTACAGACTCTCGTACGTCGGCAATTCGATGTGTGGTACGCCTAGCGCCTCCTCGATGATAACGTCCAACTCGTTATCGCTACGCACGCACCCCTACAGCACAAAGCAGGTCCTACTAATCTTTACGACCACCGTCAGCATCTAGGAACTCGCACATACATTCACGCCTGGTGCACTGTCGTGCCGCCTACAAACACACATTATTATGATTAGTCCGCCCTTTTTTTTAGCAACTCGGGCCATCAGCACAGCATCTTTCGTCTCACTATCCGCCACTTCCCCGTCCAGCAGTGTTTGTACGAACAAGGCAACCTCCGCATACCTTGCACGCATCCTCTCGTTGTTCGCTAACCTGTCCAGCAGTACGCGACGCACCTCCTACAGAAGAAAATGTCATGCTTTAAATAAGTTCGTTTCGTAAGCTGAACACCATGCCATTATGTAATTTACGGTTCTATTACAACATTTCGCCTAACGCATAACTGACTAGTCTCGGATGTCTTTGCTTTCGGAAAAAAATGAACGGTCATGTAGTGCTTTTCGTTCACCAACGTTTATTTACATCGAATTTCTATAATATAATGGCACTACACAGAATCCTATTTCCCACTGATCCTAAACAACGCTTCAATTCATGCTTTTAATAGTTCGTGTATCGTTTTTGAAATGGCATTGTTCTAGCTTCACATTCCGATCGCGATATGCGATCCCTCGATTAACGTCACAGCTGTTTATGCGTCACCATTCGGTTTCTAGTTATCCGCTTCAGGAAGAAAAAAATTAGCGGTCGCTTTAGTACATTCGTTGTCAAATGTGACTTTTACTTCGAATTTCTCTATTATTAATTCACCACAAGATGCCCTAGCCCTAACTAAGCGTATACAACGCTTCATTTCATGTATTAAAATGTCCGTTTATTGCTATTTCGAACTCTTTGCATTCAATGTTTTTACGTCGCTTTCGCGCATGCGCACTTAACGCATAACATCAAGCGCCACAGCTGTTTTGCGTCACCATTCGGTTTCTGCTGCAGGAAAAAAAAATCAGCGTTCTCTTTAGTACATTCGTTTTCACAAATGTGACTTTTTACATCGAGTTTCTGTATTATTTATACACCACAAAAGGCCCGATCCCTAAATAATATTATACAACGCATCATTTCATGCATTTATATTTTCGTTTATTGCTATTTCGATCTCTTGCATTCAATGTTTTTACGTCATTTTCGCGCATGCGCGCTTAACGCATAAATGACTTTAGGAAATAATGCATGCATGCAACGGTCGTTGCTCATTTTCATTCAATCATGGCTACCTGCAGCACAACGTCTGAGCAACCTTCCACGAAAGAACAGCGGTAAGTTTTATTTTATTTTATTTATTTAGTAGAGCGGTAAGTCGTCTTTTATCCTATCCGTAAGTTTTATATTCTTTATTAATTACTTTTATATTAATAATATGCTATTCTTTATTAATTACTATTCTTTATTAATTATTGATTTAGTTCTCCTCTTATATTAATAACAGTGATTTAGTTCTCTTCCATTATTCATATGCAAAGAACAGCGGTAAGTTTTATTTTATTTTATTTTATTTATTTAGTACAGCGGTATTTCGTCTTTTATCCTATCGGTAAGTTTTATATTAATTACTTTTATATTATTTATATGCTATTCTTGTATTAAACTATTCTTTATTAATTACTTTTATATTAATAACAGTGATTTAGTTCTTGGGAAACTCCTCATTATTCATATGCATTATTTCACACAATCCACCTGCCTCGACGTGGAAAGGAAATACACCTGCCTACACACAACACTCTACAACAAACCTGTATGTCGTGTGCACCCGCGAATCCTGCCACCGCCGTCGCCTGCCAGCTCGGGTGGAGTCGCGCACCCATTATGGCCTGTTCGCGCTCCCCTGGGGCGCTCTCACGCCACCGTGATGCTTTCTAATGTAATAAAACAAATAATCTTACACCGTTTTGCTTCCATTCGTCTATCCACCGCACATAACCACCCTGCCTTAACAGGCCGCTGAGTACAGCTTTTAAACGTTTCATCGCTGAATACATAATTCGTTTCGGTTTGACAGCGCCAACTACGCTGTACGCCGCCTGATATTAAAACCGTTCCGGCTACGCCGCACGGCTATATTTAGAAACTAGGCCACCAGATCATAGGTCACGGCTGCTGCTACTGCTGCGAGCGCCGCTGCTGCTACATAGGGTACAGCGGGGTTATTTTCACACAATGGGTTTAGAGCGCAGCGCCGCTATAACCGTTGTGGTTATATACAGGCTTACATAAGCATATATATATATATATATATATATATATTAATTAATTAATTAATTAATAATATTTAATTAATTAATTAATTATTATTAATTATAATTATACGTAAGCAATTAGTCACTGAAATAACCGCTAGGTGGCGGCACCTCAAGGGAAGGGTAATCAATCAAAAGTGACAGGCCATCAATCACGTTTTTATAAGTATGTTCCCATATATATATGATTCGGTAGGTCCTACGTTGACCGCTAGGGTAAAATGGTCACTGGGATGACCGTTAGGCGGCGCCTCAAGGTCTTCAATCAAAAGTGACAGGCCATCAATCACGTTTTTTATAAGTATGTTCCCGAAAACGATCAGGTTACACAAAACCCTTTGATCTTTTTTTATAAGTATGTTCCCGAAAACGATTAGCACGTTTTTTATGCATAGAGCGAGGCCTAAAAAGGGGCGGGGCGAGCCGCATCTATGCCTACATACTACTACTGTCTCATAAGCCCTTATAGGGCGGGTGTCCATTGCTTACTCCTGTAAAAACGCCTTTCTAGCTTCGATCATCTAGTTCTGATTTACTTTTTTGTTTCTAGAGTCAATACTAATATTGGAACTAGAGCATTTTTGCATGAGTTGCTGCACCAACTCTCTGGAATTTGCTCCATCTTAGTGTTAGATCAGTTGAAAATATTATACAATTTCAGCGTCATTTAAAAACTTACCTTTATAACCTTACGTATCCACCTTAGCCCCCTGGCGTATCGATCCATCTGTTGATGACTTTAATATGGCTTATTAATTCTGATATTGACTAACTCTTTTTTATTTATGCGCCTCTGAGCATGGTTTCCGAGGATTTAGGCTCAAAAGAAGTTACCTTAATATTGTTATTATTAATGTTGCCACTGTCCGTTGACAACGTCTTGAATACACGATTATTTATAGTAATAATAATAATGATACATCTGTTGCGCCTAAATCCTTGGAAACCAAGATAATGCAGTTTGTTATGTTAAAAACCATAATAGGTTTTGGTTTATTGCTGAAAACGTGAAAAATGGCTCTCAACCTTTCCCTAAGTTACTCTGGGCAGGCGAAGCGACGTTTCGGAGCCGTGGGAACCAGGGATAATGGTTAAAAGGAAGGAAAGGACGCACGCACGCGCACACACACCCGAACACACCTGCACGCACGCACGCACGCACACACATACACACACACACGCCTTTACATTACTAAGGCGGCATATACGTGTCAGGTCAATCTTTCTCGTTTGACTAACGTTGCCCTTTGTTTTGTCACATATATTACCTAACATGGGGACAAGAACGTCAAAAGAATACGGCGGGGATTGTACAACGTGAATGGTAAAATGTAGCGTAGCTAATGGATCCGTTAAACACGAAAACATGGTTTGAATCCCAAAACCACCCAACACCAAATCTTTCACAATTGACAATCAAAAAGGTAAACTTTCACCGGAAATTCATGAACTTGTCGGTTACGATATTTGAAACCAATGGTAAATACGACAACGACGTCTGCGCACAAGCCGTCAATTTGTATGCGATACCCGTACCATGACGTAAATAATTATTCCCCCATAAATGATCCAATCGGACACGTTTGATTAAGAAATTATAAGTGAATCCCGGGACACTACACTGCATACTTTCGATTAAATAGTTGCACACGCTCTCGATTATGTTGTTGTATTGCGTAACTACATTAAACTCACGCCGAAAAATTGCTGTCGGTCATTACTTGGATGAATACGTGTATATTGAATGGATACGTCTGTCTTGTTTTATTTAAAGTCAGCATTTCCGGTTCGAGTACGTTTTTAACAATCCGTATTCTTTTTAAATACTTCACAGTCAATTTACATTTTCAGATGTGTCATGTCTGCCATTTTTGAGTAATCTCACTGTGTACCGCGTTAGTGCCGAAATCTACCACTAGACCGATATTTCACGGTAAATAGTTTTACCAGTATCAAATCGTCAAAAACTGGACCAAGTGTTAAACAATAATTTCTATTTTTATTCCAATTGTACTCCTTAGCCAACATTTCGCTAATAAAAACACCAATATTAGTAAAAAAATAACCTCAAATTGGACAATTATCCGGCCATCCCTTTTCCGCACGCACTCCTCCGTGACTGCAGCGGGAGACTCATTGTTCTAGATCCTCATATACCGCCATCACATCTTAGTAGTAATATAGGTGGTGTATGATTGATGTTGGATTATCAAAGGAGCAACCCCATGTTAAGAGATAGGGATTTCTTTCAGACCACGCCAAAACACTTTCGCGCCAATTATGCAAATGAGGTCTTTGGCGCGCCCTGAAGGAAGTGTAAATGACCAATCACGAGCGAGCTGGGTCTTGTGTGCGTGGTTAGTTATGCAAATGAGCTTGGAAAAGTATTTCCCATGTTAAAGCATAGGCCATTTTTATCCCATGTTAAAGCATAGGGAATTTTATCGCAAAGGTATCCGACCACTTTTCGAATTTTCACCATGTTAAAGCATAGGGATTTTTTTTTTATCGCAAAGGTATGCCACCACTTTTTGAATAAAATAACATATAACGAACAGCATTTGAATATATCACACACGAGATTGCTTGACCTGGAGGCCGAGGCTTCGCCAAGGGACCGAGCCTTTATTTGTTTGACTATGACATGTCGAAAAGGTGGTGTTGTAATAAGGCGTAATATATAATAAAAGGGTTATAAATTCAACGGAGACCATTTTATTTGAAGTAATATATACGAAATGTAGATTACATATAGGACTATGTTATGTCAGAGCCTATAGCCTCGTTTTTTCGAACAGAGCGATCATTTTGGAATTATAAATTTGGTGTCTCTTATAAAACCCGTACTCGAGGCGTGTCTGGACATGTTTGTTTGTCGCAAGCACACGCACCCTGTATGCCGTCATGGTACGCGCAGTAATTTTGTACACGAGGTGAGTTGGTTATTCAGGTAGTGCTTTGGTTAGACCTTGTATTGAACTTGCGCGTATGTAATGTAATCCCTTCATGTGACGTCATGATGCAGTGACGTCATGGTATGCGCAGTAATTTTGTGCGTGAGGTGAGTTGGTTATTCAGGTAGTACTTTGGTTAGATCTTGTATTGAACTTGCGCGTATGTAATGTAATCCCTTCATGTGATGTCATGATGCAGTGACGTCATGGTACGCGCTGTAATTTTGTACACGAGGTGAGTTGG
Source organism: Escarpia spicata (assembly GCA_963995525.1). Taxonomy (NCBI): domain Eukaryota; kingdom Metazoa; phylum Annelida; class Polychaeta; order Sabellida; family Siboglinidae; genus Escarpia; species Escarpia spicata. The sequence continues at coordinate 13,595,284 of OZ023214.1, read as the reverse complement.
TCAAGCAGGTAGTGCTTT
>OZ023214.1:13527766-13590266 GCA_963995525.1 Escarpia spicata | reverse complement strand
GTCATAGTCAAACAAATAAAGGCTCGGTCCCTTGCGCCTCCGGGCCAAGCAATCTCGAGTGTGACATATTCAAATGCTATTCGGTATATGTTATTTTATTCAAAAAGTGGTCGCATACCTTTGCGATAAAAAAATCCCTATGCTTTAATGTGGGGTGAAAATTCCCTAAGCTTTAACATGGTGAAAATTCGAAAAGTGGTCGGATACCTTTGCGATAAAATGGCCTATGCTTTAACATGGGGTTAAAATCCCTATCTTTAACCCGGGAGCATCCTGGTGCAAAAATCCGTATCTCGAAAACCATTTTGCTACTACTTTCGTAGAATCCCTATCTCGCCCATGTTAAAAATCCCTATCATTAACCCGGTCGTTCAGCCGAATCTCGAAAACCGTTTTGCTACTACTTTCGTAGAATCCCTATCTCGCCCATGTTAAAAATCCCTATCTTTAACACGGCCGTTCAACCGAATCTCGAAAACCATTTTCGACATCTCGAAAACCATTTTTGGAGCAACACTGAAGGAATTTTGTAAACGAGAGGCTGTCGTTTACAAGTTTTGGTGCAACCCCTATCTTTCCCATGTTAAAAATTCCTATATTTAACACGGCCGTCGACTATGAGAAAACCCGTCGTTGTCGTTTACAAGTTTTGGTGAAATCCCTATCTTTCCCATGTTAAAAATCCCTATCTTTAACACGGCCGTCGATTATGAGGGAAAGCCCTATCTATTAACATGGGCAGCCATGTATGAATCTATGAGTTCGTTTTCGGTTACCCATGGCAGGTTAGGTGTTTTACGACAGAAGCAAGTTTGGAAGGTTTTACCGAAGAAGCACGAATTTAAATGCTATGGTACGAAAAAAGAAAAAAACGTTCTAATGGACATTTGTACACTTGACCCTTAATACAGTAAACTATATAAATACTGGTACATCTTATCTGGGAGGTTATTATGTACCTGTACTGTTCTAACATGACGCTTCACTTTCCTCGAACAATGTAGATAGCGAGCACTGCGCCGTCTTGTATTGATATATGATCTTTGGCGTCAAGGCGATCGAGTCGACATTGCGCATCGCATATAGCGTGTTTATTTATTTAATAACGATGCTGAACGCAATTATACACATACGTGCATACGTACATACGTACACACATATAGGTTAAGAACACCAGCATGATAAAATGCTGAAACAGTATTGTCGGTCTCTAGGCACAGATGAAATACAGATGAGACTTGAACAAGGAATACCTCTTCAAAACAGTTTGACACCAGTTTGGAACCAGTTTGTATGCAGGCTTTCAACTGTGACCGTTGGTAAGTACAGTATCTCGTATGACAAATACTGTTACATGACAAACAGTTTGAACAAAATATTACACAGATAGCTGGTAGTTTGAATGTTTTAGCAGATAAGTTCGTATAATCCCCTATGCCTTAACACGGGACAAATACACGGATGTTTTTTCAACACAGATCCTTGATTTATACCAGTTTATATCGGTTAACAAGGAAATTTTTCACTCGGTATACTTTGTCAGTGTTTTTGAGTTGTATATCGGTGTTTGTAAGTTGCTTGTTAGTGTTTGTAAGTTGTTTGTCCGAGGTTATGCACTGTAGGTCAGATAGTCTTTAGCCCCTTAGGCCTATGGCATAGCCTATGGCTATGCTTTATCGGGTTTGGACCTATGTTAAAGTTGTAAATGTATAGACTAGGAGAGACCTACACCTAATCAAATGGTCGACAACCTACGACATATAAGAATAGACACTATTGCGCATGTACAATTACTTATTTAATTGATATCACATGAAGGGATTACATTACATACGCGCAAGTTCAATACAAGGTCTAGCCAAAGCGCTACCTCACGCACTAAATTACTGCGCATACCATGACGTCACTCACTGATGACATTACATGATGGGATTACATTACATATGCGAAAGCTCAAAATGTTGTCTAACCAAACCACTACCTGTATAACCACATCCACTCACGCACAAAATTACTGCGCGTAGCAGTTTATAGATTAATGACGTCACTGCATCATGACGTCACATGATGGGATTACATTACATATGCGCAAGTTCAATACAAGGTCTAACCAAAGCACTCCCTGAATAACCAACTCACCTCACGCACAAAATTACGGCGCAGTTTATAGATTAATGACGTCACTGCCTCATGACGTAAAATGAAGGGCTTACATTACATAAGCGCAAGTTCAATACAAGGTTTAACCAAAGCGCTACCTGAATAACCAACTCACCTCACGCATAAAATTACGGCGCAGTTTATAGATTAATGACGTCACTGCCTCATGACGTCACATGAAGGGATTACATTACATACGCGCAAGTTCAATACAAGGTTTAACCAAAGCACTACCTGAATAACCAACTCACCTCACGTACAAAATTACTGCGCATACCATGACGTCACTCACTGATGACATCACATGATGAGATTACATTACATATGCGAAAGCTCAAAATGTTGTCTAACCAAACCACTACCCGTATAACTAACTCACCTCACGCACAAAATTACTGCGCATAACAGTTTATACATTAATGACGTCACATGAAGGGGTTACATTACATATGCGCAAGTTCAATACAAGGTCTAACCAAAGCACTACCTGAATAACCAACTCACCTCACGCACAAAATTACTGCGAATACCATGACGTCACTCACTGATGACATCACATGATGGGATTACATTACATATGCGAAAGCTCAAAATGTTGTCTAACCAAACCACTACCTGTATAACCAACTCACCTCACGCACAAAATTACTGCGCGTAGCAGTTTATAGATTAATGACGTCACTGCCTCATGACGTCACATGAAGGGGTTACATTACATATGCGCAAGTTCAATACAAGGTCTAACCAAAACACTACTTGAATAACCAACTCACCTCACGCACAAAATTACTGCGCATATCATGACGTCACTGTATCTACAAACGGTCAACAACCTATGGGACATGTATGTTATTTTATTCAAAAAGTGGTCGCATACCTTTACGATAAAATCCCTATGCTTTAACATGGGGTTCGCTCACTTGTCCACTAGGGGATGATGTTTGTGGTTCATGAAGTATCCGTCAGGGGGCTCTATTGCACGCAAGCGTGCAAGAGACACGAATTTGGGCAGTACTCCTACATTTAGTTTACAACTTGTCCGCCAGGTGGCACCACTTGTAGTTATGGCATATCCTCTAGGGGTAATTTAGTTCGAAAAAAATTACAGTAATGGTCAAACCAAAACGCACGAATTTGGGCAGTACTCGAACATTTAGTTTATAACTTGTCCGCCATGTGGCACTACTTGTATAGTTAGTTAACGACAAATCCGCTAGGTGGCACTACTTGTCAGACTATTTTAGTTCGAAAATCCGGCAGGTGGCGCTGTTTTAGTTCATGACCTATCCGCTACTTGGCGCCGTTTGACCTTGACCGACATCCGGGTATTTGACCTTGACCTACATCCGGGTACTTTTGCTCTTGCTCTAATCCATCTGTAACTCGTACACCACCTCTATTACTACTGACAGCACAGTGCAGAATGACTACCGGCTCACCATCTAGCTGTAGTTGTATGGAGAATTTTGCAGAAAGTGCGACATTACGATCAGGTAAGCTGACTGCGAAGCAATTGAAAAAAATAACAATATGAAACAGTGCGATGAACATTTTCATATGTCAACTATTTAAGATATTTCACAGATAAAACACATTTTCATGTAATTAGGCACATCATTCCAATAAACTCCCCAAGACTGGGAATACCAGAAAGCACATGTATCTTCGTTGTCATTCGCATTGTTCGGTTCTCCGAACGCCCAGGCTGTGTACGTAAAAGGACGTCCCGTCGCACGCCAAATCCAAGTACCGTTCGATTCCTTTTTACCCGACGTGTAGAAAAAGACACATGTATGATGTGGTATATCTGGAAAAGAAATGCAAAAAAGGAAAGTAGTTGTTAACTTCTTTACTACATAAAGTCGGCTTACGGTGCATCAGCAAAATATCAACAATATTACTCCCATGTATGTGCGTGTACGTCATGTGCATGTGTAAAACTTTCTGTCTGTCTGTTTGTCTGTCTGTCTGACTGACTATCGCTCATTAACTCTCTCCCTCTCTCTTTCTCTCTCCCTCTCTCTTTCTCTCTCCCTCTCTTTCTCTCAAACGTAACGAACTTTTGTATTACACAATTATGAAATTCGAGTCACATCGATGTTTCGACTGACTTCGGCGCCCTTCATCGGGAACATCCTTAATCCATCGCGCGATGGATTAATGAGGCCGTCTGGATCAGAAAAACAACACTAACGATAAACGGAGACGAGGTGGTAACAGACTGAATCACGTATTTGCTTGCTCGGCACACCATCTGGTGAGCAGTGCAAGAACAGTCCATAGTAGTATATTGTGTAGTCCAGAAGGGAGTTTGGATTGGTGGAAGGTCAAGGTCAAACATATAGGTCAAGAATCACGAACTACAAATAGCGCTCCCTGGCGGATATTGGTGAACTAAATATAAGCACTGCTTAAATTCGTGCATATTATTTGTGTTAAGTAGCGCCCCCTGGCGGACATAAACTACAAATAGCACCCACGCCGGATAGGTCATGAAACAAATATCAATACTGCTTAAATTCGTGCCTCTTATTTTCCCCTGGCGAATAGGTGGTGTACTATGTAACTAAGTCAAGAAGCCCCCCTTGCGGGAAAACGGTGAAACAATATTGCTTAAATTCGTGCCTTTTATTTCTTTTTACTATAAAAATTGACTGTCCTGCGACAGAAATGAAGAAGACGCTTTCGCGTCACATAGCATATAGCATCTTTGAACTCTCAAGACGACAATGCCCCGCATGCGAGAGAGACGATCCTAGTCAATTTCATCACGATTGTATGTTACCTGATGAAATTCTAATTTACATGCACTTTGACGAGGCCGTTGATGACATTAATTCAACTACTGTGATGAAAGACTGGTTGAGTGTATGTTAGACGAAGGTGTGAAACAATCCGACCTAACGTCCCATCACTTGTGTAATATCGAGAGTTGGATCAACTTAGATCAACGATTTAAACGAACCAAACTTAGACCAACGAGTTACACGAAACAATCTTAGACCAATGACTTCCATGAGGAAGTCATTGGCAGCCGGTAGAATAATCAATAAACTGATGATGCAGGTGTTTACGGTACAAATGTGAAGAACGAAATGAAACGCGAGATGAATTTTATGCACTGAAATATGAAAATTTTACCATGATAAGATATTTCTTGAATTTGCCGAATTATACCTGTCTATTTTCCTGAATTTTCTCTGTCTATTTCCCTGAATTTCCTGACTTTTACCTGTCTAAAAATCTTGAATTTCATGAATTTTACCTGTCTATATTCCTGAATTTCCTGACTTTTACCTGTCGAAAAATCCTTAATTTCGTTAATTTTTCCTATGTATTTTCATGAATTTCGCCTGTGTATTTCCCTGACTTTCATGACTTGCCTGTCTGAATTCCTGAATTTTATTAATTTTATCTGTGTAATGTCCTGAATTTCCTGACGTTTACCTGTGTAAAAATCCTGAATTTCCTGTCTCAACCGTTGTCTCGTACGTTGTCTCAGCCTTTATCTCATCTGTTGTCTCGTCCGCGGTCCCGTCCGTAGTCTCTTGCGATATCTCGTCCGTAGTCTCGTGCGAAGTCTCTGGTTCTGTCTATGTTAGGTTAAGGTTGGTTCATGGAATTCCTTGGTCTAAGTTTGTTTCGTGTAACTCGTTGGTCTAAGTTTGGTTCGTTTAAGTCGTTGATCTAAGTTTGGTTACGTTTGGTCCATGGTACTGTTCCTGTGTCTTACATATCGTACACGAACCTGTTTTACGCAAATCGATGATTCCCAAAGTATGTTTTGCATTATACTACGAAAAGAGACACAAGATAAGGTTTGCACATTGCGACAAGGTTCGGACCAGTGTCGGCAGGAGCGGAAGTTGTGACATCGGCAGGAGCGGAAGTTGTGACATCGGCAGGAGCAGAAGTTGTGACATCAGCATTGTTGGCGGAAGTTGTCACATCGGCAAGCATGGCAGCAGAGAGAAGCTGAAACAGGGTACGGAGTCTAGTGTACCACCTCTAGGTGTGTGACATTGTAATTTGCGTAGGTACCTCGTCGAGTTGTCTTTATGGTGAGGGGCAGGCGAGTTCCCGTCAGTGAGTTCAGTTTGGAAGTCTGCATCGTTTCGTCCACAACAGCAAATGTCTAGGAGAAGAGCCATGCACTGGTCGAATAAATTCAACCATATACATTGACCCGTCGATGTCTCGACATAGCACATGCGCACCACGAAATACATGTCAGAGGCCACGTAACCGTGTCGATCACATAGCAAATGTCCCCTAGTGTCGACAATCATACGCTTCTTGCAGTATCTGCACCCGATGCAGAAGGGAGTATGCTGGCGTACTTTGTCGATAAGGAGACCTCTAATCTTAGCTTGATAAGGGCGTCGGCGCTTACCGTTGCTTCTAGAGTTGCCACGTCCACATCCTCTGGTTCCGACGGCACCGAAGGGCGGTTGATCACCGGCATGATAGGTCGGCTCGTCCTCGTCGCTCGAAGCTGCTGCATCGCGAAGGCGGTTAAAGGAGTCTTCAACATGATGTTATTAGCCATGGTGTCGTCGTGATACGAATGACGATCAGGCTGGCAGAGCACCTCACTTATGTAATTAGTGACTGTGCCGAAAGGTCACGTGAGCGTGCCGAACAAGCACGGACTTCACAGTAGAAAGTACACGCACACACTGCAGAGTAGAAACTACACGCACGCACGGTAGAGTAGATGAAACTTGCACAGCGAATACCAGTTCAAACCAGTTTGCAAACAGGCAACCAACTGAGGTAAGTGCTACTGTCGTATGTAAAGACTATATGTACCTCGTCGAGTTCTCCTTATGATGGTGATGAGGGACACACGATTTCCCGTCGTAGTTCGCGCTTTATCCGCAACAGTATGTTCTTGATAAGCACAGAGCGCCGGAGACAAGAAGATACAGGTCACGTGAGCGTGTCAAAAGGTCACGCGGGCGTTCCGAATAAGCATGAACCTCAGAGTAGGAACAACACGCACGGACTCCCAAAGAATGTTAGATGTTTATGAATCACTTCACGTGTGCTATTAATAACAGACAAACAATTTACAATCACCTATTTGTTAATACCAGAACCAGTCGACGTATGCTAGTAATAAGAGATAGAGATAAGCAAAAATTTACAAACAGGGTGATGGGAAGGTTGTAGACCTGTATGGTAAGAAGAAATGCCATAATTTGACCTAGTTTTGTCAGGATTTGATATATTTTAGTTGTAAATGTACACGCCAGGGAGCGCTATACCTGAAAATGGTCTACCACTTAAGCGACACAAGAAAACATACCATTGCGCATGCACAGTGACTTATTTATTGAAGACTGACCTATTTTTATAGTAAAAAGAAATAAGAAGCACGAATTTAAGCATTATTGTTTCACCTTTTCCCACAAGGGGCGCTACTTGATAGTTACACACAGAGCCATTGATATATAGAGTTTGACCAATTGGAAACATGGGCGCCATTTTCGGTCCAGTTGCAGCGCAGCAGCAGCAACAGTGATTCAGTGCACAGCTGACAACGTTACATATACATCACATGTTATGTCTAATTATTACTACACACATGTCTATGCATGTATGGATGACTGATTAATATTAGTTATGCTACTTGTATGAAATGTTTTCATACTTATTCTCTATTATAGCAGTTTAATGAGTATTTATTTATATACTGGTGTGGTGGGAGCATAAATCGTGCATCCTAATATTTTAGGTCGTTTTAACAATAAATCTGATTACAAAAAAAGCTAAGAAGGTCAGGAATGGCGAGATTTCAGGGATACAGTTTTTGACATGGTACAAATTTCCCAGTCATGAGTATAATTAATAATTTGTATACGCACAATGCATGAAAATAAAAGTGTGTATTATATATATATATATATATATATATATATATACATACACACATATTAAAAAGGTCTACATGTCATACATTAAAATTAGAAGTAAAGTTATTTCTTAATATAACAATATAATATATGTTTAAATATTTTAAAGATATTTTGTGCATCACTTTGAAGGGGTGGAGAGTTGGTGTATAAGCCTTACAGCTTGTTAATGGGATGATGTGTCTTTGTGAACATTGCATAAACATTGAGAAAGTTTGCTCCTCTGTTAAACGAATATGAACCTAGGACACTGTTATGGTATTGGTTATTATTATACAGACCAATAGGCAACATATTAATATACAGTAGTAGCACTCAGCATGACTGTGTCTCTATGGGACCCTGTTTAAATATACAGTGCGCTTCAGATAACTCGAACTCTCCTTTTAGTTGACTTTTGCTTATGTCGATCTTTCTCTTCAGTCCCAGTCATATAAGGCCATAAAACAGATCTTGATTAGTGGAGTTTCTGATAACTAGAAGTATTGTCACGGGTCCCTGGAAGTTCAACATATCCAAAATGCACTGTAGTATGTACATATTTAACACATATTGGCAAAATCGAATACCTTTATTCTCAACGCTGCATATACATCCTCACATGTAATTAACTTACAAAGTAAAACTTTTAACAAGGTGAACTGTTGGCATTTAGCAATGTGTCTGAACTCCATAATGCCAACTGGAATCTTACTGCCACGTTCATTACCAGATTTATGCAGTGTATTGGCATTTTTGTAATTCTTAACATCTTGGAGAATACAATGCGTACAATAGGTAATATAGTACCCTGAATATTTCAGAGACTTGATTGCAATATTAAACCTCTCGGTCAATTCAACCACTCACAACTTCATATGTAATTGACTTACAAAGTAACACTTTTGAGAAATAACATGTTGGCATTTAGCATGATGCCCACAATGCCATAATGACAAAATGAATCTTACAGTGCTAACAGGTGCAACATGTCACATTTCTATTTAATGCCTCGCCATATGTCCCATTGCCATACTCTTACTGCCCAGTTCACTACCAGATTTATGCAGTGAATTTGCATTCTTTCTTGTTGTTATAACGTCTTGGAAAATACAATGCGTACCACGGGTAATTTTGTACCCTGAAGGTTTCAGAAACTTGACTGCATTACACGTGACCTATCAGTCAATTCAACCTTGCATAACTTCACATCTAACTGACTTACAAAGTTAACACATTTAACAAGGTGAAATGTTGGCATTTAGCATGGTGCCAACAACTATCACTACAACAACTACAAATGAACCTTACAGTGCAAATAAATGCAACGTGTCACATTTCTATTTAATATGTTTCACCATCTGTCTCATTGCCATACTCTTACTGCCAAATTCACTACCGGATTTATGCACTGAATTTGCATTCTTCCTTGCAAGTCGTAACATTTTGGAAAATATATGCAGCCGAACGACAGTATATCGCCCAATCAGCTTATGTTTGATAGTATGACAAAGTGGGAGTTGGACTTCCGTAGTTGTTAATTCAAAAACATTCACCAAGAATGCCTTTACATTTCCTTGCGACATAAGAAGTTTTTCATCCTGTTGACGAAACACCATTTCACATGCCAACAAGACCTAAAATGCTTGTTTTGTTGGATGGGTAAGGCTGCCATCCTTATACTGTTTAAACTGAGTTAGTTTGGCAGCAACAAGAGATGTAACAGTGGAACTAACAACACTTGAGATGTAATTGTCACAAACTTTGTCATGCATCTTGATTTTTGATACACAGTATCCAGCTAGGTAGTACAAGCTGTTCTCTTCTGCACTACCAAGTTCCTTCACAGATTTCGCTTCAGAAAAGATCATTGGCCGTAACTGTAATCTGACTCTGCTAGCTTAGGTGAGACCTGCTGCTGATCAAGAAAGTCTGCCACAAACTCTCCTTCCTCATTCTCATAATTTCCAGTAGTAGATGTTTTCAGGAACTGGGCAACAGTCAATATTTCCAATGCGTATTTGAATTCGACTGGAGAGGGAACAGGGTTTTTCAGGCGTACACAGCTGAACAGATTTTCTAGACAATCCTGGGTAAATCTAGCAGTTAACAGATAACTGTGGCCCTTGTCAAGTAACTCATTCTGAATGTCTATGATAGACTGTGTTGATAGAATAACACCTGTTTGAACAGGTTTCCACTTATTACCAATTTGTATTCCAGTAAAAACTTGGATGACAGATTTGAGAAATGATATAGCACTGGCATGCTCCGAGGGATTAATTTTGTTTAGAGCCATTGTAGGGTGTTGACTGCACATAAGGTTGAACCATTTATTGACTAGTTCGTAGACTGGATTCTACATCACATCAAAGAATTGTTAACAAATTAATATATCCCGCAACCATTCATATGAATGAATCAGTAGTCTGTATTCCAAATAATGTTTGAGAAATGGCTTTTAACTATGCACAGTAGGAACAAAATGCTGTGGTCTTTGTTGTTGTGTTATATTTCAAGGTCAATTATCTCTAAGGATAATGGAAATTATTTGGTAGCTCAGACGAAATTGAGGTTGTGTGTGTGTGTGTGTGTGTGTGTGTGTGCGCGCGCGCGCGTGTGCATGTGCGTGTCTGTGCCTAACATGAATGGCAAACGTTTTAGTGGTGCAAAAATACACATTGGATTACTACTTAAACTTATGATTTCATAACATGTCATAATGGAGAATTTGATTTTTTGCAATGCCCTTTTGTCACTTTTTTGTGACAAGCATGAGCAGGACTTACTGGCACAACTGACAATGTATTCTCAGCAACCACTTACTTTCACTTTCACTTTTTCTTATTGCGTACGGCAAAATTGCGAACCATTACTATTACATGATTAACCTTGAATATCGCCACCTACCTCCCACAGTGTTGAACTTTGGCTTTGGTCTCCAACCTTCCCGTTTCAATTTCGCTTCCCATAAACATAGCTTCCAACTGCTTTTATCGAAAGGAAACCCGAATAACCGTATACCAGTTTCGCTACGATTAGAGCATCCGCAAGCAGAACAACACGGCATTGCGTCCTGTTCTCCCTGAGGACGCGTTGGACCGATCAGTCATCGACCAATCAGAAATCGGAACCTCAATGGCCAAACTCTATATATCAATGGCTCTGGTTACACAGTTCGCCACCTATTCGCCAAGGAAAAATGAGAGGCACGAATTTAAGCAGTACTTATTTTTTAGTTCACCAAATATCCGCCAGGGGCGCTGTTTGTAGTTCGTGACCTATCCGCCAGTTCAAGAACTTTGGCTTATATATTTAATTAACGATCTATCCACCAGGGGAAGCCACTTGATAACAAATTAAGAGGCACGAATTTAAGCAGTATTGATATTTACTTCAGGAAGTAGACGATTTCCGGTATCCAGATTATTGGATACGCAGTACAAGTAAAGAATGTCACCAGCACATTGCCCTAGCCTGGCAAGCGTGTGACGAACTAGACCATGTATGGAAAAGCAAACCGTTAAATTGTCACTCTTCAGTGTCACCGTTGAAAGTATGTTGTTGTTTTGAGCAGATACCTGGACACTCACAAAAGAACTAGAAAGAAAAAAAGACGTCGGAATTTACACCAGAATGTTCAGAAAATGCCTAAATGTCCACTGGAGCAACAGGCTTACAAATGAAAAACTACATGGCCATGTAGACAAACTCACAATCAGGATTCCGCGGAGGCGTTTACAACCAGGTGGCCATTGCTATCGTAACGTAGAAGAACCAGTATCAATATTCATCTTATGGACACCCGCAAATGGCAAGAAAAGCAGAGGGAACCAGAAGAAAACATACACAAAGCTGATCTACGAAAACCTTGATATTTAAAAGACAGACCTTCCATCCCTGTTGAACGATCGACCCACACACACATGCACACACGCACACACGCACACACGCACACACGCACAAGCACACACCCACAACAAACACACACATATTGTTATATTGTATGATGAACTTGGTATATAATCTAAATTTATCCATTGGTGATGTAACACAGTGACAATGAAAATTGTCAATATTTGTCCTAAGCCAAGCCGCAGACCGATTACCATATTAAAGGGAAAATGTGTATAATTACCGCGTATCATGTTGAGCAAGAATTTGTGTTCCTCTTCCGTTTCAACTGACACGAGGTCCGCGTCATCAGCTAGATTCTGACAGTAAGCTCTACCATCTGACCACGTCAACTTTTGATGAACCATTTTGTAGCATTTGCTTGTAATATCGCCGATCCCACGACATGCGGTATCTGCATAAAACATAATAAATAGAACGCATGCACACATATTTTCCGACGGTTGAATAGGCATAGGAACCGTTCCGGCCGTACCGGCCATGGCCGGACCACTGTACCCCGGTTAGATCGATACGTATAAGAAACACGCAGCGTCGCGAACTACAGTTTTGATCAACAAAAGGTAAAAACCAAACGTTCTTAAAAATGGCAATTTTTTTTAGAGGAAAGTTCTAATTTAGTTTTCATTAATAGCCAGCTAGCTGGGATTACAGTCCATGTGGAAATAGGTCAGGTGCACTATAACTTGTGTTGTCATAAGCACAAATTAGGTGCCACAAAATTACAGACTGTTGGGACTGCATACCTTAAAAGGCACCTTCACGGTTAAAAAGGGCGAAAGTTGCGATAAATTATGATTTCCCCCTTTCAGTTGTAACAAAGACAATATGCTGGATGTATATCCCAAAATAGCATTTGTTTAAATGAACATTTTATAATTTATTCATAAAAGGACAAGTAACTTAGGCAATGTTCCAAATTTGCGCTTTCATTAACAAATATCTCACCGGAAAATAGTTAAGGGTGAATGCATGCTCTTAGTGTAGTGCTTAACCTGAATTGACTAGAGATATTTCTTCTTCAGCTAAACAAAATGTTCACCCGAATAAACTGACTATCCACAAGTTTAGTTAACATGTAATATACTAAAGATGTCCATATGATATCATGCCGGCGACATAATGTTATAGAGATTACAAAACAGCTAATAATTAATATCGTAAAATAGTGGAGATGTGTTATTGCTGAAGCCAAGTATTCACTTACTTTCGTTCTGAAATTAACACTAATGCTGAAAGCTCCCGCAATGAAATGCAATGTCCTCTATTTCAATATTTAACTTTTAAACATAAAATTATTGGAATGATGCTTGACGGCAATGATTATGATAATAATATCGTTAACATGTAATAGTGCCAAATTTATTTGGAATAACTTTTTGATGAACTGGCTACAAACAGGGCGTCGTAAAGGAAAATGTTTGCATTGAGGTGGATCCTGAACAAAAGTCAGGAACATAATATTAATATCATAAAACACATATGCATATCATAAAACACATACGTAAATCTCTATAAAGAATTGTTGTGTTTTTCGAAATGCATTGCCAATTGGTAGATAGGAGGTCAATAGTCCAAGGAAGTGAATTAACATAAAAAGAGACGAGTGGAACTCGGCACCTGTGAGGGGATGCATTTACATTGATCGAACGTTACCGTATTAATAATATAGATTATTTTACCTCCGTCATCCTCATACGCCTGCCTTTGTATTGCCTTCTGTCGAATTTCCATTGACTTCTGGCGACTCTCCATCGACTGTTGTCGACTCTCCAATGCGTGTAGTCGACCTTCCATTGTCTGCAGTCGACTGTTCATCGACTGTAGCACGATGAGCGTCTGCTCCATGGGCGCCACCTGACGGTCGTTGTTGTCATCACCAGTGGAGTGGTTTGCGGTTGGTTGAGCGCCCGCGCAAGAACCAAACAGAAACACCAGGTACAGCGACTTGATCAACATCGTGTTGTTGGATATACCACGTGTCTGAAACTGAATCAGGAAATTATTACATTAATATATCGAAGATTGTTATATACTAAATAGATTAATATTTATTTCATTCTTTTGGAATCTATATATTGATACGAACTTTGGATCAATTTAAGAATATCTCCTGCGAGGCACCGAGGTCCACGCGCTTGTTTACATGTTCATTCGCTTCTTTGGGCTGTTGACCCCTGATCTACCAATTAGCGATTCATTTCAGAAATCACAACGATATATAGTTAAAGTTTGTCTCTGTGCCATAATATATATAAAATTGAGTTGTGATCAACTTTCATCAGCACAAATTATTACAATTATGACAACTAACAACAATGCCCCTCGCCTGACTGGATGCCTTGGTAGTTGACAGTCGTGATATCAATATTTACGAAATGTTACAAAGGACACAGCATCGTTACTTAAACATCATAACGCGCTCGCAGAAACTACTTGTTTGTTCAAAATGACGAAGGTCGAAGAGAATGTTAAGTTCACACCCATCGATGGGCCCTAGTCGTGATAGTGGTGAATTATCAAATAATATTCACATTGCTATCCTATTGGCATGAAGATAGACATAAGCATTAGTGAGCCAGTTCACGTTGCCAAGTCCATGACGCAGGGGCCGTTTTCCCGAAGAATTTGTTGCGCGAGCGTTGTTATGTTATGCTTTACGTATTACGTGCACATTACATTTTACGTTCTGAACAACTGATTTATCCCATGTAAGGTGAGAATCTTGTCATATATGGGGTATTTTAAAAATAGATCGGTCTTACGTAATTTTCTAGGGATTGTAGATTAATCCTTGAAAGTTTGGCGCTCGGTGTTCAAGCCGTCTAAGAGGAAAACGTTAACCTACCCGCACACACAAGCTATATTATATAAATAGATTGAAAAATTATGAACGTCGCCGCGAAAAAAATTGCAACATAACTTCCCCAATCCTATCTTCCGATGTCAGGATCCGACAGCGCGACGGCGGAGTGGTGCTGATGCTCCGGTGAAAAACTATTCAAGAGCACCCTCCCTCCGCATCGTTTCTAAATTCAAAAGCCTTCTTGGTGACATCATACCAAACATGAAATAAACACAAAAAGACAACTGACATTTGTGGGTGCGCCGGTTTGAATGAATGAATAATTTATTATAGAAAGCTATGATACAGTACACTCGATGGTACATTTTATACAGACTCTGTCATAGTTTCTATAATGAGGGTATTGAGCAACGGGTTGCTGTTTTCTTCTTCTCAATACATGTAATACATATGTAATTCCATGATGCACTTAGAATAATTTAACAAAATAGAAGACAGATTGTGCAATTGAAGAAAACTAAACAGCTACATAAATCACATCATTATGTTTTTCATGAATTCACACATTAAAATTGCAACAGTGAATGTACGTCAGTAATATTATTTACTGATCAATCATATCTTAGGAAACAGCTGGCTGTCGTAGAGTAATTTATTCAAAACATGTCTTTGTTTCTGAGGATATGTATACCATACAGTCAGCCTGAAATTAGAAGTATATGGTAATAAGTGTTAAAATGATGACCACGATACAAGAAGAAGGTGCTGAATTGTCCGTGTATGTTTTGTTTCATAAGTCCTGTCAGTGAGGGTCTCGTCAATCCGGTGTGTTAGGTCGATTCGCAAAATGGCAGCACTGTTGTCACTTTCCGACAGTTCGATGCGTGTTTTCTTGCGTCGTGCTGTCAGTTGGTGAAAACTTGCCAAAATACAATGTTGTGTGCCCCGGTGTTCACTATGCGTGTGATATTTTTGCCAACCTCGATTGTCCATATATTCGTCCAACGATTCAGATACGGTTCTGCTATACATAGACATTGGTCCTGACACAATTACAATGACAATGTTATCGACATATCAGTAGCTTACAGCCTGGCGGCATTCATGTCGTCACGGATCACTGACAATTTTTTCAGTACACGATTATTTATGACATATCGGAAGAATGACGGTGTAGTAATATGATCCTGTGTTGTTCACCTGTCAAAGACGGAACCGGGGTGATAACTGTGTTCTCGTCGTTGTAGACGAAACGATAAATGAGCGAAGTCTACAGGCGTTACCTCGTTTAGCAAACCCTAATCACATCGAAGCTAGTCAGGCATGCGTAAAACATGTATCTCATCTTTTAGCAAATCTTCCGTCTCCACGTATAATTTTATCGTTGTTCGACGATAAAAGTAAGGTATAAGTCTACAACATCTGTAAATTCATCATAACTACCCAGTGCATTATCGACATATATAAACGGGTGACTCACAACCTGGCGATTTTCTTGTCGTTACGCTCCACTGACTCTGTCTTCAGTACCCGATTATGTTTGACATATTGGACGAATGACGGTTTACTAATATGGTCCAGTGCCACTCGGCTGTCAACGGCGGAACTGTGGTGGTAACAGAGTTCTCGTAATTGTAGACGAAACGATCAATGAAATCAAGAGAGACCCATAAACGTTATCGCTTTAGAGGAAGTTGGCAGGCTCTAGCTGGTCATGCGCACTAAAAGTTTACACTCGGTAGGTTTTTAAGGATGTTTTTAACTGCTGCACGCTATACATTTATGTCAGTTTCTATAGAGGCTGTGCGTGTGACGTCACCATTTTTGCGGTCTGCCATCTTGGAGTACAAGCGCTGGAGTACAGACCGCCCCGCGCGCACCCGCATTGTGAATGTTTACTGAAGCAGTAAATCTTTTCTTTTCATCGTTACACCGTTATTCGCGAAGAATGGTAAACTTTTGTGGAGTATTTGCTTGCGGCAAACGAGCTGACAGAGACAGTCATTTGTCGTACTTCAGACTGCCCACAATTCGCCATACGCAGGGGGAACAAACTCGACAACTTTCGGAGGAACGACAGCGTGTCTGGCTTTCCAACATAGGCCGGTCAGACATTAAGCCGTCCAACTACCCATACACTCGTGTATGCTCGTTGCACTTTGTGACTGGTAAGTAAGATTAATGTTAAGGCTGTGTAAATTATTAAATGTTACATACATAAAATGAAGTCAGGTTTATGTAACTAACAGCCTGTCTATCTAACAATAACAGCCTGTGTCTGTGTCGGCCATGCCCATGGCTTTGCCTATCACCTATGGCTATGCTATTGGCTGTGTTTTGCCATAAATTCCATAGCAACCATAGCCTATGTAATTGATTGACTAGCAAATGTATAAACATAGAATTATACACTTCTTTATTAATACAATATAATAAAAAATATAACATTGACTGAGTAACACTAACATTTTATACAGTAAAATACCTGCTGACAGTTTTATGGATGTATTAGTCACAATTTGTATTGTGTATCAATGCTACAGTGGGTTTTAAGCCATAAGACAATTTCAATACACATTACATATTTATTAAATATTCTCAGTGCATGTTTTAATGTGTTTTATATATTGTTTTGTAGCCAAGCCTGCCAGTTTGTATGACAAAACAAACTGTGACTGGGCACCCACCATAAACCTTGGCCACGACAAGCTCAAGCCGTCAGATGGAGCAACCAGTTTGTCACGATATGAGCGCAAAGTTGATCGTGCTGCTAACAGAGCTCGCCTAGACATGGCCAACACACTACTGTCCATGCAGACCTCCTTAGTGGAAGACCGGGCACATGATGTAGTACCACCAGCAGCGGGCGATGATACAAAAGAGTGTCAGACTGATATGAGTGAGGATGTGGTGCGTGGAATGGAGGAAGAGATGAGGAGGCTGACACTAGAGAACAGCAGCTTAAAGCTGGAGTTGGCATCTGCAAAGTTGACTGAGTGCAGCTTAGTCGGCAATGACAACAAAGTGAATTTTCTTTCCGGCCTTCCAACTCATTACATCCTCATGCAGCTGTACAACTTTGTGTCACCGCGTCTACACGAAACACACAGATCATCCCTGACCAAGTTTCAGCAGTTATTGATGACATTGATGAAGCTCCGCCTGAATGTGTCGAATGAACTGTTGGGTTTTCTGTTCAACGTCAGACAATCGACCGTCTCAAGAATTTTCTTGAACACACTTGATGTTCTGTACGTCATGATGCAGCCACTAATTATATGGCCAGGACGAGATGAGTTGAGGAAGACGATGCCGATGGAGTTCCGGCGTTATCTCGAGTCAAAAGTTGTGGTAATCATTGACTGTTTCGAGGTGTATATCGAAACACCATCAAACTTGGAAGCAAGGTCACTGACTTGGTCTTCCTACAAGTATCACAATACGGTGAAGTTCCTCATAGGAATTACGCCACAAGGGACCATTTCCTTCTTGTCGAGAGCTTGGGCTGGCCGAGTCAGTGACAAGTACCTCACCGAACACTGTGGTTTCCTCGACCACCTCCTCCCAGGTGACGTTGTGATGGCCGACAGAGGGTTTGATGTGAATGACAGTGTGAGACTGATGATGGCAACCATCAAAATGCCTGCCTTCACAAAGGGGAAGAGCCAGATGCCAGCAGTCGAGCTTGAACGATCACGAAAACTCGCTCATCTGCGAATCCATGTTGAGCGTGTTATTGGCCTGCTTCGTCAGAAGTACACCTTTCTGGGAGAAACAGTGCCAATTGACTTTCTCTTCGTCAATGATGGAAAAGGAATCACCACGATTGACAAAATAGCCACTGTCTGCTGTGCACTTACAAACTTGAATGGGCCCATCGTTCCATTTGACTAGTGAGATTGCACAATGGTAGGAGATGGCATGTGTGGAATGATATCCAAGAAAAAAGAAAAATACAAAAAAATAGCATGTCTGACATGTCTGCGGTTTTTCATTTTACGTGAAAACCCTAGCTGCACTGATGAGTCCTGGGGGGACGAAACATGTATGTTTAATATTAGTTGCTGTATAGCATCAGGTAGCTATAATTTTGTGTAAAGACTAAAGCTTCTGGTAAGAATAACATTTACAAATGTTATTATAATTAACTTTTGAATGGAAAACAATAAATGTTTGAAATTACACGTGTAAATAAACATGCTCTAAAAATAAATACACAGTTACATTATTTTTGGTTGATATTTTATATATCTGGATTTTAGGTTGAACCTGATTATATCAATATAGACACCAAAAGGAATAATTATTTTTGTGATGAAAGTGGTATGCTGTAATTGGTGTCACTGTGATTGATATGAATATATATATTGTAATTGCACCCGTCTGTTAGTAACATGTTTCGTCCCCCCAGGATTCATCAGTGCAGCTAGGATTTTCATGTGAAATGAAAAACTGCAGACATGTCAGACATGCTATTTTTTTGTTTTTTCCTTTTTTCTTGGGCATTCATGATTCAGCGTTTCTCCATTCTCTGTTTGCGTTTGTTCTTTCGGCATTCAGGGCAAAACCACTTTCCCTTTGGTTCCGACAGCACACCCACACACATGTATTGAAACCATTCATACTGACAGCTGTCACTGTCACAGGCCACCATCTCGCCACACTCCTCCTGTCGGCAGTAACACCACACTGCTTGTGCAGCCTCACCAGTGGTCACAGTGTCCGAGTTCACAGCACAGCCAACCAGGGGTGGACGTGTGTGGCATTTTCCCAGCAGTTCAGGTAGCACACCTACTCGGAAGAAGTGTCGGGCTTTTGGTACCATCTCTTCCCAGAGAATGTTATCCTTGTAGATGCGGTCGCAGTGATAGGACCTCTGTGTCCACACAACAAAGTCTCCATAGCTGTGCCCACACACAAACAGCTGACACTGTACCTGGTAGTAGTAGGCATGTCCTTTTTGTAAGTGTAGGGTGCCATCTGCATTCTTTGCCAAACATGTGGCGCCTTCCTTTACCTCACTCAGGACCTCATCACGCACGAGGTAGGGGCACTTCACCTCGAGACTGCCTACCCCACAGCAGTCACATCGGACGACTCCACCAGGAGAAGCCCCAATCTCTGGATATCGGTTGTGGATGACTAATCCAGAGTCCCGCATGGAGAAGTTGGCATGCCCGGTCATCGTCTTGCGATAAGCAGCCTTCGCAACGTTCTCATGCTTGATGCCCCATCGTATGGCTGGTGTGGTCAGGTGTCGATCCGGGTAGCAGATGTCCTTGATCGCACTTGGTGCTGGTTGAGAGGGGTCGGTGTGGCACACTTTGTGAAACCTTGATGCAGTCACCCTGCCAGCCCTGAACTTTGGCCACAGTCGTGAGTTGGCCCGAGCCCTTGTCGCCATCTCCACTGCCTCCGCCTGTTGAAGTGTGACAGCCAACGTGACAGACGAACACTTCTCCAGGACGACATGGAACGGCTGTTTGTACAGCTCATCCTTGAACATGTCTGAAAGCACTGCTGGAAAATTTATCTGGGCCTGTTTGGGAACAAACCCATCACTGTACGGAGGCAGAAGGGACAACACAACAGGCTTTGTGTCACCCAGGCTAAGTCCACGGAAAACGCTGTCAAGCTCAGCATGACTTGGTGCGGCGATGTTCTTTGGTTGACGAACCCGAGATGAGACTGGCGACCCACTGGCAATGGCTTCGTCCAGTTGCTTTTTTTTGGTCAAGGCTGATGTGAAATCGATTTCACCAACCTCTCTGTAACGAACCTCTCGGTGAGTTGCTGGCAGCAGCCAATAAGCTGGCTCTTGCGTCACAGTCTTGCTGTCACGGATCTTTACGGTAGTATCCACCGCAAAGAGAAGTGTGGCGATGTGAGTGCAGGCCTCACCCAACCCAGCCATGCAGTCACAATGGGCGGTGCAGACAGTCCCAGCTTTATCTGCAATGATCCATGGCTGCAATGGCTTTTCGCGAAGTCTCTGCGAATGAAGTACCTGTCAAACAGTGTAAAATTTTAGTACGGTGCAAACTAAATTTAGAATTGTTGACAATGTTATACATGCAAAAATTAGGGCCTTAAAATACATAAATATATAGCTGTAAGGACTTAAGTCATGGTTGTACCTACTTATCTTCTGCATAACAAAGTTGATGCATAAAGCAATTAATAATAAACACAGTAATTAATAAAAAATATATCCAGCCTTTTATGCTTATAAATATAGGGACCTATTATTTATAGTCACACAATAGCCATAGGCATAGCCCCATAGGAAAAAGGGCATAGCCATAGGTATAATTGCATGCACATATTTTATTGCAATTAATTTTATAGTCATTCTCATTAAGCTATTGTAATATTATTAATAGGGGGACTACCTACTTATCAAAACTAGATGTCTAAATTTACTGAAATCAGCTTACTTTCGCTCGTACAATGTGGTAGCCATTTTTCACAAACACCGCCACATCGCTTATCCATCCTGACGTCAGCTGGTTGTACGCCTCTAGGCTCTTCCACGCCTTCATGTCTTCCATGGTGTAGAAAGATTTGTTAAAAATCAAGTAGTTCACTATGTCTGGGTATGATACAGCTGGGAAGCATGCTTCCTCCTTAGACCATGCCGAATTCGGCAAAGAATACGGATCAACGCTATCAACGATTCGTAACTTATCTAAATACCTCTGCTTTGTCAACACATCTAATGTGTCAACATACGGAACTTTAACTGTCTTACTGCGCGGTGCAACGACAAAGAAAACAATTTAGCGGCTCAGTGAACACACACAATGCGGGCGGTTGCGAACGGTTCGCTTGTACTCCAATATGGCCGCTGGGGGTTGTGTGCACGCATAGTGCTGACGTCATTAGACACCCTCTATTGATACGTGGTGACGTGTTCATTTATTAATAGCCAAGTGAGCAAACTGGTGTGTGTGTGTGTGTGTGTGTGTGTGTGTGTGTGTGTGTGTGTGTGTGTGTGTGTGTGTGTGTGGGTGTGTGCGCGCGCGCGCGCATGCGTCAGGTGCAGTTGTATATTTTACTGGTTCTAGTGTTTACCGTTAACAATACGAATTTTAAAAGCGTTTTCAAATTCAAACTTACAGATGTTCAATAGTATCACTATTATAATATAATCCTGTAATAACACTTCCAATCAAACTCCCCTAAATTACGTTTAGCCAAATTAGCTTGCTTGGCAACCGGTTCCGAATATAGATCAAGATGACGCGGATGTAAATAATAAGCACTAAAAGCGCGCGTAACCCAAATCCCCCCAAACACAACTCAAATAACACCGCATTTCTTCAAAATTTAATATATGAACTAAACAGATATTGATTACATTAAACTAGCAGTCTTAGATTAAAACACCATTTCATTTATCATCCTACCCATCTATCTTCCCCCTCTGAACTAACGGGCCAATCATCGGGTGTGTCATTATCGGGACATTGACACCCCTGTCTTTTTCAAATACCCAGTGGTTCCGAGTCGGCCCAGAACCGAAAATAACATCATTATATTTCCTATCATCTGCTTGTTTGTGTTGTTTGCCAAAGCCCTAAAACCCTGCACGTGCACACTATTTTCTTTATATTTCATAGTTTATACTTTATACTCACTGCGTCTTTAACTCTTAAAGACCAGTTTTAACAAGCAAATATTCTTTTGTTAAACAAGCTTCTTTGTGCTTCTTTTGTTAAACAAGGGCACTACTGGCCATACAGACCTAATTTGACATCAGAGGGGTCGAAAATACCAAATGGTCGTGTTTTACGTTATCCGTGTTCTACGTTACCGCGTGGGAAGAGAGTGTCACTATCCTCAGACGGCGAAGTTTTCATGCCAGATTCAGACGTCGTTCTGCTAGGAGACGGAAGCCAAAATAAGTCTTCATTTATCTCTAAATGCCCGACAAACACATAATGGTAATGTACCCTTCTGAGCTCATTTTCGTTGACATTGAGAACTTACAAACATAATTTCCACTTATAATGAACCACGTTGGTGTTCAAATTGAAGTGAAGACTAGCAGACTTGTTACCTTCCAACAATTGCCTGCCCCTCCGAGTGCAAAGGATCAATATCGTAAAATGTAATCGATAACGTAGAATATAAATGGATTACGTAGAACACATTTCGCTGGTATTTTTCGCGATGTAAAATTACTTTCTTACAATTATTGTGTAATTATTATCTTTTGTTACGTGAGACACTATCGCAAGTGGTGGGAGATGTTTTCTTATCGTTGCTCTTTTATTGAGACTCGAAAGGCTTAAAGCTGCATTGATCCGCATGGAGGTGAATGATAGTTTTCACAAGCATCATGCAGATTTTTCTTCAACACTCTTCTTTACGAGTGGCTTACATACAGTACGTCAGTAATTGTACATACTTACTCCGTGTAATTGACACATAAAAATATAAGAATAGATATATATATGTATGTTCAGCGTTCGAAATAAGCGCTTGTCCGGTTGTCCGGTTCGCGCCGTTCGGGACAAGTGATTTGTTGTCCAGACAATTAGAAGCATAATGTGTCCGTTAACTGCGTCATCTGCACCGATCTAGCTCTGCCGTTCTCGTAGGAAAACCTTGTTCAGTTTTAACGACGGTCAACTTGCTTCCACCCATGGATCACATTTGATGAACTTAATAAATAGTATATTCGAGTATCACTACCTTTTATTAGAATAATTATGTAGTAGACCAGTTAACCAATATTAACCAACACGGACGCGGCAGTCTTCGACTTCACAAAGTCACCAACGTTGGTTCAGCAGATCGACAAAATATTGTCAGCGCCGGATGAATTTATGTGGTGGTGGTTGGTGAACGGAATGTTAATGAACATATCAAGAAGTGTTGTCATGTCATAATCACTCTTTTTTACCACAAATTATGAGTTTAAGGACACTGACGTTTTGCGAATGTGGAAAACGAACGGAATTAGCAATATATATATATACATATATATATATTAAGGGCTAATGGCGTCGTTTGTGTGTTGTGGTGTTACAATATATATATATATATATATATATATATATATATATATATATATATATATATATATATATATAGGGCGTCGTTTGTGTGTTGTGGTGTTACAATATATATATATATATATATAATATAATTATATATATATATATATATTGTAACACCACAACACACAAACGACGCCCTTAGCCCGCGGGGTAGTCTTGATCTTATTCTAATTTTAGCAACAATATACATACCTCTTCAATGTAGCTCAGAAACCAAACAACCAAGTCCTCAGTTCCACATAATTTGCCATCGGGCGCTACGTTCAAACAGAGGCACTTGCTGGTGTTAAACGTATTTATACCAGACGTTTGACGAAGATTAGTGAATATTAAAATGGAACAGTTGTTCGCACTGACACGTATGCATTCTGCTCAGCGGTATTTAACCTTTTTTGCACGGTTAATCCTTGAGCGAGCCAACAATTTAAACACTAACTCGAGAAAAAGAAATTCTTGAAATAACATTTAGCTCCACATACAAACATACACACACACACACACACACACACACACACACACACACACACACACACACACACACACACACACACACACACACACACACACACACACACACACACACACACACACACACACACACACACACACACACACACACACACACACACACACACACACACACACACACACACACACACACACACACACACACACACACACACACACACACACACACACACACACACACACACACACACACACACACACACACACACACACACACACACACACAAACACACACTCACACACATACACGCACGCACGCACATACATGCACGCGCACGCAAGCAGGCACACGCGCTCGGACCCTTACATAGCATTGCCATACACTGTTGCATAATAACTCTGGCCTACCTGTCCAGTTGTGTAAAGCACTTATTTTAACTAAGAAAATCACATACCAACTTACGCCCTTTAATGCAGCAACATACCAAGCAAAGCACTTGTCAACATCACATACTTTACATATTAAACGTGTTTCCGCTAACCAGGCAATTTCTGCAGTCGCCAATTACGGCATGATCAATATTTCCTGTTACAGCGAACGTAAAGCCACAGCGTCGCCGTCTTGAGAGTGGATCACCACCAGCAGCAAACAGGTAGAAGGTAATCACAGCGTCTCCGTCTTGAGAGTGGATCACCACCAGCAGCAAACAGGTAGAAGGTAATCACAGCGTCTCCGTCTTGATAGTGGATCACCACCAGCAGCAAACAGGTAGAAGGTAATCACAGCGTCTCCGTCTTGAGAGTGGATCACCACCAGCAGCAAACAGGTAGAAGGTAATCACAGCGTCTCCGTCTTGAGAGTGGATCACCACCAGCAGCAAACAGGTAGAAGGTAATCACAGCGTCTCCCTCTTGAGAGTGGATCACCACTAGCAGCAAACAGGTAGAAGGTAATCACAGCGTCTCCGTCTTGAGAGTGGATCACCACCAGCCGCAAACAGGTAGAAGGTAATCACAGCGTCTCCGTCTTGAGAGTGGATCACCACCAGCAGCAAACAGGTAGAAGGTAATCACAGCGTCTCCGTCTTGAGAGTGGATCACCACCAGCAGCAAACAGGTAGAAGGTAATCACAGCGTCTCCGTCTTGAGAGTGGATCACCACCAGCAGCAAACAGGTAGAAGGTAATCACAGCGTCTCCGTCTTGAGAGTGGATCACCACCAGCAGCAAACAGGTTGAAGGTAATCACAGCGTCTCCGTCTTGAGAGTGGATCACCACCAGCAGCAAACAGGTAGAAGGTAATCACAGCGTCTCCGTCTTGAGAGTGGATCACCACCAGCAGCAAACAGGTAGAAGGTAATCACAGCGTCGTCGTCTTGAGAGTGGATCACCACCAGCAGCAAACAGGTAGAAGGTAATCACAGCGTCTCCGTCTTGAGAGTGGATCACCACCAGCAGCAAACAGGTAGAAGGTAATCACAGCGTCGTCGTCTTGAGAGTGGATCACCACCAGCAGCAAACAGGTAGAAGGTAATCACAGCGTCTCCGTCTTGAGAGTGGATCACCACCAGCAGCAAACAGGTACAAGGTAATCACAGCGTCTCCGTCTTGAGAGTGGATCACCACCAGCAGCAAACAGGTAGAAGGTAATCATAGCGTCTCCGTCTTGAGAGTGGATCACCACCAGCAGCAAACAGGTAGAAGGTAATCACAGCGTCTCCGTCTTGAGAGTGGATCACCACCAGCAGCAAACAGGTAGAAGGTAATCACAGCGTCTCCGTCTTGAGAGTGGATCACCACCAGCAGCAAACAGGTAGAAGGTAATCACAGCGTCTCCGTCTTGAGAGTGGATCAACACCAGCAGCAAACAGGTAGAAGGTAATCACAGCGTCTCCGTCTTGAGAGTGGATCACCACCAGCAGCAAACAGGTAGAAGGTAATCACAGCGTCGACGTCTTGAGAGTGGATCTCCACCAGCAGCAAACAGGTAGAAGGTAATCACAGCGTCTCCGTCTTGAGAGTGGATCACCACCAGCAGCAAACAGGTAGAAGGTAATCACAGCGTATCCGTCTTGAGAGTGGATCACCACCAGCAGCAAACAGGTAGAAGGTAGTCACAGCGTCTCCGTCTTGAGAGTGGATCACCACCAGCAGCAAACAGGTAGAAGGTAATCACAGCGTCTCCGTCTTGAGAGTGGATCACCACCAGCAGCAAACAGGTAGAAAGTAATCACAGCGTCTCCGTCTTGAGAGTGGAACACCACCAGCAGCAAACAGGTAGAAGGTAATCACAGCGTCTCCGTCTTGAGAGTGGATTACCACCAGCAGCAAACAGGTAGAAGGTAATCACAGCGTCTCCGTCTTGAGATTGGATCACCACCAGCAGCAAATAGGTAGAAGGTAATCACAGCGTCTCCATCTTGAGAGTGGATCACCACCAGCAGCAAACAGGTAGAAGGTAATCACAGCGTCTCCGTCTTGAGAGTGGATCACCACCAGCAGCAAACAGGTAGAAGGTAATCACAGCGTCTCCGTCTTGAGAGTGGATCACCACCAGCAGCAAACAGGTAGAAGGTAATCACAGCGTCGACGTCTTGAGAGTGGATAACCACCAGCAGCAAACAGGTAGAAGGTAATCACAGTGTCTCCGTCTTGAGAGTGGATCACCATCAGCAGCAAACAGGTAGAAGGTAATCACAGCGTCTCCGTCTTGAGAGTGGATCACCACCAGCAGCAAACAGGTAGAAGGTAGTCACAGCGTATCCGTCTTGAGAGTGGATCACCACCAGCAGCAAACAGGTAGAAGGTATTCACAGCGTCGTCGTCTTGAGAGTGGATCACCACCAGCAGCAAACAGGTAGAAGGTAATCACAGCGTCTCCGTCTTGAGAGTGGATCACCACCAGCAGCAAACAGGTAGAAGGTAATCACAGCGTCTCCGTCTTGAGAGTGGATCACCACCAGCAGGAAACAGGTAGAAGGTAATCACAGCGTCTCCGTCTTGAGAGTGGATCACCACCAGCTGCAAACAGGTAGAAGGTAATCACAGCGTCTCCGTCTTGAGAGTGGATCACCACCAGCTGCAAACAGGTAGAAGGTAATCACAGCGTCTCCGTCTTGAGAGTGGATCACCACCAGCAGCAAACAGGTAGAAGGTAATCACAGCATCTCCGTCTTGAGAGTGGATCACCACCAGCTGCAAACAGGTAGAAGGTAATCACAGCGTCTCCGTCTTGAGAGTGGATCACCACCAGCAGCAAACAGGTAGAAGATAATCACAGTGTCTCCGTCTTGAGAGTGGATCACAACCAGCAGCAAACAGGTAGAAGGTAGTCACAGCGTCGTCGTCTTGAGAGTGGATCACCACCAGCAGCAAACAGGTAGAAGGTAGTCACAGCGTCGTCGTGTTCAGAGTGGATCACCACCAGCAGCAAACAGGTAGAAGGTAATCACAGCGTCTCCGTCTTGAGAGTGGATCACCACCAGCAGCAAACAGGTAGAAGGTAATCACAGCGTCTAGCTCTTGAGAGTGGATCACCACCAGCAGCAAACAGGTAGAAGGTAATCACAGCGTCTCCCTCTTGAGAGTGGATCACCACCAGCAGCAAACAGGTAGAAGGTAACCACAGCCTCTCCGTCTTGAGAGTGGATCACCACCAGCAGCAAACAGGTAGAAGGTAATCACAGCGTCTCCGTCTTGAGAGTGGATCACCACAAGCAGCAAACAGGTAGAAGGTAATCACAGCGTCTCCGTCTTGAGAGTGGATCACCACCAGCAGCAAACAGGTAGAAGGTAATCACAGCGTCTCCGTCTTGAGAGTGGATCACCACCAGCAGCAAACAGGTAGAAGGTAATCACAGCGTCTCCGTCTTGAGAGTGGATCACCACCAGCTGCAAACAGGTAGAAGGTAATCACAGCGTCTCCGTCTTGAGAGTGGATCACCACCAGCAGCAAACAGGTAGAAGGTAATCACAGCGTCTCCGTCTTGAGAGTGGATCACCACCAGCAGCAAACAGGTAGAAGGTAATCACAGCGTCGTCGTCTTGAGAGTGGATCACCACCAGCAGCAAACAGGTAGAAGGTAATCACAGCGTCTCCGTCTTGAGAGTGGATCACCACCAGCAGCAAACAGGTAGAAGGTAATCACAGCGTCTCCGTCTTGATAGTGGATCACCACCAGCAGAAAACAGGTAGAAGGTACTCACAGCGTCGTCGTTTTGAGAGTGGATCACCACCAGCAGCAAACAGGTAGAAGGTAATCACAGCGTCTCCGTCTTGAGAGTGGATCACCACCAGCAGCAAACAGGAAGAAGGTAATCACAGCGTCTCCCTCTTGAGAGTGGATCACCACCAGCAGCAATCAGGTAGAAGGTAATCACAGCGTCTCCGTCTTGAGAGTGGATCACCACCAGCAGCAAACAGGTAGAAGGTAATCACAGCGTCTCCGTCTTGAGAGTGGATCACCACCAGCAGCAAACAGGTAGAAGGTAATCACAGCGTCTCCGTCTTGAGAGTGGATCACCACCAGCAGCAAACAGGTAGAAGGTAATCACAGCGTCTCCGTCTTGAGAGTGGATCACCACCAGCAGCAAACAGGTACAAGGTAATCACAGCGTCTCCGTCTTGAGAGTGGATCACCACCAGCAGCAAACATGTAGAAGGTAATCACAGCGTCTCCGTCTTGAGAATGGATCACCACCAGCAGCAAACAGGTAGAAGGTAATCACAGCGTCTCCGTCTTGAGAGTGGATCACCACCAGCAGCAAACAGGTAGAAGGTAATCACAGCTTCTCCGTCTTGAGAGTGGATCACCACCAGTAGCAAACAGGTAGAAGGTAATCACAGCGTCTCCGTCTTGAGAGTGGATCACCACCAGCAGCAAACAGGTAGAAGGTAATCACAGCGTCGTCGTCTTGAGAGTGGATCACCACCAGCAGCAAACAGGTAGAAGGTAGTCACAGCGTCGTCGTCTTGAGAGTGGATCACAACCAGCAGCAAACAGGTAGAAGGTAGTCACAGCGTCGTCGTCTTGAGAGTGGATCACCACCAGCAGCAAACAGGTAGAAGGTAATCACAGCGTCGTCGTCTTGAGAGTGGATCACAACCAGCAGCAAACAGGTAGAAGGTAGTCACAGCGTCGTCGTCTTGAGAGTGGATCACCACCAGCAGCAAACAGGTAGAAGGTAATCACAGCGTCGTCGTCTTGAGAGTGGATCACAACCAGCAGCAAACAGGTAGAAGGTAGTCACAGCGTCGTCGTCTTGAGAGTGGATCACCACCAGCAGCAAACAGGTAGAAGGTAATCACAGCGTCGTCGTCTTGAGAGTGGATCACAACCAGCAGCAAACAGGTAGAAGGTAATCACAGCGTCGTCGTCTTGAGAGTGGATCACCACCCGCAGCAAACAGGTAGAAGGTAATCACAGCGTCTTCGTCTTGAGAGTGGATCACCACCAGCAGCAAACAGGTAGAAGGTAATCACAGCGTCGTCGTCTTGAGAGTGGATCACCACCCGCAGCAAACAGGTAGAAGGTAATCACAGCGTCGTCGTCTTGAGAGTGGATCACCACCAGCAGCAAACAGGTAGAAAGTAATCACAGCGTCGTCGTCTTGAGAGTGGATTGCCACAGCAGCAAACAGGTAGAAAGTAATCACAGCGTCACCGTCTTGATAGTGGATCGCCACCAGCAGTAAACACGTAACAGCAATCACTTCAAATAGCTACCTTTTTGGTTCGTTTTCTAACGCATCGCCAATCAGTAAATCAAACGCCAATGGTCCGTTGAAACGAATGAACGTAGCAAGATGCGAGTTGACGTGGGAGGAGATATGGCCGGATTGCCCTAATGTTTGGGTGTATATATGTAGATTCGTTTACTCTGAGGCGGCATTGGTAGGTCATACTGCAGAACAAATGTGCCGAGTAAATCAGAGACCACAAGGTGGAGACACTGTGAAACACCGCGGTAAGGACGCGTACAGCGGGATGAGAAATCAGGAAGATGCGACAGACGTCTCCACTTAACACACACGTACAATCGCACACACCCAGAATGACGCCGCCACCATCGCAAGTCAGGGGTGGTAGATGACTACAATATCCTGCACTACCCCTGGCAGACATCCTCACAAGTCAGGGGTGGTAGTTGACTACACTACCCCTGGCAGACATCCTCACAAGTCAGGGGTGGGTGGTAGTTGACTACCTCTGACAGACATCCTCACAAGTCAAGGGTGGGTGGTAGTTGACTACCCTTGGCAGACATCCTCACAAGTCAGGGGTGGGTGGTAGTTGACTACCCCTGGCAGAAATCCTCACAAGTCAGGGGTGGGTGGTAGTTGACTACCCCTGGTAGACATCCTCACAAGTCAGGGGTCGGTGGTAGTTGACTACCTCTGACAGACATCCTCACAAGTCAGGGGTGGTAGTTGACTACTCTACCCCTGGCAGAAATCATCACAAGTCAGGGGTGGTAGTTGACTACACTACCCCTGGAAAATATCCTCACAAGCCACGGGTGGTAGTTGACTACACTACCCCTGACAGACATCCTCAGAAGTCAGGGGTGGTAGTTAACGACGCTACCCCTGACAGACATCCTCACAAGTCAGGGGTGGAGCGCCCCCTGGAGAGCGACGGTAAGACATCTTACGGTAATATTTTGAAATTCAGAGCA
This sequence comes from Escarpia spicata, assembly GCA_963995525.1. Taxonomy (NCBI): domain Eukaryota; kingdom Metazoa; phylum Annelida; class Polychaeta; order Sabellida; family Siboglinidae; genus Escarpia; species Escarpia spicata. The sequence continues at coordinate 13,559,275 of OZ023214.1, read as the reverse complement.
TGTAAAAATAGTTTTAGGCGTGCCAGATGTAACGTTCCGAAGTAAGCGCCCATGTAGACACCCACTAAGACCATATCAGAAGTAGGCGTCTAATAGGACCGTGGCAGAAGTAAACGCCCACTAAGACCGTACCAGAAGTAGGCGCCCACTAATAACGTACCAGAGGTAGGCGTCAACTAAGACCGTGCCAGACGTAGCCGCCTACTAAGACCGTGCCAGAAGTAGGGCCCACTAATAACGTGTCAGAAGTAGGCGCCCATTAGGACCTGGCTAGACGTACGCGCCCACTAGGACCGTGTCAGAAGTAGGCGCTCATTAGGACCTTGTCAGAAGTAGGCGCCCACTAAGACCGTGTCAAAACTCGGCGTCGTTTGTTAAGTGATTTGTGTTAATAATACTTCATGTTTATTATTCGAATTGTTAGAATGCGCAGAATAAGAATAGTGTCACTAACCTGTACAGTTATTTACAAGAAAAATTTAATAATCGTGAAGAAAAAGACAGAAACTAACTACTTCCGGTCCAGTAGTAAACTTGATGGTCAAACGTGAGGTCGTAGGTCAAAGAGTCATGTCAAGTTGTCGAGTCGGCCTAAATCTCTCACGTGCCTACACTCGGCCCGTTACATGGGAACTACGCTCGACCCATTGTATATGACCAGGTGGACCTTGTTTCACGGCCTAGGTTAATGTAAGATTGCTAATAAACCTGTAGTGCGGAGCATATGAGCAAATACTCAAGATTGACTGTATCAAGTGCGCATTCACGGTATGACCGCATCACACACAAACACTACACACCCGCCCTATAAATACCCCTACAACACAATAGGCACCAGTCTGAATTGCCGCCGCCATAATCGCCCGTCCCCTGAGACCCGCAGTCCCGTCGGCCCTTCGGCCTCGTAGATCTGCGATTGACTCTGCGAGCATCAAACAATTCCGGCAGCAGTGGGGTACGAGAGTTCGAAAAAGGAATCGGCAGACATACGTGACGTCATACTTGCGGAAGACATCAACGCTGACACGACGGCCAATCTGCCGGAGTTGGTGACGCGTCTCGAGAAAGTAACGTTGAGGCTGGAGAGTGTCGCGGCAGGTGGAGGTGGCAACGGTGGCGCCGCCGACGCAGTGGTGACGGCTGTATTTGTGACGGCCTACGACCAGATCATCAATGGACCTCTGGCCGACTTCATTGCATTCAGCGACCAGATTGGGGGTGACGTGAAGAAGCAGGTTGACATTGTGAAGGACGCTTTCGCGGCTCAGCGTCCATTTCTGGTGACAGTAGCGATAGTATATATAAAGAGACAATACTTGTTTGCATTCCGTATACATCAGATCTGTAGTGTACGTGTGCGTGTGCGTGTGCGTGTGTGTGTACGTATGAATATTATGAAGATGGCATCTGCAGAATTATTTTATATTTAATGTAATTATTGACAATGCTCAACTATAATATACTTTTCTTATGTATATTTTTATAGTTAGTCTCAGCATAGGTTTTTGTACAGTATCTTTTTGTCTAACGAAATCTTCGCAACTTCTTCAACATATTATTTGCATCTTAATAGCTAGATTAATTATTATTTACATCTTAGCGTTTTAGACAATTGCAATTACCTTCAAACATAATTTACTCTGCATATGAATGTCTAAATAAACATTATTATTATTATGTTTGAAATCAATAATTAATTGGGGAAATCATAACCAGATGACGAAATGTTGCATCTGTCTACGAAAACTAACATTAATCAAACTAAAAATGTGACGGTTCCGACTTATTTTAGAATACAGTGAAGCTTGTTCATATTATATTAGTTCAATGGATAAATACCTTACACTTAAATGAAAATGTCGAGATATTTACTACTACTGATGTTCATACGCGACGTTCTGAAAACTGAATTAATATTACCAATGCACTATCCGGTTATCTGATAGGCCTACATGCTGCCTACAAAAACATAATTCAGCCGTCAACTGCTAATATCAGGTCGCGTCGTTTGCATCGCAATCAATTTCACTGCGTCGATATTTTTTGTTTCCCTTAGCAAATGCTTACTTTGGAAATGCACCGCAAATCGCCAGCATCCTGTTTCTTGCGTTGCCTGGCATCTGCTTTTATCTCGCGTGTAAATGGCATTTTGCAGTTGTAATATGGTCTTTATTTTCGCAGTACTTTCCAATGGTTTTATTCCGTTGTGCAAACGACTGTAGTGGCATTGCCGGTGCAAAGGGCCGAAGTAGCCCAGAAGTAGGCGCCTTCTCTCTATCTGTGTTTTGGCTCGGTCCTACAGTAGGCCCATGCCAGAAGTAAACGCAGCCATAGTTACTAAAGTGGTTTATGGTAATGATAATGTTTTATTACGGTTGTAAATGTTAGTATATGTAACATAATCAAAAAAATTATATCTTGTGTAATTATTTGCACACAAAAAACTAGATGCACTAACAAAATCATTGCTACACATTGAGGTCACGGGAGGTCACTTTTGTATTCACGTATTGTAAAGATCAAATCTGGCACTGAAACTAAATCATTGCTACACATTGAGGTCACGGGAGGTCACTTTTGTATTCACGCATTGTAAAGATCAAATCTGGCACTGAAACTAAATCATTGCTACACATTGAGGTCACGGGAGGTCACTTTTGTATTCACGTATTGTAAAGATCACATATGGCACTGAAACTAAATCATTGCTACACATTGAGGTCACGGGAGGTCACTTTTGTATTCACGCATTGTAAAGATCACATCTGGCACTGAAACTAAATCAGCGGGTCACCTGAGGTCACGTTACTCACTGCGCCTACGCAGTACGGATGTGCATACCCCTGACATAGGACTACCTTCGGTCAGTTATACATTTGAAACATCAAAAGATGAACTTAACGTGATATTACTGACATAGTTTACTTCTGAATATTGACATTATAAACAGTAACGTTGCAACACTACACTAGTGTTGCCATCTGCATTAGTAGTCAAGATTTATACTGAAACCAGTATGAAGGAACAATGACACAAATTAAAGATGCGCTGACCGCCTGAGCGTTGTTTGACAGTAGGTGAGTGTGTAATCATATTCAGATGGCTCGATAGAAGTAGCATTTTTATATTACACAACATAATGCAGACAAAGACCATTGTAAGGAAAATTGCGTAATGAATGGATGTCACTGAAGGAATGGTAGCACCCGGAGGTAGAAGGATAACAAAAAGAACAGTTTAAAAATTTAGTGATGAGACATGCTGTAAAATATCGGTGAATCAAGTTAAAGATACCACAGAGCTGATCACCATAGGAGAGAAAACGTTCTGCAACATCAAAGTGTCCAAAATGAGAGGAATATAACTGTATAAGCTTAAAAGAAAGACGGTAATATATTTACAAAAAAAGATAAAACTCCACAAAGCAGGCACAGGAACTGTATATATATATATATATGCATGTGTGTATGTATGTATATGATTTTAAATAATAAAATGATCAATTTGATTGGTGATTTCGTTTGCCTGTAGAAGTTGTATCGGGTCTCCGGAACAATACAATGATCATTATATATATATATATATATGAACAATATATGATCATAAATACAACAATATCAATTTGATTGGTTACTTGTCTGAAGAAGTTGTATCGGTTACATCTATGTTGTTCTTCACATTAACGTTTTAGAAACACACAACTACTCAACAAAATGTGCTTGTTGTAATCATAAATATAAGTCTATTAAACGATTGATGCGATATACTGTCTAATTAACTGTGTTGCACGCCATAATGGGTATTGAATATAATTATTTCTTGTGACCTAAATAGGCTCATAAATAAGGTTGCCCTGGTTACGGTCGTTATGGCAACATCAGTCTGTTCCGGTTGTTTTCTTTCGACGTAAATCAGTACCAGAATAGACCAGTTTCTTCACGAAAACTAAAAAATGACGTATTTCAGCTGATCTTGCATCCAATCCACGGATGTTGTTACTCTGTAATGCGTCAAACAGCAAGACGACTGAGACGTTGTTGTTGTTACTTTCGACGTAACTCTGTATCAGAATGGTCCAACCACTCGTACGATCAGCTGTCAATTTATTCACGAAAACTATGAAATGACGTGTTTTCGTTGATCTTGTATCCGCACCACATAGGGGATTTGCTTTTTCAAACAGCTAGATGACTGAGACGGAGCAACTACTAGCCCACTCGCAGTTTGTCTTCGACATCGATTAGGCTTCGTGCGCTGTAATTTGAATGTCCTCTTTCATCTCATCATCTGTTTGCAAAAAATGTTTACGTAATTATATTAATGATGATGGCGTACCATGATGTCAGTTGCATTTGCGATGCCATATTGATCAGATTGACGAAATTATCTAGGTATTGTAAAAGTACGAATATGTTAATGTAAATGTGTTATATAATTATGATTGTCAACATAATGTTTCCACTTGTTACATAACACAGCCTGGGTTGCTCAAACAAATCGTCACCTTGTCTTTGCAACATGTTTAGTGTACGTGACATTATTAGTCCGGACAGACAGGGGAGCACGCAAAACCCGTCAGTTGTGATCGTGATATATTTATAGTGAAATTAGAAATATTAGTCCGTGTCGTCACGTGTACATGGTCTCGCGTAGACCCGAACGCAGGTACTCGTCGACGTTGGTCCGGGCGTGGTTGAACTTGAAGAGGAGCGCGTTGACGATCGCCTTCTCCCCCTGCGCTGACGCCGCCAGACGGATGAACTGACCGAGCGACTGCAGACCCTTCAACGCCAAGTTGATGTTCATCCCTGCAACAAGACGGCGCCACTGTATAACACAAGTCTATACATTGACCTGCTTGGAGATAGGTTCATTTCGGTTCTGCGCAAAGCATCCAGGGTAATAGTACATTTATTTCCTAAGCGTCAGATGCGATACAGTGTACAGCTTATTTGCCTGTGGTCAATGCGAATTAGACAGAACACAGGTTGCAAATTGTTCTAAAGAGGATAAACAATAAAATTTAAATTGGCTGATCAACGACGAGTTTAATTACGCTGACGTTATCTGCAGGAATGTTTCTTGTTTGGTGTTCTGTGGTAGATGCATGCAATGTGATGAAGGAAGTTAGATTTAATTGTTTGTCTAATACATATGTTGGATTAATAATGTGGAGGAGTCCATAAGTTGTTTGAACAATATAAATATTAGTGTGAAGGGAAATTTGTTAACATCCCGAAGTAGATGGGAGGTAGGGAGGGAGGGAGGGAGGGAGGGAGGGAGGGAGGGAGGGAGGGAGGGAGGGAGAGGAACGGAAATAATTATGTCGTCTCCTTCCCGCAGCGGACACCAGTGGAAGAGCACAAGAAGAAGAAGAACAACATCAAAACAAAAAGAACAAGAAGAATAAGAAGAGCAACAAGAAAAGATTATAACGAAGAAGAACATCAACAATAACAACAACAACAACAACAAAACAGCAACGATAAGAATAAGAGCAACAACAAAAACAAAAAGAACGAGACTAAGAAGAAGAACGACAACAACAACAACAAAAAGAAGAAGAGAAGAAGAGACGAAGAGCAAAAAGAGAGATGGTGAAGAGAAGGTGATAATGATGAAGAATAAGAATAACAGCACGGTGGCAATTAGTGGGCATGTGAACTAAACAGGACAAGACAAGGAAACGACGACAGGAGTGTCCGACGTCAACGGAATACAAACGAACTTTTCGGTCGAGAACAGCGCGAAAGGAGATATCCAGAACATAAAGATTTTAAGTTCTTACATACCTCACAACTCACCCCCCCCCGACAGACATATTCAATCGGACACCTATCGACTTTTCCTGAGAGAATTCAGCCACGCTGAAGTTACTACGCGAATACTAATTGTACACGAATACCCATCTATGTCTACAGCTAACTATGCATATAAACAGCATAGTGAACTGAAACAACGTGGAGTGAACAAAACTGTACAAGTTTAAAATGCAAGCAAGAAGATGAGAACCCGGATTCTGTCGACTGAGAGCAGACGTTGTAATGACTACGCCGCCTCGCCCCACACGCACGGCGATCTTGCCAACACCTACAGGGGATATGTTTGTTGCCAACACCTGCAGGGGATGTGCTTGTTGTCGAGTTGACCGGCATCATATATCACAGCTGACACGGACATGCATTGATGACATTATCGTTCTCGGACGCGTTCAACGAATATCAACAGGCGAATTATGCGCTTGTCATTAGCAAGCAAATAGGAGATGAACACGATAGACGTTGGCTATCGTGTTCAGTTGTCGGCCATTAGACGACACTGATTGCAAGCGTCACCCGACATCCCGAGTCTCTCCGATGACGTTATCCATTAGAGGCACAACACATAATCAATGCATTCCGATCAAACGACTCGCTAGTCGCAGTCATCCGACTCCCGAGAATCGGACACAGACGCCAGCTGTGTTTATCGACGCCATTCGTTGTGTTGTCGGGTGTGATCTAATAACATATGTTGAAATAATGGTGTCTTTTCTAGGTTTGCGTTCACTTTTTCACCTCCTGAATAGTTTAGACAGGACGTAATTTCCAAAGTATTCCCTCTTTGTAAAATCAAGTGTACAATGTGCACTATGTTCAGGCGCGTGTGTGTGTGCGTGTGTGTGTTTGCGTGTGTGTGTGTGCGTGTGCGTGTGCGTGTGGCATGTGTGTTCGTGCGTGCGGTCGTGCGTGCGTGCGTGCGTGCGTGCGTGCGTGCGTGCGTGCAGTGGTGTATACCTGCATATGTATTCGTGCGGGTGCGCGTGTACGTGTGTTTGGGTTTGTGTCTGCGTGTATATGTGTGCCTGTGCGCTGTAAACTTCTAGAATAACGCAAGTTCTGTGAGAAAGACATCACTTATTTGGTATATGATCCCCGCACGACACTGCGTTTAAGGCGCTGAGTGTAGCGCCAACAACACATTTGTCCGGCACGACTGGGTCTGACCTATCGATGTCGCCGGCGACCCCGCCCAGGCCTCCGCTCGATCTCAGCCGATGACAAACTGTCAGCGGAGACCTGCCGACCGACGGTCGTTTGCTTAATGTTGTCCGCAGACCGCGAGTGTGCGTGATGGATCGGTGAACAGAACGACAACGTTGACAACCAGAAACCCAGAACGACCACATTAATGCACTGAGCACATTAATAACCGTAATTGCTTTATTGACGTGTGCGAGTCCTGTTCCGGCAGAGATTGATGAACTGACAGAGATACATCGCTTTTATAGTTTGCCTTTTTGAAGCGAAGCGTCTCAGTTCGCGAGCATATTGCACAGCGGTAATGCATTTGAAACAGCAAACCGCGGTACCTAAGTGAAATTTATTTATAGGTTGTTTTTAGTAGAAAACGTGATGTTTTGTTGTTTCTAGTGTGAACATTCAACACCGCCGTCGAGTCACGGTATCCTTCGTGTGCGAATTGCTTGGTCTGCCTTTGAGCGCAGTTGATATTAAATTAAAAATCAGGTTGCTGTTCTCGAAACAAGCGAAGTTAACGATGCCCGAACAACAGATACTGCCTGTTTTAATCGTAACAGGACGAAACTCAGAAACATCCAATAGCGTCGTGATATGTCGAGGTGGTACAAACGATTGGGAGCACCTGCAACGCCGTGTGATACAGTGCCTTTAATTACATAATACAGTGTCAAGCAAAACGTGCGTGTTTAGTCAAATGTTCAGTAACAATAGTATCTACAATTGTATGCCTTATGGCACTTCGTTGTATTTTGGTACTGTTCCTAATGTTTGTCAATATGCCCTTCAATTTCAACAGCATGTAAGTGTGAATAACGTATGTGGAGACAATTTGATTAGAAACAGAATAACGTTCATTTTGCTTGAAACAATGCTATGTTACTGAAGTACACTATTGAAATTACGTAACCAGCAATGACGCTGCCAAGTCTCTCAATCGTTTGTACTACTCCACCAATAGTCGATTTTTATTTTATAATAAAGTTGTCAGATCGATAGAAGATTGTGTTATGATGCAAGCGGTATTTATTGTAGAATGGAAGTTAAAGTTACTGCTGTTATGAAGCAAGCTTAACTGACACGGGAAGTTGATGTGTAATTTCCCGAAAGAATCAGTCACGCGTACACGTGTTGGATGTCGTGGATGTGAACTGTTTGTACTGCATAATTCAGTGTGTCGTATCAGCTGCACGCTTCATCATGGTCTAGTTATGTCTTGTTCCATAACTTGCGTAAATACTCATTTGGCTGCGTTGAGTTGTGATATGGTGCACACGATAAGCCGCTACCCGTTTACCGTATCACGTGCTTGCTGAGGCTCCATCCCCGACGGCCGATGAATAGATTACGTGTGTCGGCTTACAAGCGCCGCACAATAAGATAATGATGCTGGCGGGGATACCTGACAAATTACCTAACACATTAGTGAATGCGTCAGCCCGCGCAGGTCAAAGGCTCGTCAGCGCTCGAATACGCCGAACTTCGGAGAAAACGAGAAAAAAATACGAAAAAGAAATACAGTCGAACTTTGCTATATAGTCACCTCGACAATGCAGCCACCTCGCAATTAAAGTCACATTAAGACAGTCCCAAATTATTTCTGTAACAGGATGGTAAAGGAAATGTGTCCCGGTAATACGGTCACCTCGCTATTCGTGTTACTTTGGGTCAGTCCTGATGGTGTCATTAATAGTGAGGTTCCGCTGTAGATCGACATGACCTCACCTGATCGGAAATTAACCCATCTGGCTGCCTCGCCCTCCGTGACGACGAAGAAGTCGATATTTTCGACATAGGTGACGTTGACCATGCGTTGCGAGAGCTTTACCTCGAAGAGACGCGGGTTGAACTTCATCATCCTCAGGGCGTAGTTGTCTGAGATGGGCGGCTCCGACTTTGGCTTGTAGACGTTGTGACACGCCTGGAAGATGTTACGCATCACCTGCAAGAACACACACACGCGGGCAGTGTAAGTGTTACGACATCAGTCGCAAGATAATTCACTCAGGCGGCTTAGCGTCATCTTTCAAGATTACCGTCAACGAGAGGATCAAATCAAATTTCGCCTGACGCTCCCGTAATGGCATTAATATTACCGTAGGAGTTGTTTCGAGGGTTTCAGCTGAGCGATATCAACATACGACTGCACAGTGTTGAGTGGATTAACACGAGTTAAGAAGATTGGGCAAGTTTTCCATCCAGAACAAACATACCAGATGACAAGTGGACATGGAATCCATTATTTTTACCGAAAGTCCAACGTGTTATCTATTTGTGGCCCGCCCGTCATCGCCCATTGTGTGCAGACTACAGACGTAGACACTGTCGTTGAATATGCTGACAAGGTGTTGATGGTTTATCTCGGGGACCATCTGGTCGATGCCACCAGGGAGGTTGCAGCGTGTGAGACTAACATTGCAGGCGTGCTGACGGGATCTCCCCGGAACGAAAGAGGCGACTTGAATCGGATTACTGAATATTATTGAAAATGGGTCATTTTACGAATAGGAATTGTATTAACGTAACTAGAATAAGACCAGTAGATTATGTTTTCATCTTATTAGCATGGCAGAATAGAAGATAGAACAAGTGACATGGATAAGTAAAGGGCTAAACGAGTAGAGGGCTCACCCCAAATACTACTACGAGTGTTCACATGTGTATACGGTAGGAGAAGGACCTGAGTCGTGGGTGGGAGCGGACGTCTGGCGAGTGTGGATAACAGCAACCGAACGTGCTGTCCATAGACAATCCGTCAAAGCTGCAACGTCGAGAAATGCAAACTCACCATATGGTGACTATGTGGATCTGTATCCGAGGTTTCAAACAGTCGTGTATCCTGGAGAGCAACGAGCACAGAGTAAAAGCCAAGGCAATGTAGTCACTGGGCAAACACAGCATGCGCCGGGGCAGCGTATACAGACTGTGCAAGATCGGACAGAGGACACAGTGTGTCGCCGTCTCCTACGTGCACATCGGGACGTGACTGAAGACATCTGAGTTGCCTTCGCCATATGTGTCAGTGTAATTGACAATATACATATTGTCACTTGAGCCACTGCGTACAATAGTGGGATAAGTGCATTTTTGTCATTTTTTAGTTAGGTGCAGAAATGAATATAGGTAAGAAATATCTTTCAGTTCGGTATTGGTCTAAATCAAGATCGAGTTCCATGTTTGCTCTACAGGAGGCAGTACAGTATTGCACTCTTAATAAACCTTGTTTATTAAGTAAGAATGGGCCCAGTGCGTAATCTAAGATGGTCGCACCACGAAAACTGGCCACATGGCCAGTAAAACTATGCCAGAATGTGAAGTTTTACGACTGATAGAAGTCAGAGAGGAAGTATTATCTATTCTAGACATCACTGCCTTTATATGTTCGCATTTTACTGAATATGTTTTAGAAAATCGTCCGATTTGATGGTTTTGGCGTGTAGACCACTATTGCACTGAAGGATAGAAACTTGCATACTGTTCAGGCCCTTTTGACCTGGACCACTCTGGTCTATCCTGTGATAGTAATCAATAATACTGTTGTCTATAACATTTCATTTACTATGATTATATTAGAGCCTTTGAACTTTGAACGCTTCTCCTGAAAAACGTAAAAAATTCACTTAGCCCACTACTGCATTCAGTGGCTCATTTGTAAGCCGTCTCATGGTTAGTTGTCCCACATTTCAAAATTATCATTGTCATTTGTCACTCATTTCAGTTTCATTTATTAGACACATCGGTGTCATCTGGTGGACACTTAGGTCACAATGGTGACACGTGCTCTACCTATATCATCAGTAACTAACCGGGATGTTGTTAATTACTGATTAATTTACTTTCAGATGGAAACTTTCTCAGAATTACATATGTCGTAATTACATATGTCATTTCAGCGAAACAACTGCTGATTACAGTCGCATCGCCAGTCAGATAACAGTCAAGTAACAGTCAAGTAACAGTCCGGTAACAGTCAGGTAACAGTCAGGTAAAAGTCAGGTAACAGTCAGGTAACAGTCAGGTAACAGTCAGGTAACAGTCAGGTAACAGTCAGGTAATAGTCAGGCAACAGTCAGGTAACAGTCAGGTAACAGTCAGGTAATCCGGCCTAGCCTACCACCCGAGATTATCGGTTCCAGATTTAGTGTGAACGAGCCTCATTCTGGCCAGAGGAGTAAGGCGAGACTGCTACGGTCCCCCACCGGAAGTGTCGGTCTTGTAACGATACTCATTACCGACGATGGCCGTCTTACGCTCAAGGCTTCAATGCGAGACAGCAGTGTTGACATATTTGTATACGCCGTTTCTTGGGTAACATAATACGGGAGAGAGAGAGAGAGAGAGAGAGAGAGAGAGAGAGAGAGAGAGAGAGAGAGAGAGAGAGAGAGAGAGAGAGAGAGAGAGAGAGAGAGAGAGAGAGAGAGAGAGAGAGAGAGAGAGAGAGAGAGAGAGAGAGAGAGAGAGAGAGAGAGAGAGAGAGAGAGAGAGAGAGAGAGAGAGAGAGAGAGAGAGAGAGAGAGAGAGAGAGAGAGAGAGAGAGAGAGAGAGAGAGAGAGAGAGAGAGAGAGAGAGAGAGAGAGAGAGAGAGAGAGAGAGAGAGAGAGAGAGAGAGAGAGAGAGAGAGAGAGAGAGAAATTTCAGCAAGACTTCAGAAAGCTAGACTATGCTGAGCTTTTATGTTGCCAATAGTAATCTATGTTACAGAAGCTTGGATACTACAATCACGATACGTTTTTAAATGCCTGATCTGCGGGTTATCATATCTACCATTCAAGGCAGACAGACCACAATACAGCCAGACCAAAGAAGACATTTTGACCTACTGTCGCCATCACAGAAGTCATCAGACACACAAGTTTCCGGTGGTGTGAACATGCATGGTTGCCGTCTACAGAGGTAAAACCTTGTTAACGTAACTTTCAAGTGTGACTATCAAGGACAAAGAAAAAAAAGGAGGAAGGCCGCCGGGGAGATAAATCGTCCATCTCATACAATCTATAACAGCACATTCAACTTGTTGTTTATAGGTACCTTCGTACACAAAGTATACAAAGATCATCAATTGCTACGGGATATCGGGGACACATACGCAAACGGATCGTCTTGCAGCCAATATAAAAGGGTGACGTTTGCATGCGTTCGGTAATTCAACCGTGGGTAGGTGTTTAAAAAACGGTTTTCTACATCGTGCATTAACTTTGTAATAATAATTATAAGAAGAAGAAGAACGCGCCTAAATCGTCGGAATATCAGAATCGATCAGCCATATTAAAGTCGTCAACAGATGGATCGATACGCCAGGGAGCTAAGATGGACACGTAAGTTTATAAAGGTAAGTTTTTAAATGACGGCGAAATCTTGTAATATTTTCAACTGATCTATACCAATAAATCCCCCGTTATCGCCCACTCACCGACTGGTCGAGGACGACCTTGAGCACCTTGACGAGCTTCGACTCGTTGCGGGGCACGGCCAGGGCCAGGTAGCGGTAGCGCGCATTGCCGAAGATCTTCATGTGGAAGTATTCCAGGGGAGCATCCTCGCCCCGGCAGTCGTCGTAACCGTACTCCGAAAGGTCGAAGGTCAAGTTGTGCACGCGCACTTCAGGCGTCGGCACGGAGCATGCGTCGGCGCGGTCGACGGTCGTAACGGCGCCGTATGCCTGACACGGGTGACGGGGAAATGCATTAGCGAACACAATTGCGCATACTCTCTATCCTTTTCTCTATCCTTCACTCCTCTCTGTGAATGTCCGTCCGTCCGCCCGCCCGCCCGCCCGCCCGCCCGCCCGCCCGCCCGCCCGCCCGCCCGCCCGCCCGCCCGCCCGCCCGCCCGCCCGCCCGCCCGCCCGCCCGCCCGCCCGCCCGCCCGCCCGCCCGCATGTCTCTCTGTCTGTCATATACAAAAGTTGTTGCCGGACCAGTTACGTTTCCTCGTACATAATTACGAATGTGTGAATCCTAACTGTCGATCGTAAAGTCTACGTACCTTGCAGGAATGGTGCACGAATTCGTCACTGACGCCGAGCAAACGGGCCGAGTGCCCCTTTTGTCCGTCACAGACAATCGCCAGGACACGCGCCGGGATCTCGTCCAGCTCTTTGAGAAACTCTCGCGTGAACTGCCGAGAAAAAGCAAATGTTCGTTGAGTGTTGTACCTTAATCTTTTTTTCAATAATGTATAAAACTATGTCATTAAAGGCTTGGAAGAAAGCGTGGAAATTTGAATATGTGAATGTAACTACATAATTACTGTATATTATATATACGTGCGTGTGTGCGTGTGTGCGTGTGTGCGTGCCTACGATGCATACATTTTGCAATAATTGTCAAAGACAAATAAAGCCATACGCTCGCACTCACTGTACTAAAACGACAATCAGCGCGCCGATAGCAACATTACACAATGGTTAATGAATTATTAACAATCGTGGAACATCTGCATCATATCTGATCTATAATTACAGTCCCGCATACGTGCATGCATGCTTGCGTTAATGCTCCGTGAATAGCATCTATATGTATGCATCAAAGGCAGGCGCTGCGTCTAACACGCTGCGTTAATGCGGTGCGAGGTGCACGTTATTGTGGTTAGAAGTACGCTAGAGGATTAACGCTTGAATACAGGTGTAATGGGCCTAGCTTTACCCTGTGCGTGAGAGGCGCCTGCTCGCGGCCCCTGTTTTGCAAAACGTTTTTTGGGTGATCTGGAGCACTTTTTCAGAGCGTTGTATAATCTCACTTCTGCAGAAGTATGCAGCGCTGTTAATACATTCAGCCGGTGTCGTGCTAAAATTATAGGCCAGATTCACAAACTTGTTTAATAATAATAACAATAATTAACTGTATTTATACACTAGTCTCCAGAGTACGACTCTGTTCAATAGTGTGTACAGAGTCGCTAAAATAAAGCAATATACACACATAAGACTTACTGGTGTAAACATAAATTTAGTATGATACTTATTTTAAAATAGCGTCATTAAATAAACATTATGGCTATAAATTATATATATATATATATGTATATATATATATAAGAAAGAAAAGACTACATATTTATTAAAAGTGAGTCTAAGAGAGCAAAAAGTTGTAAACCAAATTAAAACTCAATTAAAATAGATTGTGCAATGACTAGGAATATGATACCCTTAAAACAACATATTACACATTAAAAGCGAGTTTAAAATACTGCGTTTTGAGGCGTGCTTTGAAAACGTCCATTGATGTGATCAGCCGCAGTTCTTCCGGCAACGCGTTCCACAGAAATGGTCCGGCTCGAGAGAAAGATCGCCGGCCATATCGCACCAGATTATATTGCGACACAGTAACATACAGTTCATGGGGAATCTGACATGCAGTCCATGTTTACAGAACTGGATTAACTTTATAGAAAATGCGCCAGTGTTATTTCATCTAATATGCACGCCGAAAAAGGCCTCTGCACTTGCGTATTGTAACGGTCACCCTGGTTCCACGGCAGACGGAGTGGGATCACGTGATGTTACGTTGCTCACTCCGCATGCGCGTTGATCATCGCGCTTGCGCACATTTGCGCGAAACGAGAAACTGCAGCAAAAGGTTGCGGCACAAACTGTGATGACTGTTTCCCAGGGCCCGTATTCTCGAAGAAACAGATTTCGTACGTAAGAAGTTGCGCAAATATGGCGGATTATTTCTTGGCTGCGAAATTTTGCAAGTTGGTATTCTCGCAACGCTTACGAATTTTCGCAGCTAAGAAATTCGCAACTTGCGTACGAAAATCTCGCGAGGGTTTGCTTGCGTTGCTTCGGGTATTCCCGGATGTGTGTCAACGAATAGAGACCTATCATGGACGGTAGATGGCGATATTCTGACTAATTACATTGGTGTCCGTTGAGTGGCGTCGGGAACCGTGATGGTCACCTCTTTGAAAGAAGTCCTGTCAGGTGGTTGTCCTTACATGTTGTTGACATAGTCGTTTTCGACCATAGCAGTTTTCAAATTCGCTTGCTATGGCAGCCTCTACTAGGGATGGTACGTCGGAAGTGATGTCGCACCGGATGTTACTTGACTGTCATGGCGGCCTCTATGCTTCGGGTATTCCCGGAAGTGTGTCAACGAATAGAGACCTATCATGGACGGTAGATGGCGATACTCTGACTAATTACATTGGTGTCCTTTGAGCGGCGTCGGATGTTCCCTCTCTCATGAACGTGCACAGTTTTTTGTGTTAAGGGAAGTCACGTGATGTACGTTCGGTCTGATTGATTATGTAAATGAGATGATAGCTGACTCTACATTTCTAACATTCGCGGAAGCACACACACAGACACACACACACACACACACACACACACACACACACACACACACACACACACACACACACACACACACACACACACACACACACACACACACACACACACATACACACACCACTACCACCACACACACACACGCACACACGCACACACACACACCACCACACACACACACGCACACACACACACGCACACACACCACCACACACACACACACCACCACACACACACACGCACACACACACACACACACCACCACACACCACACACACACACACAAACCACCACCACCACCACCACACACACGCACACACACACACACACACACACATACCACACACACATACACCACCACACCCACACGCACACACACCACCACACACACACACACACCACACACACACACGCACACATACACCACCACACACACACACCACCACCACCACCACACACACGCACACACACACCACCACCACACACACACACACGCACACTCACACACACACATACACACACACGCACCACACACACACACGCACCACACACACACACATACACACGCACACACACACTTACGCGGTAACACGTCTATTTTCCTGAAAATGGAGGAGGTGGGTTGACGCGATAACACGTCTATTTTCCTGAAAACGGAGGGGTTTGACGCGGTAACACGTCTATTTTCCTGAAAAAAGGAGGGATTTTACGCGATAACACGTCTATTTTCCTGAAAACGGAGGGGTTGACGCGATAACACGTCTATTTTCCTGAAAACGGAGGGATTTGACGCGATAACACGTCTATTCTGATGTGCCATCCGTAGTCTCGTGATATATCTCGGACGAATAGCTTCACACCTGCATCTAACAAAACACTAAAACAGTCTTTCACCATCTAGTTGATCTGAGTTCATGTGCGTGTTGTGTGTTTCGTACCACGTGTATGTATCTATGTATGTCTCTATGTATGAATCTATGAGTTCATTTTCGGTTACCCATACCGGTTAACAGGGAATTTTTTCACTCGGTATAGTATGTCAGTGTTTTTGAGTTGTATATCGGTGTTTGTAAGTTGTTTGTCAGTGTTTGTAAGTTGTTTGTCCGTGGTTATGCGCTGTAGGTCAGATAGTCTTTAGCCCCTTAGCCTATGGCTATACTTTATCAGGTTTAGACCTATGTTAAAGTTGTAAATGTATAGACTAGGAGAGGCCTACACCTAATCAAATGGTCGACAACGTACGACATATAAGAATAGACACTATTGCGCATGCGCAATTACTTATTTAATTGACGGATTACATTACATACGGATTACATTATATACGCGCAAGTTCAATACAAGGTCTAACCAAAGCACTATCTGCTTGAACAACTCACTTCGTGTACAAAATTACTGCGCATAGCGGTTTGATGATTAATGACGTCACTGCATCATGACGTCACATGAAGGGATTACATTACAAAACGCACAAGTTCAATACAAGGTCTAACCAAAGGACTACCTGTTTTTTTTTTTTAACACAGAGCCTTGAGGCTTGATTTATACCAGTTTATACTGGTTAACAGTGAAATGTTTCACTCGGTATAGTATGTCAGTGTTTTAGAGTTGTATATCGGTGTTTGTAAGTTGTTTGTCAGTGTTTGTAAGTTGTTTGTCCGTGGTTATGCACTGTAGGGCAGATAGTCTTTAGCCCCTTAGCCTATGGCTATGCTTTATCGGGTTTGGACCTATGTTGAAGTTGTAAATGTATAGACTAGGAGAGGCTTACACCTAATCAAATGATCGACAACCTACGACATATAAGAATAGCCACTATTGCGCATGCGCAATTACTTATTTAATTGACATCACATGAAGGGCTTACATTACATACGCGCAAGTTCAATACAAGGTCTAACCGAAGCACTAACTGAATAACCAACTCACCTCACGCACAAAATTACTGCGCATACCATGACGTCACATGATGACATCACATGATGGGATTACATTACATATGCGAAAGCTCAAAATGTTGTCTAACCAAACCACTACCTGTATAACCAACTCACCTCACGCACAAAATTACTGCGCGTAACAGTTTATAGATTAATGACGTCACTGCCTCATGACGTCACATGGGTTACATTACATATGCGCAAGTTCAATACAAGGTCTAACCAAAACACTACCTGAATAACCAACTCACATCACGCACAAAATTATTGCGCATTCCATGACGTCACTCACTGATGACATCACATGATGGGATTACATTACATATGCGAAAGCTCAAAATGTTGTCTAACCAAACCACTACCTGTATAACCAACTCACCTCACGCACAAAATTACTGCGCGTAGCAGTTTATAGATTAATGACGTCACTGCCTCATGACGTCACATGAAGGGGTTACATTACATATGCGCAAGTTCAATACAAGGTCTAACCAAAGCACTACCTGAATAACCAACTCACATCACGCACAAAGTTACTGCGCATTCCATGACGTCACTCACTGATGACATCACATGATGGGATTACATTACATATGCGAAAGCTCAACATTTTGTCTAACCAAACCACTACCTGTATAACCAACTCACCTCACGCACAAAATTACTGCGCGTAGCAGTTTATAGATTAATGACGTCACTGCCTCATGACGTCACATGAAGGGGTTACATTACATATGCACAAGTTCAATACAAGGTCTAACCAAAGCACTACCTGAATAACCAATTCACCTCACGCACAAAATTACTGCGCATATCATGACGTCACTGTATCAACAAACGGTCAACAACCTATGGGACATGTATGTTATTTTATTCAAAAAGTGGTCGCATACCTTTACGATAAAATTCCTATGCTTTAACATGGGGTTCGCTCACTTGTCCACTAGGGGATGATGTTTGTGGTTCATGAAGTATCCGTCAGGGGGCTCTCTTGCACGTGAGCGTGCAAGAGACACGAATTTGGGCAGTACTCCTACATTTAGTTTACAACTTGTCCGCCAGGTGACACCACCTGTGGTTTATGGCCTACTCGCAAGGGGTAATTTAGCTCCCAAAAAATCCACTAGGTGGCGGTAGTGGTGAAACCAAGACGCACGAATTTGGGCAGTACTCGAACATTTAGTTTACAACTTGTCCGCCATGTGGCACTACTTGTATAGTTAGTTAACGAAAAATCCACTAGGTGGCACTACTGGTAATACTATTTTAGTTCGATAAAAATCGATGTTTTAGTTTATGACCTATCCGCTATGTGGTGCCGTTTGACCTTGACCTACATCCGGGTACTTGACCTTGACCTACATCCGGGTACTTTTGCTCTTGCTCTAATCCATCTGTAACTCGTATACCACCTCTATTACTACTGACAGCACAGTGCAGAATGACAACCGGCTCCCCATCTAGCTGTAGTTGTATGGAGAATTTTGCAGAAAGTGCGACATTACGATCAGGTAAGCTGACTGTGAAGCAATTGAAAAAATAACAATATGAAACAGTGCGATGAACATTTTCACATGTCAACTATTTAAGATATTTCACAGATAAAACACATTTTCATGTAATTAGGCGCATCATTCCAATAAACTCCCCTAGACTGGGAATACCAGAAAGCACATGTATCTTCGCTGTCATGAGCATTGTTCGGTTCTCCGAACCCCCAGGCTGTGTACGTAAAAGGACGTCCCGTCGCACGCCAAATCCAAGTACCGTTCGATTCCTTTTTACCCGACGTGTAGAAAAAGACACATGTATGATGTGGTATATCTGGAAAAGAAATGCAAAAAAGGAAAGTAGTTGTTAACTTCTTTACTACATAAAGTCGGCTTACGGTCCATCAGCAAAATATCAACAATATTACTCCCATGTATGTGCGTGTACGTCATGTGCATGTGTAAAACTTTCTGTCTGTCTGTTTGTCTGTCTGTCTGACTAACTATCGCTCATTAACTCTCTCTCTCCCTCTCTCTTTCTCTCTCCCTCTCTCTTTCTCTCGCCCTCTCTTTCTCTCAAACGAAACGAACTTTTGTATTACACAATTATGAAATTCGAGTCACATCGATGTTTCGACTGACTTCGGCGCCCTTCATCGGGAACATCCTTAATCCATCGCGCGATGGATTAATGAGGCCGTCTGGATCAGAAAAACAACACCAACGATAAACGGAGACGAGGTGGTAACAGACTGAATCACGTATTTGCTT
Source organism: Escarpia spicata (assembly GCA_963995525.1). Classification (NCBI taxonomy): domain Eukaryota; kingdom Metazoa; phylum Annelida; class Polychaeta; order Sabellida; family Siboglinidae; genus Escarpia; species Escarpia spicata. Next base: position 13,539,759 of record OZ023214.1, on the reverse strand, counting down.
GCTCGGCACACCATCTGGTGAGCAGTGCAAGAACAGTCCTTAGTAGTATATTGTGTAGTCCAGAAGGGAGTTTGGATTGGTGGAAGTAGAAATGACGTCACTTTCTATGTCAAGGTCAAACATATAGGTCAAGAATCACGAACTACAAATAGCGCTCCCTGGCGGATATTGGTGAACTAAATATCAGCACTGCTTAAATTCGTGCATCTTATTTTTGTTAAGTAGCGCCCCCTGGCGGACACAAACTACAAATAGCACCCACGCCGGATAGGTCATGAACCAAATATCAATACTGCTTAAATTCGTGCCTCTTATTTTCCCCTGGCGAATAGGTGGTGAACTATGTAACTAAGTCAAGAAGCCCCCCTTGCGGGAAAACGGTGAAACAATATAGCTTAAATTCGTGCCTTTTATTTCTTTTTACTAAAAAAATTGACTGTCCTGCGACCGAAATGAAGAAGACGCTTTCGCGTCACATAGCATATAGCATCTTTGAACTCTCAATACGACAATGCCCCGCATGCGAGAGAGACGATCCTCGTCAATTTCATCACGATTGTATGTTACCTGATGAAATTCTAATTTACATGCACTTTGACGAGGCCGTTGATGATATTAATTCAACTACTGTGATGAAAGACTGGTTGAGTGTATGTTAGACGAAGGTGTGAAACAATCCGACCTAACGTCCCATCACTTGTGTAATATCGAGAGTTGGATCAACTTAGATCAACGATTTAAACGAACCAAACTTAGACCAACGAGTTACACGAAACAATCTTAGACCAATGACTTCCATGAGGAAGTCATTGGCAGCCGGTAGAATAGTCAATAAACTGATGATGTAGGTGTTTACGGTACAAATGTAAAGAACGAAATGAAACGCGATATGAATTTTATGCACTGAAATATGAAAATCTTACCATGATAAGATATTTCTTGAATTTGCCGAATTATACCTGCCTATTTTCCTGAATTTTCTCTGTCTATTTCCCTGAATTTCCTGACTTTTACCTGTCTAAAAATCTTGAATTTCATTAATTTTACCTGTCTATGTTCCTGAATTTCCTGACTTTTACCTGTCGAAAAATCCTTAATTTCGTGAATTTTACCTGTGTATTTTCATGAATTTCGCCTGTGTATTTCCCTGACTTTCCTGTCTGAATTCCTGAATTTTATTAATTTTACCTGTGTAATTTCCTGAATTTCCTGACGTTTACCTGTGTAAAAATCCGGAATTTCCTGTCTCAACCGTTGTCTCGTACGTTGTCTCAGCCTTTATCTCATCTGGTGTCTCGTCCGCGGTCCCGTCCGTAGTCTCTTACGATATCTCGTCCGTAGTCTCGTGCGAAGTCTCTGGTTCTGTCTATGTTAGGTTAAGGTTGGTTCATGGAAGTCCTTGGTCTAAGTTTGTTTCGTGTAACTCGTTGGTCTAAGTTTGGTTCGTTTAAGTCGTTGATCTAAGTTTGGTTACGTTTGGTCCATGGTACTGTTCCTGTGTCTTACATATCGTACACGAACCTGTTTTACGCAAATCGAAGATTCCCAAAGTATGTTTTGCATTATAATACGAAAAGAGACACAAGATCAGGTTTGCACATTGTATTCGTACAGCACAAACGTAATTACGTGTCACACTCAATTACTGTCAGAACCATTTGCTTTATTTTGTTTCGACACTGCTCTGCTAGAGTCTTGCAACCAATTCTCGATATTATACACAACTGATGGGACGTCAGGTCGGATTGCTTCACACTTGCGTCTAAAAAAACACTCTTTCATCACAGCAGTTGGATTAATGTCATCAACGGCCTCGTCAAAGTGCAAATTAGAATTTCTTCTGGTAACACACAATCGTGATGAAACTGACTAGGATCGTCTATCTCTTCATTTCGGTCGCAGGAAAGTCAACGGTAAGGTTCGGACCAGTGTCGGCAGGAGCGGAAGTTGTGACATCGGCAGGAGCAGAAGTTGTGACATCGGCAGGAGCAGAAGTTGTGACATCAGCATTGTTGGCGGAAGTTGTCACATCGGCAAGCATGGCAGCAGAGAGAAGCTGAAACAGGGTACGGAGTCTAGTGTACCACCTCTAGGTGTGTGGCATTGTAATTTGCGTAGGTACCTCGTCGAGTTGTCTTTATGGTGAGGGGCAGGCGAGTTCCCGTCAGTGAGTTCAGTTTGGAAGTCTGCATCGTTTCGTCCACAACAGCAAACGTCTAGGAGAAGAGCCATGCACTGGTCGAATAAATTCAACCATATACATTGACCCGTCGATGTCTCGACATAGCACATGCGCACCACGAAATACATGTCAGAGGCCACGTAACCGTGTCGATCACATAGCAAATGTCCCCTAGTGTCGACAATCATACGCTTCTTGCAGTATCTGCACCCGATGCAGAAGGGAGTATGCTGGCGTACTTTGTCGATAAGGAGACCTCTAATCTTAGCTTGATAAGGGCGTCGGCGCTTACCGTTGCTTCTAGAGTTGCCACGTCCACATCCTCTGGTTCCGACGGCACCGAAGGGCGGTTGATCACCGGCATGATAGGTCGGCTCGACCTCGTCGCTCGAAGCTGCTGCATCGCGAGGGGGGTTAAAGGAGTCTTCAACATGATGTTATTAGCCATGGTGTCGTCGTGATACGAATGACGATCAGGCTGGCAGAGCACCTCACTTATGTAATTAGTGACTGTGCCGAAAGGTCACGTGAGCGTGCCGAACAAGCACGGACTTCACAGTAGAAAGTACACGCACACACTGCAGAGTAGAAACTACACGCACGCACGGTAGAGTAGATGAAAATTGCACAGCGAATACCAGTTCAAACCAGTTTGCAAACAGGCAACCAACTGAGGTAAGTGCTACTGTCGTATGTAAAGACTATAGGTACCTCGTCGAGTTCTACTTATGATGGTGGTGAGGGACACACGATTTCCCGTCGTAGTTCGCGCTTTATCCGCAACAGTATGTTCTTGATAAGCACAGAGCGCCGGAGACAAGAAGATACAGGTCACGTGAGCGTGTCAAAAGGTCACGCGGGCGTTCCGAATAAGCATGAACCTCAGAGTAGGAACAACACGCACGGACTCCCAAAGAATGTTAGATGTTTATGAATCACTTCACGTGTGCTATTAATAACAGACAAACAATTTACAATCACCTATTTGTTAATACCAGAACCAGTCGACGTATGCTAGTAATAAGAGATAGAGATAAGCAAAAATTTACAAACAGGGTGATGGGAAGGTTGTAGACCTGTATGGTAAGAAGAAATGCTATAATTTGACCTAGTTTTGTAGTTCTCTATCTATTCGTCAGGATTTGATATATTTTAGTTGTAAATGTACACGCCAGGGAGCGCTATACCTGAAAATGGTCTACCACTTATGCGACACAAGAAAACATACCATTGCGCATGCACAATGACCTATTTATTGAAGACTTTGACCTATTTTTATAGTAAAAAGAAATAAGCACGAATTTAAGCATTATTGTTTCACCTTTTCCCACAAGGGGCGCTACTTGATAGTTACACACAGAGCCATTGATATATAGAGTTTGACCAATTGAAAACATGGGCGCCATTTTCGGTCCAGTTGCAGCGCAGCAGCAGCAACAGTGATTCAGTGCACAGCTGACAACGTTACATATACATCACATGTTATGTCTAATTATTACTACACACATGTCTATGCATGTATGGATGACTGATTAATATTAGTTATGCTACTTGTATGAAATGTTTTCATACTTATTCTCTATTATAGCAGTTTAATGAGTATTTATTTATATACTGGTGTGGTGGGAGCATAAATCGTGCATCCTAATATTTTAGGTCGTTTTAACAATAAATCTGATCACAAAAAAGCTAAGAAGGTCAGGAATGGCGAGATTTCAGGGATACAGTTTTTGACATGGTACAAATTTCCCAGTCATGAGTATAATTAATAATTTGTATACGCACAATGCATGAAAATAAAAGTGTGTATTATATATATATATATATATATATATATACATACACACATATTAAAAGGGTCTACATGTCATACATTAAAATTAGAAGTAAAGTTATTTCTTAATATAACAATATAATATATGTTTAAATATTTTAAAGATATTTTGTGCATCACTTTGAAGGGGTGGAGAGTTGGTGTATAAGCCTTACAGCTTGTTAATGGGATGATGTGTCTTTGTGAACATTGCATAAACATTGAGAAAGTTTGCTCCTCTGTTAAACGAATATGAACCTAGGACACTGTTATGGTATTGGTTATTATTATACAGACCAATAGGCAACATATTAATATACAGTAGTAGTACTCAGCATGACTGTGTCTCTATGGGACCCTGTTTAAATATACAGTGCGCTTCAGATAACTCGAACTGTCCTTTTAGTTGACTTTTGCTTATGTCGATCTTTCTCTTCAGTCCCAGTCATATAAGGCCATATAACAGATCTTGATTAGTGGAGTTTCTGATAACAACATATCCAAAATGCACTGTAGTATGTATATATTTAACACATATTGGCAAAATCGAATACCTTTATTCTCAACGCTGCATATACACATCTTCACATGTAATTAACTTACAAAGTAAAACTTTTAACAAGGTGAACTGTTGGCATTTAGCAATGTGTCTGAACTCCATAATGCCAACAGGAATCTTACTGCCACGTTCATTACCAGATTTATGCAGTGTATTGGCATTTTTGTAATTCTTAACATCTTGGAGAATACAATGCGTACAATAGGTAATATAGTACCCTGAATATTTCAGAGACTTGATTGCAATGTTAAACCTCTCGGTCAATTCAACCACTCACAACTTCATATGTAATTGACTTACAAAGTAACACTTTTGAGAAGTAACATGTTGGCATTTAGTATGATGCCCACAATGCCATAATGACAAAATGAATCTTACAGTGCTAACAGGTGCAACATGTCACATTTCTATTTAATGCTTCGCCATATGTCCCATTGCCATACTCTTACTGCCCAGTTCACTACCAGATTTATGCAGTGAATTTGCATTCTTTCTTGTTGTTATAACGTCTTGGAAAATACAATGCGTACCACGGGTAATTTAGTACCCTGAAGGTTCCAGAAACTTGACTGCATTACACATGACCTATCAGTCAATTCCAGCTTGCATAACTTCACATCTAACTGACTTACAAAGTTAACACATTTAACAAGGTGAAATGTTGGCATTTAGCATGGTGCCAACAACTATCACTACAACTACAAATGAACTTTACAGTGCAAATAAATGCAACGTGTCACATTTCTATTTAATATGTTTCACCATCTGTCTCATTGCCATACTCTTACTGCCAAATTCACTACCGGATTTATGCACTGAATTTGCATTCTTCCTTGCAAGTCGTAACATTTTGGAAAATATATGCAGCCGAACAACAGTATATCGCCCAATCAGCTTATGTTTGATAGTATGACAAAGTGGGAGTTGGACTTCCGTAGTTGTTAATTCAAAAACATTCACCAAGAATGCCTTTACATTTCCTTGCGACATAAGAAGTTTTTCATCCTGTTGACGAAACACCATTTCACATGCTAACAAGACCTAAAATGCTTGTTTTGTTGGATGGGTAAAGCTGCCATCCTTGTACTCTTTAAACTGAGTTAGTTTGGCAGCATCAAGAGATGTAACAGTGGAACTAACAACACTTGAGATGTAATTGTCACAAACTTTGTCATGCATCTTGATTTTTGATACACTGTATCCAGCTAGGTAGTACAAGCTGTTCTCTTCTGCACTACCAAGTTCCTTCACAGATTTCGCTTCAGAAAAGATCATTGGCCGTAACTGTAATCTGACTCTGCTAGCTTAGGTGAGACCTGCTGCTTTTAACAAGGTGAACTGCCACAAACTCTCCTTCCTCATTCTCATAATGTCCAGTAGTAGATGTTTTCAGGAACTGGGCAACAGTCAATATTTCCAATTCGTATTTGAATTCGACTGGAGAGGGAACAGGGTTTTTCAGGCGTACACAGTTGAACAGATTTTCTAGACAATCCTGGGTAAATCTAGCTGTTAACAGATTTAACAAGATTTAACAAGATTGCCACCCAGAGAATTAACTCTAGGTAGCAGGTGGACAAGGAAGCCCTTGGCTTATCTATGTGTATCCCGCCCGTCTGAGGTATGTGTCGATTTTATTTTTAAACATATTCACGCTACTACATAACTGTGGCCCTTGTCAAGTAACTCATTCTGAATGTCTATGATAGACTTTGTTGATAGAATAACACCTATTTGAACAGGTTTCCACTTATTACCAATTTGTATTCCAGTAAAAACTTGGATGACAGATTTGAGAAATAATATAGCACTGGCATGCTCGAGGGATTAATTTTGTTTAGAGCCGTTGTAGGGTGTCGACTGCACATAAGGTCGAACCATTTATTGACCATTTATTGACTAGTTCGTAGACTGGATTCTACATCACATCAAAGAATTGTTAACAAATTAATATATCCCGTAACCATTCATATGAATGAATCAGTAGTCTGTATTCCAAGTAATGTTTGAGAAATGGTTTTTAACTATGCAGTAGGAACAAAATGCTGTGGTCTTTGTTGTTGTGTTATATTTCAAGGTCAATTATCTCTAAGGATAATGGAAATTATTTGGTAGCTCAGAAGAAATTGAGGTTGTGTGTGTGTGTGTGTGTGTGTGTGTGCGCGCGCGCGCGTGTGCATGTACGTGTCTGTGCCTAACATGAATGGCAAACGTTTTAGTGGTGCAAAAATACACATTGGATTACTACTTAAACTTATGATTTCATAACATATCATAATGGAGAATTTGATTTTTTGCAATGCCCTTTTGTCACTTTTTTGTGACAAGCATGAGCAGGACTTACTGGCACAACTGACAATGTATTCTCAGCAACCACTTACTTTCACTTTCACTTTTTCTTATTGCGTACGGCAAAATTGCGAACCACTACTATTACATGATTAACCTTGAATATCGCCACCTACTTCGCACAGTGTTGAACTTTGGCTTTGGTCTCCAACCTTCCCGTTTCAATTTCGCTTCCCATAGACATAGCTTCCAACTGCTTTTATCGAAAGGAAATCCGAATAACCGTATACCAGTTTCGCTACGATTAGAGCATCCGCAAGCAGAACAACACGGCATTGCGTCCTGTTCTCCCTGAGGACGCGTTGGACCGAAAATGGCGACCACAGTCATCGACCAATCAGAAATCGGAACCTCAATGGCCAAACTCTATATATCAATGGCTCTGGTTATACAGTTCGCCACCTATTCGCCAAGGAAAAATGAGAGGCACGAATTTAAGCAGTACTTATTTTTAGTTCACCAAGGATCCGCCAGGGGCGCTATTTATAGTTCGTGACCTATCCGCCAGTTCAAGAATTTTGGCTTAGATATTTAATTAACGATCTATCCACCAGGGGAAGCCACTTGATAACAAATTAAGAGGCACTAATTTAAGCAGTATTGATATTTACTTCAGGAAGTAGACGATTTCCGGTATCCAGATTATTGGATACGCAGTACAAGTAAAGAATTTCACCAGCACATTGCCCTAGCCTGGCAAGCGTGTGACGAACTAGACCATGTATGGAAAAGCAAACCGTTAAATTGTCACTCTTCAGTGTCACCGTTGAAAGTATGTTGTTGTTTTGAGCAGATACCTGGACACTCACAAAAGAACTAGAAAGAAAAAAAGACGTCGGAATTTACACCAGAATGTTCAGAAAATGCCTAAATGTCCACTGGAGCAACAGGCTTACAAATGAAGAACTACATGGCCATGTAGACAAACTCATAACCAGGATTCCGCGGAGGCGTTTACAACCAGGTGGCCATTGCTATCGTAACGTAGAAGAACCAGTATCAATATTCATCTTGTGGACACCCGCAAATGGCAAGAAAAGCAGAGGGAACCAGGAGAAAACATACACAAAGCTGATCTACGAAAACCTTGATATTTAAAAGACAGACCTTCCATCCCTGTTGAACGATCGACCCACACACACATGCACCCACGCACACAAGCACAAGCACACACCCACAACAAACACACACATATTGTTATATTGTATGATGAACTTGGTATATAATCTAAATTTATCCATTGGTGATGTAACACAGTGACAATGAAAATTGTCAATATTTGTCCTAAGCCAAGCCGCAGACCGATTACCATATTAAAGGGAAAATGTGTATAATTACCGCGTATCATGTTGAGCAAGAATTTGTGTTCCACTTCCGTTTCAACTGACACGAGGTCCGCGTCATCAGCTAGATTCTGACAGTAAGCTCTACCATCTGACCACGTCAACTTTTGATGAACCATTTTGTAGCATTTGCTTGTAATATCGCCGATCCCACGACATGCGGTATCTGCATAAAACATAATAAATAGAACGCATGCACACATATTTTCCGACGGTTGAATAGGCATAGGAACCGTTCCGACTGTACCGACCATGGCCGGACCACTGTACCCAGGTTAGATCGATACGTATAAGAAACACGCAGCGTCGCGAACTACAGTTTTGATCAACAAAAGGTAAAAACCAAACGTTCTTAAAAATGGCAATTTTTTTTGAGGAAAGTTCTAATTTAGTTTTCATTAATAGCCAGCTAGCTGGGATTACAGTCCATGTGGAAATAGGTCAGGTGCACTATAACTTGTGTTGTCATAAGCACAAATTAGGTGCCACAAAATTACAGACTGTTGGGACAGCATACCTTAAAAGGCACCTTCACGGTTAAAAAGGGCGAAAGTTGCGATAAATTATGAATACCCCCTTTCAATTGTAACAAAGACAATATGCTGGATGTATATCCCAAAATAGCATTTGTTTAAATGAAAATTTTATAATTTATTCATAAAAGGACAAGTAACTTAGGCAATGTTCCAAATTTGCGTTTTCATTAACAAATATCTCACCGGAAAATAGTTAAGGGTGAATGCATGCTCTTAGTGTAGTGCTTAACCTGAATTGACTAGAGATATTTCTTCTTCAGCTAAACAAAATGTTCACCCGAATAAACTGACTATCCACAAGTTTAGTTAACATGTAATATACTAAAGATGTCCATATGATATCATGCCGGCGACATAATGTTATAGAGATTACAAAACAGCTAATAATTAATATCGTAAAATAGTGGAGATGTGTTATTGCTGAAGCCAAGTATTCACTTACTTTCGTTCTGAAATTAACACTAATGCTGAAAGCTCCCGCAATGAAATGCAATGTCCTCTATTTCAATATTTAACTTTTAAACATAACATTATTGGAATGATGCTTGACGGCAATGATTATGATAATAATATCGTTAACATGTAATAGTGCCAAATTTGTTTGGAATAACTTTTTGATGAACTGGCTACAAACAGGGCGTCGTAAAGGAAAATTTTTGCATTGAGGTGGATCCTGAACAAAAGTCAGGAACATAATATTAATATCATAAAACACATATGCATATCATAAAACACATACGTAAATCTCTATAAAGAATTGTTGTGTTTTTCGAAATGCATTGCCAATTGGTAGATAGGAGGTCAATAGTCCAAGGAAGTGAATTAACATAAAAAGAGACGAGTGGAACTCGGCACCTGTGAGGGGATGCATTTACATTGATCGAACGTTACCGTATTAATAATATAGATTATTTTACCTCCGTCATCCTCATACGCCTGCCTTTGTATTGCCTTCTGTCGATTTTCCATTGACTTCTGGCGACTCTCCATCGACTGTTGTCGACTCTCCAATGCGTGTAGTCGACCTTCCATTGTCTGCAGTCGACTGTTCATCGACTGTAGCACGATGAGCGTCTGCTCCATGGGCGCCACCTGACGGTCGTTGTTGTCATCACCAGTGGAGTGGTTTGCGGTTGGTTGAGCGCCCGCGCAAGAACCAAACAGAAACACCAGGTACAGCGACTTGATCAACATCGTGTTGTTGGATATACCACGTGTCTGAAACTGAATCAGGAAATTATTACATTAATATATCGAAGATTGTTATATACTAAATAGATTAATATTGATTTCATTCTTTTGAAATCTATATATTGCTACGAACTTTGGATCAATTTAAGAATATCTCCTGCGAGGCACCGAGGTCCACGCGCTTGTTTACATGTTCATTCGCTTCTTTGGGCTGTTGACCCCTGATCTACCAATTAGCGATTCCTTTCAGAAATCACAACGATATATAGTTATAGTTTGTCTCTGTGCCATAATATATATAAAATTGAGTTGTGATCAACTTTCATCAGCACAAATTATTACAATTATGACAACTAACAAAAATGCCCCTCGCCTGACTGGATGCCTTGGTAGTTGACAGTCGTGATATCAATATTTACGAAATGTTACAAAGCACACAGCATCGTTACTTAAACACCATAACGCGCTCGCAGAAACTACTTGTTTGTTAAAAATGACGAAGGTCGAAGAGAATGTTAAATTCACATCCATCGATGGGCCCTAGTCGTGATAGTGGTGAATTATCAAATAATATTCATATTGAGAATCTTGTCATATATGGGGTATTTTAAAAATAGATCGGTCTTACGTAATTTTCTAGGGATTGTAGATTAATCCTTGAAAGTTTGGCGCTCGGTGTTCAAGCCGTCTAAGAGGAAAACGTTAACTTAAACAATTATGAACGTCGCCGCGAAAAAAATTGCAACATAACTTCCCCAATCCTATCTTCCGATGTCAGGATCCGACAGCGCGACGGCGGAGTGGTGCTGATGCTCCGGTGAAAAACTATTCAAGAGCACCCTCCCTCCGCATCGTTTCTAAATTCAAAAGCCTTCTTGGTGACATCATACCAAACATGAAATAAACACAAAAAGACAACTGACATTTGTGGGTGCGCCGGTTTGAATGAATAATTTATTATAGAAAGCTATGATACAGTACACTCGATGGTACATTTTATACAGACTCTGTCATAGTTTCTATAATGAGGGTATTGAGCAACGGGTTGCTGTTTTCTTCTTCTCAATACATATAATACATATGTAATTCCATGATGCACTTAGAATAATTTAACAAAATAGAAGACAGATTGTGTAATTGAAGAAAATTAAACAGCTACATAAATCACATCATTATGTTTTTCATGAATTCACACATTAAAATTGCAACAATGAATGTACGTCAGTAATATTATTTACTGATCAATCATATCTTAGGAAACAGCTGGCTGTCGTAGAGTAATTTATTCAAAACATGTCTTTGTTTCTGAGGATATGTATACCATACAGTCAGCCTGAAATTAGAAGTATATGGTAATAAGTGTTAAAATGATGACCACGATACAAGAAGAAGGTGCTGAATTGTCCGTGTATGTTTTGTTTCATAAGCCCTGTCAGTGAGGGTCTCGTCAATCCGGTGTGTTGGGTCGATTCGCAAAATGGCAGCACTGTTGTCACTTTCCGACAGTTCGATGCGTGTTTTCTTGCGTCGTGCTGTCAGTTGGTGAAAACTTGCCAAAATACAATGTTGTGTGCCCCGGTGTTCACTATGCGTGTGATATTTTTGCCAACCTCGATTGTCCATATATTCGTCCATCGATTCAGATACGGTTCTGCTATACATAGACATTGGTCCTGACACAATTACAATGACAATGTTATCGACATATCAGTAGCTTACAGCCTGGCGGCATTCATGTCGTCACGGATCACTGACAATGTTTTCATTACACGATTATTTATGACATGTCGGAAGAATGACAGTGTAGTAATATGATCCTGTGTTGTTCACCTGTCAAAGACGGAACCGGGGTGATAACTGTGTTCTCATCGTTGTAGACGAAACGATAAATGAGCGAAGTCTACAGGCGTTACCTCGTTTAGCAAACCCTAATCACATCGAAGCTAGTCAGGCATGCGTAAAACATGTATCTCATCTTTTGGCAAATCTTCCGTCTCCACGTATAATTTTATCGTTGTTC
>OZ023214.1:13413444-13525944 GCA_963995525.1 Escarpia spicata | reverse complement strand
TAGACTGACATTCGAACAGACAAATATAGAAGATGGAGGAGAGGGAGAAAGAGATTCGGGGAGAGAGGGAGAGTTGAAGAAGGGGAGACATAGACAAAAACAGACATAATTGTTATAGAGAGAGATACGGGCATCAATACAGACAGACAGCGTGCTAGTTGCGACTACAACATAGTCAATCAACCAACGCTGCATTACTAAGTTGCGTCGGCTTTTCTAATATGTCATACGTGTTAAACCGCATGTACTAATCGGTAACCCTATAGATACTTGTCTTAACTTGTTCAGACAATGAATCGGAGAAACTTGTTTTAGCTAAGTACTTCTTTTAACTAATAACTATCACATTATCTAAAGTCAAACGTATGCACACGATGTACCTATACACCACAATAATTAGTTAAAATGCATGTTAGATATGTAAGTAGTCTGTAAACACAATTTAACATTATACGACACAACACTCCTACAATCGTCATATTATAGCTGGCATGCCCGAAGAGACGGGTAATGGAGCAACAAGAAGCAACTTAAGTTTCGCATGATTCGAATAATGTCACTACTATATATTACATATAAACATGAAAAAATCACTGACCAGGCCGTGAACATTGATACTCGCAATACGGAGCCGAGAGAACTGTAGGTATATCTTTGTGGATACGTCCATGATCCCTAGCAAACTGCGACTGGGTGTGGCTCGAGCTACATTACCCGCGTCTGGCGCATGACATAACAATAGCCTATACAACCTCTTGCACGAAACAATTCCACCAGGGTTACATAATATAGTATACTTGTTGTGTTACAGAGTCTGTGCGGGGTCGTACATGTCAACCGGCCCAAAACACGAACGGATTATATGCCCACGAACATTATTATTTGTAAGTTAACAACTTCATATTTACTCCTTTCCAAACATGTTTTATTCGTTTGTTGATGCCATTACACCTTCCAACAATTACCACCTTCGTGAATTGCACGCATGACTTGATTTTGACTAATGATTAGTTTTGATTTGTTTGCTCTATAATGTGTTTCAACCAACATGCAATAAATATTAAATGAAATTACTGCCGAATATTCCAAAAATCTCAGATGTCATCAGACATAGAAGACGCCGGTAACTTGGGCATGTGTGTCGTCTACCAAACGAAAACCCTCTGATCGTAGCTTTCATACAAGCTTTTTGTGTATTGTTTTTTGAAGCGCAGTATCGATCTGTCCTAATAACCTCTGTATGCGCCTTAAAATTTACCCCTGGCGCACCTATTTCTTCTTACACCTTTGTGAGAATTAATTATTACTTTTACGAACCCAACATCAAATAAATTTTCGAGCACGCGTAAAAGGAAGCGTAATGCAACAAGGTCATAAAATATTGTGTTACCTGTAAACTCGCTGTTAAGGATGAAGGCACAGCTCATAAACTATCAAAGTGTTTATTGATGATTTGTGCAATATAACATCGTAATATTTTGTATATTCATAACATCATAATTGTTATCTCTAACCAAATTGCATACTACCGGACATGACATCGGAAGACGGGGGAAGGTTCACTTTTTGTGGACCCTTTGTTTTAGCGGAGTGTGTATCGCTACCTGTGCACTGTTCTAATGGCATATCAGCTCAACATGTTAACAGGCCTGAAGTATCCACACCGCAAGATATGAGCATAGTATGTCGATAGTTGATGTAGACCGTCAGATTACATGTCCGACGACTGGGAACTGCAAAATAAAGCAACTTGATATTGATCGTGTATCCAAGTGGAAGGTATGCTATTAAGATATAGTTTCGAAAGAAGTTATTTTGTTTTAAGACGACCATGAAATATGATTTTGTTTCAAAAACCAGTTTGGCCCTGCTTGACATATATATATATATAACCTCAATTATACGCACGCAATCACGCACGAACGCTGGATATGTGACATAACCTTTACTTTAATAAGGTATAACGCATATATTCTAGCTGGTGATGAACCATTTCTGCTAAAAGGATTTGGCGTCGATAATTAATTTGTATGTTAACAAGTTTAAAAGTCAATATCGCATCTTCGATATCACCTGGCAGGACCGTGTCCTTACAGCGTCATTCTGTACCGTGCTAGGATCCCCAGCATGTAGACCTATACTCACTGCTGAGCCAGAAACGTCTCCGCTCGCTGGACCTGGCATGGACGATGACCGCTTGCCGAACGTCATCCTCACCTCTATGGCCAACTCGTCAGTGAGCGAAAACAGTTGGACGCACAGCCCTCAGATTCAAGGATGTCTGTAAATTAAGCGCGACCTGTAGGCCTGCAACATATCAGCTCTGAAGATTGGCCGACAATCACACTGCTTTATGCCCTAACAAAAATACCACTCAAATACCATTGGATGGTATTAGGGTGTGTTATGGTCAAGGGTATTTGAATGGTCTTCAGTGGTATTTTGAATGGTCCTTGTAATTAACTCTTAATTACGCTGCCGTTAAGAATCCCTCTAGCTGATATTATATTTCCAGCACTACCTTCCAGAGACCTGACCTAATCCTGAACTGTCTGTTAGCTCCGAACATATGCATAACAACTCTTGCTGTTATATGTTATATTTTAAGCTAATATAATCTCTTTGAATTTCTAATTTCAGTTGTAGCTTAGTTAAGTGCTTTTTTTTTTTAATGTTGTAGTCTTCAGCATTTCAACATGATTTCCATATCATTTGTTTGTAATAAATTTTTCTAATGACGTCTTTCTGGATCGTTTCTCTTTTTTGGAACGAAACAAATTCATCGACGATGCACTCAATTTCACTCTAAGATATTCCAGCATTCTAGCTGTTATTGTCTTATTTTTCAGTGTGTTATTCCAGTCTATCTTTACTAAATATTTCCTCATGTCCTTTTATATTCCTTTGTGAAAACTTCTCCTGTACTGCTTTTTATTATTCCTTTTTGATTTTATACTTTTATGATAAAATGTATCTTGATGTGATCACTGTATATACTCCATGCAGTAGCTCACATATCTTGACATTGTCAACTAATTCATTCTGTGAGAGGATAAAACTAAGTCTAACGTACGTGTGTATTTGCTTGTGTGTGGTGTGTGTGGTGTGTGGTGTGTGGTGTGTGGTGTGTGTGGTGTGTGGTGTGTGTGGTGTGTCTGGTGTGTCTGGTGTGTGCGGTGTGTGCTGTGTGCGCGGTGTGCGCGGTGTGAGCGGTGTGCGCGGTGTGCGCTTTGTGTGCGGTGTGTGCGGTGGTGTGTAGTGTGTGTGTGGGGTGTGTGTTGTGCGGGGATGTGTGCAGTGTGTGCTGTGTGTGCGGTTTGTGCGGTGTGTGCGGTGCGGTGTGTGCGGTGTGCGGTGTGTGCGTGTGGTGTGAGTGGTGTATGGTGTACGTGTGTGTGTGTGTGTGTGCGTGCTTGCGTGCGTGCGTTCGTGTGTGCGTGTGTGCGTGTGTGCGATAAAACAGATACTTTTTTCGAGTTGTAAGACTCAACACGAGATGGCACCACCGTTTCCGAAGTTAGGAGACAGGCGTGTCTTGATCCCGAGACGGATACTTAGTTATTAAGCGTTTAAGAAATCAACTGTGAGTTTGTCCTATATTGTTATTTATCGGTATGTGTGCTGGGTTGGTATGATTAACAGCAGCACAGTTGTCAGTGTTATTAAATACTAAATAGCCAAATTAAACTGTTTCCCTCAATATGTGTATATAAACGCCCCATTATCGCCCAATGGGAATGGCAACGTGATTGCTGTCAGTGTCAAGTTTGTAAGTTTTGTTTACAGTACATTACATATACGTTAGTGTAATCTTGCTACATAATATTCAGCTAAAGTTATTATAGTTAATACTACGTCAGTTGAGTGTAACTGTTTCATGAAAACTGTTCGACTTTGCATGTATGTGTGTGTTATGCTGGAATATATTAAAGATTGAAATTAAGTGAATAATCGATAAATTTGTACCCTTCAAAAAACAAGGAAAACGGTCCAAAAAGAAACACTTATCGAAAGAAGCCATTAGAAAAATTAAGTATAAACAAATGATGTGGAAGTCATATAGATGTACTGGAAATGATGAAGACTACAACAATTATAAAGAAGCACTTAACCAAGCTACAGCTGAAATTAGAAATTCAAAGAGAAGCTATGAACAACAATTAGCTAGTAATATAAAACATGACAGCAAGAGTTTTTATGCGTATGTTCGAAGCAAACAGAGAGTTCAAGATAAGGTCGGTCCTCTAGAAGATAGTGCTGGAAATATAATATCAGAGGGATTCATAATGGCAGAAGACCTGAATGAGTACTTTAGTTCAGTGTTTACCAGGGAAGATATTAGTTCACTGCCAATACCAGAGGCTAAGTTCAAGGGGGCAGATTCAGACTATTTAGGACAATTAATTGTAACCCCGGAAATGGTAGCTAAGAAAATAAGGGCTATGAAGGATAATAAATCACCTGGAGTGGATGGTATTCCACCCAAACTAATATTGGAAATTGTAGAACAAATTAGCATACCACTTGCAACAGTTTTCAACTTGTCATTAGAAGAGAGAGTGGTTCCTTTAGAATGGAAAGAAGCAAACATTATACCGTTATTCAAAAAAGGTTCGAGAAACAAGTCAGAGAACTATAGACCAGTGAGTTTAACATCAGTGATTTGTAAATTATTAGAAAGAATAATTAAAGATCACATGGTGGATTTTCTTTTTAAACAAAACTTGATAAACCCATCTCAACATGGTTTTTTTAAAGCGAGGTCATGCTTAACAAATATGTTATGTTTTTTGGAAGACATCACTAAGTGGGTAGATGAGGGATCACCAGTAGATATCGTCTACTTAGATTTTCAAAAAGCTTTTGACAAAGTACCACATAAAAGATTACTGCTTAAACTAAAGGCCCATGGCATAGGAAATGGTATAATAAACTGGATAGAACAATGGCTGATTGAGAGAAGACAACGTGTAGTAGTTGATGGGGAGGCTTCAAACTGGAAATCGGTATTGAGTGGGGTACCACAGGGATCAGTATTAGGTCCTACATTATTCTTAATATACATCAACGATTTGGATGATGAAATAACAAGCAAGGTGTTGAAATTTGCGGATGATACAAAAGTGTTTAGAAGGATTAAAAGTGATGGAGATAGACAGCATTTACAAGATGATCTTGACAGGTTGATCAAATGGTCTGAAAAGTGGCAAATGATGTTCAATTTTGGGAAATGTAAATGCCTCCACATAGGACATGGGAACGAAGAAGTAGAATATACTGTACTAAGTACTACTGTAAAAGAAAAGGACTTAGGGTTAACCGTTAGTGCTGATATGAAGATTTCAGAGCAGTGCGGAATTGCAGCTTCAAATGGAAATCAAATCCTTGGATTAATTAGGCGAAACATAACGTATAAGGAAAAAGAGCTAATAATACCGCTGTACAAAACAATAGTTAGGCCTCATTTAGAATATTGTATTCAAGCGTGGAGGCCATATCGCAGGAAGGACATAGATATGCTAGAAAGAGTGCAGAGGAGAGCAACTAAAATGATACCAAATCTGAGGGATCTTAGTTACGAAATACGCCTAAAAAAATGCGGTTTAACAACACTAGAGACCAGGAGATTGAGAGGAGATCGGATAGAAGTGTTTAAAATATTGAAGGGTTATGAAAATATTGATAGAAATATGTTTTTCTCAGTTAAGAAAGATAGAAGGACTAGAGGACATGATCTTGCATTAGCAAAGGAGCAGAGTAGATTGGATATAAGAAAGTTTTAATTTTCACAAAGGACTGTAAATGAATGGAACAGATTACCTGCTGATTGTGGGGGGCTAGTAGCGTGAATATGTTTAAAAATAAAATCGACACATACCTCAGACGGGCGGGATACACATAGATAAAAGGGTCGGACTCTCGATAAGCCAAGGGCTTCCTTGTCCACCTGCTACCTAGAGTTAATTCTCTGGGTGGCAATCTTGTTAAATCTTGTTAAACTGGAATAGTGGAGCATAATAAATCAGCGATTAGACTCTTAGATGAGAGAACCCGGGTTTGAATCATGTGCTGCCATTTTGAACCTTGGGCAAGTACATTCACTCTACATTGCTTGAATTCACTCGGCTGTATGAATGAATACCTGGCACTGATGGATAGTTGTTTGGTACTGCTCCCTATATCATTTTGAAATATGGAATGGCTCAATTAAAGTAGCAGGATTAGCTTTACAACAGGAAACTCTAATAATTGTATTAAAATGTCCAATGTATGTGATGGACTGATCACAAAGAACCCGCACAAGCAGGTTGTTCTCTTTAAGTGCTGATGTTAGCAGTCACTATAAGTAAACGGGAAATTCTGGCAGAATTGCCTAAATTCTGGGATCACCAACCCCATTCTGTTGATTCTTGATTTGTGTCACATATGTAGAGGAAGGTAAACCGATTTTCTTCTGAATAGTTTTTTTTTGCAGTCGATGTGTTCCCATGGATGCTGACCTGCTGTCGGCCTGGGAAAAACCAGACTACTTCCTTTGTCGTTGCTGTGCTTTCACCAGTGGCACTTACGACATTGAGGCCTCACTGAAAAGGTATGTATATAATAATATATTATTAAATAACAGTTGAAGGTTTCATGGCATGGTATTTAGATGTACATCATAAAAGTTTGATCCAACCATGATTACCTTACAACCTGCTAGGTGAAGGAATTGTTTATCTTTGGTGTTTATGTGTAAACAATAATTCTGCATTTCTTAATAAAAATCGTTGGAAGTTTGAAGTTGTGCATTGTAGTACTTCAGGAGTTATACCATCTCAAATGATATGTGTTACAAAATGTAGTGGTGTAATAGTAAGTAATTAGTCAATGCCATTATACAAAAATGTTAACTGGTTTCTTTCATGTTTCAAATGGCTTAACTGTAATTACTTTCTGTCGTGTAACTACACTATTTTATATAGTTAATTCAGATTTTGAAATTATGTTGTAATTGTAATGTATTCTGTTTAATTAAAAAGTACATCAATTATGATTTATTATATTATAATGGTAATATGAGGTCTATTATTTATGTATCTATATGATATATTGCAAACAACATCCATTCCTGGTCAGTCAAATCCACATGCCTGATAACAACACTACACTATTTTATTTAGTGTACAGTTGAAAGTCTACAATTCCTTACCAGATGTCTGAAACAGATTAAGGCTGTCCATCCTTATCCAGAAGGCAGGGTAACTGTTTGATCAGTTTGGCTCTAGGGTGCAACTAATTGCAGACCATGATTCCCAGGGGGTATCATAAAGCCTTCTGAAATACAGACTGGCTTAAGGCTGCTGCTTAGTTCTAACTATTTATGTACACCTGTAATTGAGACTGGATTGAAAAATACAAGTTATAGAAATATTTGAAGCCACAAAAAAGTTACTATTTTTATGTCCCGTTTTGTGACCCGCCGTGACAGTCTTTTTAGGGTGTTTTAAAACTTGAAATTTAAGAAAAATGTATAAACACTTGGAAATTCAGGCTTGCACACAAAGCACATTTAAGGCACCATGCATCAATGGCTAGGTGGCAGGAGGACAAGGAAGCCCTTTGGCTTATTGAGAGTCCAACCCTTTTATCTATGTGTATCCCGCCCTTCTGAGATATGTGTCGATTGTATTTTTTTACATATTCACACTACTAGCACCCACACAATCAGCAGATAATCTGTTCCATTCATTTACATTCCTTTGTGAGAATTAGAACTTTCTTATATCTAATCTACACTACACTTTAATGTAACTTCATGTCCTCTAGTCCTTCTATCTTTCTTAACTGAGAAAAAAATATATAATAAACTGTTGCAAGCGGTACGCTAATTTGTTCTACAATTTCCAATAGTAGTTTGGTAAAATGTATCTGGTTGTGAACACTACTCCCCAGTGGCTCACATATCTTGACATTGTCAACTAATTCATTCTGTGAGGACAAAACTATGTCTAACACATTCTCACCCCTGGTTGGTTGTAGCACATGTTGAGAAAGGAAAGTATCTTGAACTAAAAACTTGTGGTCCACACTCCCCATTGTATTCCATTGTATATGCCCGTGGTTAAAATCCCCCATAATAATACAGTCCCGTTTGCTTACTTCCCTTATAGCATTTTGTATTAACATAAGGTCTTACCTAAAAAAATTGTTCCCTATTAGTTAAAGAAAGAAAAGGTCCACGTACATGTGATCTGACAGCTTTATCAGCTTAGGTATACCAAGTATTGTTCATATTAAAGAAACCTACATTGTTATTAAATTTTGATTAAAATAATTTGCTTTAAAAAAAAGATGTCACGTTGGCTTTGACAGACTTTGTAGTGCCTCTTCTTCCGGTTATCTGGAGGCTTCCGTGCAGAGTGAGCGACTGCTACTGAAAACGTACAACATCAAGCTGCCTGACTACCCCACCTTGGGCACACCACCTGGAAGATGAGATGCTGCTGCTACTGGAGTCCTGCAAATGTTGCATCCTATATTAGGTTCTGATCATGTCCCCCTATCCGTCATTGGTGATGGTAACTGCCTGTTTCGTGCATTGTCACGTGGTTTGTATGGGCATGAGAACCATCACCAACATATTCGCCTCTTCACAGCCATGGAAATAATGAGTCACAGAGATTTCTATGATATGCAACACCCTACCTACAACGACTTGATTCGTGACGATCGTCTCTTCCACGATAGCTACAGTCAACTTCTGGAGTCAGTTACTACACCTGGCTCATTCTCCGAAATGATTATAATCTATGCCGCCAGTGCTGCCCTCTGCGTAGGAGTTCAGTCATATTGCCCGCCATCCATCAACGACTACTTCAGTGCTGACCCACTGACCAGAAGAGTCTACGGCCGTGGGGTCCGCACTTCTGCACCGCCTGTCATGACCATCATGTGGACAACTATGCATGTGCCACGTCGAGTGTGTGACTTCAGGCCGAACCACTTTGTGGTTCTTCATCACACCCAAGACCTGGTAGGAGAGGATGATCACTCAGCCGCTGAGGAGGACTCTTTCCCGGTCTTACCCGACCTCACACCAGATGCCTCACCACGGTACACACCACCACCTAGAAGTGAGGATGATCACTCAGCCGCTGAGGAGGACCCTTGCCCAGTCCTACCTGACCTCACACCAGATGCCTCACCACGGTACACACCACCACCTAGAAGTGAGGATGATCACTCAGCCACTGAGGAGGACCCTTGCCCAGTCCTACCTGACCTCACACCAGATGCCTCACCACGGTACACACCACCACCTAGAAGTGAGGATGATCACTCAGCCGCTGAGGAGGACTCTTTCCCCGTCTTACCCGACCTCACACCAGATGCCTCACCACGGTACACACCACCACCTAGAAGTGAGGATGATCACTCAGCCGCTGAGGAGGACTCTTTCCCCGTCTTACCCGACCTCACACCAGATGCCTCACCACGGTACACACCACCGCTTAGAAATGAGGATGATCACTCAGCCGCCGAGGATGGCCCTTGCCCAGTCCTACCTGACCTCACACCAGATGCCTCACCACGGTACACACCACCACCTAGAAATGAGGATCATCACTCAACCCCTGAGACAACTATTCCATCCGACCTTACCACAGATGTCTCGCCACTAATTATTTCACCAGCCAGAAGTGAGGATGAATTCCAAAATTCACAGATGTGCACACCATTACCATCTCCATCATTGTCGGTCAATGAACAGTCACAGCGTGACTCAACATCACCACCACTCCCACTAGAGATAACCATTGACACAGATGAACATATTATAGCATTTGGGGGTGACGACCTTACTGAAAAAGGCAAGTTTCTTGAAACACAAAACCTTCTATATATTCTTTGTTTAGATGGCATAGTGGGTCATGAATGTATACCAGTGGGTCTAAAAGAGAATAAGTTTTTTGTTTTCGATAACACTGCTAACATTCGTCGCCATCACAACAGCAATAAGAGCCAGTTTTTGGATGATTGTGGGGCCTGGGTGAGTGGTCCCACAAACACTGCCATGTTTTTGCGTAGCGTTACAGGAAAATTAACTGAGGTAGTGCTGCATGACAGTCTGTATGGAACTGTGTTGTACAAAAGAGCAAATGGTGGGAGGCAACGAATTGTCACCCCACTGGAGCCCCAACCACACCCAGAGTCCATAATAGTTCTACATGGGGCTTATGCTAAACATACACAGAGTGGACAGTATAAACGCAGGATATCATGGATTGAGCAAAATATGATTATGGCATTGCTAGATGGCAAGCAGAAGGTTGCAGTTGCAGAGTATATAGGTACATTTCCAGGTCGGGTGCCTCATGGAAGCAGCAAACATTGTAGCAGAAATTACATTCGTACCAAAGGAGCTGTACTAGATAACATGAAGGAGCAAGTTCAGCACTGTCCCCCAAACCAGGTGTGGCAGAGCCTAGATGATTCTGGAGAGATGGGTGGTCCCAGGTCGTGAAAGCAAGTAGCAAATATGAGGTATAGGGAGAAAAAGCAAAAACAGTGGCTTTCACAGAAAAACCAGGTTAATTTTACTGACCACGTGCAGAACATTGAGACAATGGTAAAGACCCATGAATTTGTGCAGCGAGTAGAAGTTGGGAAGGACAAGGTGCCTGCTATAATTTTATATACAGAGAACCAGCTGCTTGACATCAAACGTTTCTGCTGCTCTGCTCCACTCGCCCACTCTACTGTTCTCGGCGTTGACAAGACTTTTAATTTAGGCGACGTCCATGTTACCGTTTGTGTCTTTAAACATTTAGCAGTGACCAGGAGGGACACAAATGACCACCCAATCTTTGCAGGCCCATTTTATTTACACGGCAACAGTGACTTTTTAAGTTATAACAGTTTCTTCAGCCACCTTGCTGGTAAGCTACGAGGGAACCATCACATCCCATCTTTGGCACAGATGATGAGAAGGCAATGAAGCAAGGCATGCAAGCAGCTTTTTCGGATTCTAACCTACTCAGTTGCACCCGGCACCTGAAACAGAATGTAGACGCCTACCTAAAAGACAAGATTGGTGTGTGCCTTAAAGACCGTTCATCTATCATCACCTCAATATTTGGGCCAAGTGGCATCACAAGTGCTGATGAGGATGTCACATTTGACCACGCATTAAAGAAGACAGAGGATTTAATCAATATTGCTGCACCATCCTTTAACACATATTTTCAAGATAGGGTTGTCTCTCTTCTTCATTCCAACTTCATAACCCAGGCTAAAGCAGTAGGTGTGACCCCTCTTATAAACTGGACTAACAATAATTGTGAAAGTCTGAATGCCATGCTGAAGCATGCTGTCAATTGGAAGGGACAACCGTTGACCACCCTGGTGTTAAAACTTTACGATGTTGTGCGGACTCAGTACCAGGATCTGAAAAGATGTTTGGCTGGCCAGGGAGACTATATCCTGTGCCCACCATTTACCAAATTTTATGTGCCTATTGATGTGTGGTCGTGCCTTCCCAAGGAGAAAAGGGATAATCATTTCAAGAAATTTATTCGATTCATTTGGATGATGGATTCCAGAACTGTCACATCAACTGACGGCAAATTGGCAGTGACAGGACCTAATGGTGGGAAAAAGCCAGGTCAGGTGAAGAGAAAGAGATGTGCCAAGACTTCAAGTGTCCCAAAAAGGAAAAGACTATAAATTAATCTTAGTGACCAGAACATTATATACATATAGATAGTTCCCAATTCCTTTTGGACCTCGAGGTAGTTGCCTGCAAGTGCGGGACATGGTTTTAGCCACTACCATTTAGCATGCCATTTATGTTACTCAGCTACTGCAGCAATATAAAATGTGAGCAGGTGGATGTTCACCTTAGTCCAGCACATACACATACCATATCAAATCTCACTGTTTGTCTAAATGTGTTGAAGTTACACAACATCATTTTTCCCATGAAGCTTTCTACTTAGGTGGGGCTGACTGGGGGGATGGAGGTTGATGTACTGTTCACATAGTGATGTTTGTTTGAGGGCCAGTACTATAGGCAGAGAAAGTGTTGCTTTACTATGTCATTAACATTTTGATTTCTATCCAGATACATTTAGGTGGTGATGGTGGTCTGAATGACAGGACTATAGTCAGTGATGGTGTTGCTTTGTTATGTCACTAACATATAAATTCCTATCCATATACAATTAGGTGGTGACGGTGGTCTGGATGACAGGACAATAGGAGGTGATGATGTGACTAACATTTTTATTTCTACCCAGACACAATTAGGTGGTGATGGTGGCTGATGGTAATTTAAGTGACAGAAGTAGAGGCGGCGATGATGTTGCTTTTTTATGTCACTAATGTTTTAATTGCCAGATACAATTAGGTGGTGATGGTGGTTTGAGTGACACGACTATACATGGTGTTGGTGTTGCTTTGTTATGTCACTAACGTTTTAATTTCTATCCATGTACAATTAGGTGGTGATAGTGGGGTGGTGATGGTTTGAGTGACAGGACTATAGGCGGTGATGATATGACAGGACTCTAGGAAGTTATGATGTCACTAACTTTTCAATTTCTACCCATATACAATTAGGTGGTGATGGTGGTTTAAGTGACATGACTATAGGCAATGATGGTGTTATTGTTGTTAAGTCATTAACGTTTTAATTTATATCCAGATACAATTACATGGTGATGGTGGTTTGTGTGATAGGACTGTAGGCAGTGACAGTATGCTCTGTTATATAACTAACGTTTTGAGATCTTTCCAGGTACAATTTATGCATACTTAGCACATCATTAAGCCATATTCTGTCACATTTTGCAAAGTATAGGCCTATATATTAATGTACGTAGTTTGGTACATTCCGTAGTGTTGTTTTTACCATCAGACATTTCAAAAGTTGATGTATGTTGTAATAATTATTTTTCGCATCAAGTTATTCCTTTAGATTAAACTACTGTTACGTTAAGTCTGGTGTTGTGCGTAACCTGTAAAATTTTATAAAAAAGAACTCCATATGATAGTTACTACAATATTAGTAAATTCTTTCAGTGTTATTTAATTTCTAACTCCCGTCTGCAAAGTGACAGAATATGGCACTATACACAGTCTCGACATACATCATACTGCATATTCACAAAACATATGGTAGAAGAATACTGTTACCTTCCCGTTGGTTTCTACCGTGGATCACAAAAGTAATTTATATTATTATTGTGTGAACTAAGAACAGTAACACGAATCTCTGATACGCTGTCTACAGGAAAGGTATAAATATTAACAGTAAACATGTAGGCCTATATGTGGATATATATATATATAATGTGCAAACACATATTTTTGTCTTTCAGTTGCGTGCTGGTGCATGGAGACATGCAGTCATATTTGGCTGTCATTAGTCCTTACACAGAATAATTGTGAATTATGAGCGTGTTGAATTTAGTATTATTTGTATTGATTTTTCAAAATAAATGTTTTTGAAACAATGTATGTGTTGGATTGTACATATAATGTGTGACAAGTACAGGTAGATCCTAAATGTGTATAACAGTATTATAACGAACTTCTCAGAGTCATATATCTACATAATGTCAAATCCCCAAATACATCGCCGTCGAACATTGACACAGAACATAGCAACATTACTTTTAACCAATAAATGAATAACACTATAGTATCCTTTAAATAACGAATTACCATAACAATGACGTCAAGAGTATAATTAATTATATACTAGGCAAAACGCATTATGAATATGAGTTTATTACTGAAATTGATCCTTCTACACTAACCATGTGACACTGTAGGCAGTGTAGGTATAATGTATAAACCTTATTGCCTAATGAGTGGGCCTAATCCAGATATCAGATCTGCAGCTTGGACTTCGCTGTCTCAATATTAAAATAAAACAGGCTAGGTCGTTAATACTCGCTATCCAAGCATAAATAAGTCGGTGGGTAAATATTTATTGAATGTTGGTTGAAACACATTATAGAGCAAACAAATATGGAATGACATACCTGTGTTGTTGTCTGTCCTAAGTGAATGGTGTTGTGTTCAGTGAAGGCACGGCGAAGGGTGGGTCGGTGGGTGCAGGCGGTGCAGACTTTGAGGAGATGCATGGAGTGCTCCAGTTCCATTACTGCGAGGCAAAGAAACAAGTTATGCTCAAGATGAATAAGGACGTTACAGTGAGTAGTCAACAGTTCATTCTCTCTTCCTCATGGCTCCCTCAATGAAGGAGTGAGTTGATGTACCTGCCTAGCCCTGCCTCTTATCCTTTTCCACTTCTCCCTACGATAGCCTTCACTGTCCAGTTGTCATCTTCTTCCATCTTCTCACATCTCTTGATGCTCATTACTCACTCTCTCTGCATTACCCTTAAGAAGAAGAAGAATAGTGTTTTATTTCATCCATGTGATGACATCAAAGTGATGATGTATATAATGATGCAGTACTTTTATTAGGGCATTCATCCAACTTATTCAGATTGGTTGAATGTGTCCTGTAGACTGTACATGTCTGAGGTTTGGTGGACAGTAACCACTCTCTTTGTGGGTGCAACATTCATGTGTGACTGTACATGTCTGAGGTTTGGTGGACAGTAACCACTCTCTTTGTGGGTGCAACATTCATGTGTGACTGTACATGTCTGAGGTTTGGTGGACTGTAACCACTCTCTTTGTGGGTACAACATTCAAACATGATTGTCATCCAGAGCAAAAACCGCACATACCCAGTTACCGTTGCTCATGAAATATTTATAAAAAACTTTCTTTACGCAGTGCCATATATTGCTGTATAATGTTGTATGTCTACGTTGTCTGTGCTGCTCATGAATGCTGGTTGTTTCAGGGAACAAAAAATCTCTTAGTGACACTACGAAACCCAAGTATCGGGTCAAAAATTTAGAAGAACAGTGCTGTGATGGTGACTATAACAACAAGTAAAGAAAGATTTTATACAATGTTGAACTCTCGATACCAATGGTTTCCATGTGCAACTGTCAGCTGGACTGCTCTCTCTCTCTGGTCAGTCTTGTGACAACAGACTGATGCTCTCGTGACAGTTGCTCATACTCGTTTTATGGGGATCATGTTGTGGTCAGGACGTTAGTATTATGGCTAGTAAATTGTGAATCTCGCAGTCTAGGGCTGGGCGATAAAGCATGATTAACAATGTTTCGCAGGCACATTTGCGACGTGATCGATTGACATGGTGCTACGTCACCAGACAACCCGTACTGCAGTAGTGACCTCGATGCTACGCGGCAGAGCTACATGGTAAACAAGCCATAGTGGATCACTCCATACCAATGGTTTCCGTGTGCAACTGTCAGCTGGACTGCTCTCTCTCTGGTCAGTCTTGTGACAACAGACTGATGCTCTCGTGACAGTTGCTAGAGATGTCATTCCATGTATGACAATGGACTGATGCTTTTGTGACAGTTGCATGGGATGTCATTCCATGTGTGACAATAGACTGATGCTCTGGTGACAGTTGCAAGAGTTGTCATTCCATGTATGACAATATACTGAAGCTCTTGTGACAATAAACTGATGTTCTAGTGATAGTTGCTGGAGATGCCATTCCATGTATAACAATGGACTGATGCTCTGATGACAGTTGCAAGAGATGTCATTCCATGTATGACAATGGACTGATGCTCTGGTGACTGTTGCTAGAAATGTCATTCCATGTATGACAATATACTGATGCTCTGGTGACAGTTGTTAGGGATGTCATTCCATGTGTGACAATAGACTGATGCTCTGATGACAGTTGCAAGAGATGTCATTCCATTGTGACAGTAGAATGATACTCTGGTCACAGTTGCTAGAAATGTCATTACACTAGTTAATTATATCTTGGCAGATTTAATGTTATCTTTAAAAAATGATTGTAAAGTCTATTGATGCATTTAATGATTTTTTGCTCATTATAAGAAAAGATAAGTTTACTTCAGACTCAGTCCTCATTATAGGGAAAGTTCCATAGGCATACATGTAGTAACATCAACACGAATAAACCCAAAGCTACTCCATGCAAACATGTACATGTCATAGCAGCCATATCAAGAACAACACCTGTCATATTACACCACCTTCAAATACCTGTATTATTACACCACCTTGAAACACCTGTCATATACCACATTCAGATACCTGTCATATTACACCACATCAAACACCTGTAATATTACACAACTTTCAAACACCTGTCATATTACACCATAATGTCAAACACCTGTCTCATTATACCACCTTCGAACACCTGTCATATTACACTACATTATAATGTCAAACACCTGTCATATTACACCACCTTCAAATACCTGTATTATTACACCACCTTGAAACACCTGTCATATTATACCACATTCAAATACCTGTCATATTACACCACCATGTCAAACACCTGTCATATTATACCACCTTTGAACACCTGTCATACTACATCACCATGTCAAATACCTGTCATATTACACCATCACATCAAAAACCTGTGATGTTACACCACCTTCAGATACCTGTCATATTACACCACCTTCAAGCACCTGTCATATTACACCATCACATCAAACACCTGTCATATTACACCACCTTCAAACAACTGGTATTACACCACCTTCAGACACCTGTCATATTACACCACCTTCAAACACCTGTCATAATACACTAACACATCAAACACCTGTCATATTACACCGTCGAATTAACTGTCTCAGCCACAAACCATGTCATTACATCTCCAATGTAATCAGTTATTACTTGTAAAATGTACATGAATATGATTACACTGAAACCTCACTTTACGGTCACTTAGAAAATTAGTGTAAATGATTACTTTTGCCTGTAATCCTAATTGCAGTCCTGATCGACTACGCTAATGGCTTAGCCATTGTTAATGAATTGTTTATTACATCTTGATACTTTGGTAAATTATATTTGTTTATAAATTTCAGAAAACTTTAGACAAAATAACAGATTGTTGTGTTTGTGGCAGCTGGGCAACCTGGTGAGCTGTGTGATTGGGCTGAAGGCATCAGTGGCTGGCATCACCATCATCGCCCTCGGCACCAGTGTCCCAGACACCTTCACCAGTCACACCGCCGCACTCTATGACGAGTATGCGGCGCCAGGTGAGTGACACGTCACCTTCCAGCCCTCATGCCACCCTCTATGAGGTTCCACCTTTTTGGGCCTTTCCCTCGTTCTCACAACTCTTAGTTCTCCCATTTGGACATGTCTTTATACACACTATTTCTTTCTTAGTTTCAACTTTCCTTTTACGCTCTTCTCTTTCTTTCTTTCTAATATTCAAAATATTATTTTATAAAAAAAACTACATTCAAAAGGGTTACTACCCTTGTAAGACATAGACATACTGTTTAGTATCATACTCTCAGTTAAGTAAGTTTAAAAAGTTTGAATTGATATACCATTAACAATTGCAAGCAGTTTCAGTGTCAATATGTTACAGGCTCTAACAGTGTCAACGTATAGTGTTGCTGGCTCTAACAGTGTCAACGTGTAGTGTTGCTGGCGCTAACAGTGTCAATGTGTAGTGTTGCTGGCATTAACAGTGTCAACGTGTTACAGGCTCTAACAGTGTCAACGTGTAGTGTTGCTGGCTCTAACAGTGTCAACGTGTGGTGTTGCTGGCTCTAACAGTGTCAATGTGTAGTGTTGCTGGCTTTAACAGTGTCAACGTGTTACAGGTGCTAACAGTGTCAACGTGTAGTGTTGCTGAGTCTAACAGTGTCAATGCGGTACAGGCTCTAACAGTATCAATGTGTAGTGTTGCTGGCTCTAACAGTGTCAATGTGTTACAGGTTCTAACAGTATAAATGTGTAGTGTTGCTGGCTGTAACAGTGTCAACGTGTAGTTTTGCTGGCTTTAGCAGTGTCAAAATCTGACGCTGAAGTAAAATAAACAGGTTTACAACAGACCACTGTACTTCATTGTGCTTAATTATAATAAACCACTTCTATCTGGTATGTTTCAGGCGCCGTTTGAGAAACTACACAACATGAATGTACACGACACAGCCAAGCCTCTCTTTCACTTCCATCATCCTAACAGGGTCAAAGGTTAGTCATGAACATCTAATGATTTTCCATGTGGAGTGTGTTAGCTGGATTCAGTCAGCGTTGCTCAGCGAGTCTGACACTGTTTATTTTTCTTGCTGTACTTTATATATGTGTAAGATTTGTTTTGTGATTGAAAGTCCAAAATTATTCACAAACCTGTGTATTAGCATTGGCTGTTTAAAAAGGAAAATGTTGTAATTTGTGCACAAATATGCATACCATAAACTGTGACATGTCACTCGTAGTAAATAGATAATCTGGTAGAACTTGAGCAGGATTTTGTTATGCTACCCCCCTGATTCTGCAACAGATTAAGGGGAAGAAGAAAATAATGGTTGATGAATGTGAAGGAATACATTTTGCACAGTAATTGTAACATGGCTGAATCCTTCCTGGAGAAGTTGGGGTTTGCCAGAGACATGTAAAACACTTTAAGTGCTCCTAAGGGCTGGATACCAGGCTGTATAAGAACTTAATCTTTATATAAATCAGACCAAAGCATCAATTTGATTCAGTCATGAAATTTATAACATTATAGTTTGTGTTCTGAATTCTTTGCTCTGTATCAATAGTTGGATACGTTTATTTGTAGATGCAACACCATACATCAATGGGGATGAAAATGAAGGAATTTGTACATAAATAAAGTTTTAAATTCACAGAGAAAACCCATCAACAAGGGAGTATTTCAACCTGTCACGTCAACCCAACATCACCCATTTGTATATATGATAGCACCCCAACAGGTGATGCAAATGTTGCCTATGTGCTATGCAGTAAAAAGATGGCTGGAGGAAAGAAGCCAACTTGCATGGTTTCTACAGAAAGACGTCAGTAGCCGACGACATGCTATGTTTGACAAGTAGAACTGTACTCTAGTATGAGAGGCTATACTGCTGATACATATATCTTCTGGTGTGTTTGCTAAGGATGGGTGCAGTACTCGGATGTGTACTGCTGTAATGCAATAGTCAATTTTGTAAGGTTTAAATGTAGTTGTTAGCAAAACTTTGGATAAGAACTGTTTTTACCAGATACTTCTGTTGGTTGTGCAGTTTGAATTGACATGCTTCATACAGTATGGACGTTAATCACAAACCTATTTGTTTGGATTTTGAAAGAAATTAATCATGTACATTGCAAGGTATAATATGTCTAGATGTGTTTTTTCTAGATTATCAGGGTTTCACTGTATCATATGAACACTTACCATAACAAGATAACATTTTTGTAACAAATTTATTGACACATCTATGACCATGTACACACATGCTGAATAATACTACCGGTAGGCATTGGTAATTGGTATTACAACAATATTTTCAATATTAAAACAGGCAATTCTCATTTACTTTATCCCATGATCCGAGATAATGAGACTAGTCTTTTTGTTTTCATTTCTCTACATTTAACAACAAATCGACTTGCTCTTTGCTGAATTAACATAATGCCAGTTATTGATGTGTTTACCATAAAGGTCTATCTGCCGGAGACAATTAAAGAATATTGTTATAACTATTAGTGAGACTACTAATAGGTCGGTGAATTGTAGATATTTTGTAGCAATATGATTGGGGCCAGTATGTTTGCTGTGGATATGTGATTCGATTATTGTATTGATGGATGCATAATCTTAATAAATAATACTTAATAAAAGTAAATGTCATTAAGTTGGCCTATTTCAGTTTACACTGGACTTGCGTTGTTCTGCATAAACGTATGTTTGTGACATGCAATGGCGCAAACAATATTTTATGTGGAGTAACAATGTAAGGGATATAGGGATCCAGCGAATTGTGACAGCGGGCATAATTTAATGTGGTAGCTGCATCCCCTGGTGGATTAGGCGAGCACTAGCATGTGCATATGAATAACTGTGCGCCACGTGATGCGTACAGCTGAGTTAATGTTTGCAGATGGATGTGATCTGCTTGTGAGATCTTGGCTTGTTTTGAATTGTTATGTGGATCGACTGCTAAGCAGATTCATGGTTTAATAAGCAGTTGTTTAACCCACCTTCCTCCCCATACTACACATGTATCTATGTATGTCTGCATAATTTATAGCAGAAGTCTGATTAACTAAAATATAGTTCTTTGACGCTTTCCATGATACAGATGGGTACACAAGGTTTTGCTTAGGCTTTTTCCTCTCCACTGAGTTTCAGTAGTGTACATAGGGTTTTTAATAAGCAGTTGTTTAACCCACCTTCCTTCCTGTACTACACATGTATCTATGTGTCTGTGTAATTTATAGTCGGATTAAATGTTCAAGTTAGGGAATAACAAAATAATGTTCTTCTTGAGGAAACATTGTGTTTCTTTATATAAAAATAAATAATAAACAAGTTACTATTGATAGTATACATACATGAATCATGTAACATTACCCAGCTAAATGTAGATCTACACACCATAAACTGTGTTCATCTTGGTACCAAAGAGCATAACATACAGGCATCTAAAATATAAGGCAACAATGCTGTATTTTGAACATAGATATCATTAAACCACATATGGTTCATCCAACTCTACAAAACTACAAAAGCAGGCATGGGACATGTGAAATGTTGCACATTCTAATAAAATACATCACGAGATTTCTTTCCCCTAAAACTCTGTTTCTGTGTGGAAAAATATTCAATAAGTATTTGGCATTTGCACTCAATAAATACTTTGTATCAGACCATCACGTGGTATGATTGCACATAATTACCGTATCTCTCCACTCCATCATATTAACATTGCTTTGTGAATCAGCCCTTCAACATTCAAGGATAACATTTCACTGCTAGAAAAAGTGTACAAATCAAGTAAAATTACAAAGAATTCATATCTACATTCTACAGGTACAATTCATTCAGACATTGGTTAACCTCATGTTTCACATAGACCTGATCTACACATTTCATATCACTGTAGCTACACACAAGTGTACAGTGTCTAGATTCTGTTGGCAACATTGAAAATACAGCGGTTGTTTCTCTTTGGTTGACTTGGCTCCGCTGCTTAAGTCAATATCTACTCTTCAGTATTTCCTATTACAGCATCAGGCCCATCAGAACCAACCAACCAATATTCCAACATCTCCCTTCCTGCTGCATAGCCATCCACCTTCATGACATTTTGTTTGCCACTTCTCACGATTTCCGATACTTAATAATTTCATCAGTCATATAATAGATAAATAAATGTTTATCATAGACATTTTCCAGAAGACGACAACAAAACTACAAATATCAACCAGCCAAATAAACGTTCTTGTTCTGTTAATAAGTTCAAATCAAATATCAACCAGCCGAGATATATAATTTTATTCGGTTACATTTCTGTTAATAAAACTAAAGCTCACAAAATAATACATACTGTATAAGAAAAAACTATCTGCAAAACTAGCCCCAAAACAAAAAAACAAGAACAATTTAGAGATACATACAATGTAGGAGTTGAGTTTGTTGGTTCTGCGTAGCCCGAAGATACACTGTAGCAACTGTACGACCGCAGCAATGAGGGGTGTCAGGGTGCCATGACATACCCGACAGCGTCAGCGGTGAGGTCAAGGGGGTCCTTTGCCCTGGATGTACAGGTTGCTGACGGAACACTCCAGCATCTTCTCGTGCTGGCTAAATGTCATGCCGTCCAGGTTAGACACGCCCCCTGAAGCATAACAACCTACTATTAACCTATCCATCATGTGACCTGTTGCCTAGCAAAACCTTCGTCAAGTCATCAGAAAACGTGGTGGGTTCGGACATTCCATCGAATATTTTGTTGAAATTCTGGTCACAAAAGTGTTTCTTTATGGCAAAAACATAAGGCAAAGTTTGTAAATTGACAAATGTATGTGGGAATATTTGATTTATTAAATGTAAATCAGAAATAGTAATATAATTCATGTATATATAACCATTAAAAACATTGTTGGCAAAGCAAAGCTTGACGGAGGTCACGTGCAAAATTCAACTGTGATATAAGCAAAACCGCGACGTAATGGATACATCAATTATTACACAAACTAACAAAAGGGATAACTTGGTCATTTGTATGTTGATCATTTTCACGGTTAGGTAAGAAACCAAAGTGCTTAGTTTGGTATTTTGTGTGCCACATGGCGCTACCTACACATACGCAAGAGACGGTTTCAAGAAGCATGTTTTATCAAGGTCAGAACATGCTTACCTCACAATGTCCATAATTTCAAGTTGACAATTTCTGAAAATGTACATCTGATGACACACATGAAGTGCCTGATTATATGTTATCAATGGTTAGTTTATTAACAAAAAGTCCGGGAAGTACATGTTGACCACACAACCACATAATGGCATCGTGATGTTACCTTCTAACGGTGATGGTGCATGGGCGTCCGTCATCTATTCTGTCCACCAAGCTGATGTTGGCTGGGCCACTTCCCAGTTCATAGCTACAACCACAGCAACACACAATACATTACTTCCCAGTTCACAGCTACAACCACAGCAACACAATACATTACTTCCCAGTTCACAGCTACAACCACAGCAACACAATACATTACTTACCAGTTCACAGCTACAACCACAGCAACACACAATACATTACTTCCCAGTTCACAGCTACAACCACAGCAACACAATACATTACTTCCCAGTTCATAGCTACAACCACAGCAACATACAATACATTACTTCCCAGTTCACAGCTACAACCACAGCAACACATAATACATTACTGCCCAGTTCATAGCTACAACCACAGCAACACACAATACATTACTTCCCAGTTCACAGCTACAACCACAGCAACACACAATACATTACTTCCCAGTTCATAGCTACAACCACAGCAACACACAATACATTACTTCCAAGTTCATACAATCGCAGCAACACACAATACATTACTTCC
Source organism: Escarpia spicata (assembly GCA_963995525.1). Lineage (NCBI taxonomy): Eukaryota > Metazoa > Annelida > Polychaeta > Sabellida > Siboglinidae > Escarpia > Escarpia spicata. The sequence continues at coordinate 13,502,951 of OZ023214.1, read as the reverse complement.
CAGTTCACAGCTACAACCACAGCAACACAATACATTACTTCCCAGTTCATAGCTACAACCACAGCAACACACAATACATTACTTCCCAGTTCACAGCTACAACCACAGCAACACAATACATTACTTCCCAGTTCATAGCTACAACCACAGCGACACACAATACATTACTTCCCAGTTCACAGCTACAACCACAGCAACACATAATACATTACTGCCCAGTTCATAGCTACAACCACAGCAACACAATACATTACTTCCCAGTTCATAGCTACAACCACAGCAACACAATACATTACTTCCCAGTTCATAGCTACAACCACAGCAACACACAATACATTACTTCCCAGTTCACAGCTACAACCACAGCAACACACAATACATTACTTCCCAGTTCATAGCTACAACCACAGCAACACACAATACATTACTTCCCAGTTCATAGCTACAACCACAGCAACACACAATACATTACTTCCCAGTTCATAGCTACAACCACAGCAACACACAATACATTACTTCCCAGTTCACAGCTACAACCACAGCAACACACAATACATTACTTCCCAGTTCACAGCTACAACCACAGCAACACACAATACATTACTTCCCAGTTCATAGCTACAACCACAGCAACACACAATACATTACTTCCAAGTACATACAATCGCAGCAACACACAATACATTACTTCCCAGTTCATAAATATAATACGGTTCATGGCTACAAGAAATAAACTTACTTTGTTTAAACATTTGTGACCCATCTTAATGAAATGAGTCGGATGTTGGAAATTTTTAATAGTTAGTTATTAGTAGTGTTGGAAAGAGCAGAATCTCTGCTTTCACATGGTGTATCATATCATATATCATAAATCTAACTGAAGTTATGGCTTAACAAACACATGTGGGATAGAAACCATCAAACCCAAAAAACGGCCGTCAAAGTTGATGCAAAAATTCGTTGTTTCATGAAATGTACCTTAGTTACCATGGACAGATCTTGCTAAAATTTGGACTACTCGAAGATAATGTAATTCTCAAGACATTCTGTTAACATGAATATAACACCTTTCTTAAACAAAATTACCAAATCAATTAATTTATTATGTAACTACCACCTTTGTTAAGAAAAGCGAAAAACTTGCACAACTATTATACCTTGGTTAGCATTGACACATCTGGCTGAAATTTGGATAGCTCGAAGATGATGGCATTCTCGTGATATCATATTAATATGAAAACAAAATCTTTTGTTTAGAAATAATTAACAATACAATTAATTTCCTATGTAATTACCACCCTTATTATGAAAAGCGAAAACCTGCAGCACTATTATACCTTAGTTAGCATGGACATATCTGGCTGAAATTTTGAACACTTGAAGATAATGGCACTCTCGTGACATTCAATTATTACGAAAACAAATCTTTTGTTAGAAATAATTAGCAATAACATTAATTGCTTATGTAATTACTGCCATTGTTAAGAAAAGCAAAAAATCTGCACCACCGTTACACCTTAGTCAGCATGGACATATCTGGCTGAAGTTTTGACAGGTAGGTCAGTAAGAATGTTATACTTATAATTTATAAAAAAACAACTTATTCAAATGTACGAAAACATGTCTATATGCTGAAAGTTGTTTTCTCTTCACAGCAAACACCCGAACAACCTATCGTATTTTAACAACTTTAATACAAAACAACAAAGTAATTACATAAAAACAACAGATCAGTAACAATATCCAGGTCAAGCGTCCCTTCCAGAGCGGCCACCTCCTAGCTTGCGTCGTAACGGCACGTGTGTAGGTGATGAGGATGGCTGATGGACTCAACGGCCTCATCCACGTCCCCTGCCTCGTCTCCTACCCCGCCCTAGTGCAGCAGTAGTTACTTCACGCTGTGGCTGCTGTTCTCTGGACGGTCCGGCAACAGGGGCAGTCTCCTGTTGCCCACATGGTCCGGCAACAGGAACAAACCTCCTCAGTAGGGCAGGGACATAGGATATCCTCGAAGCCCTCCTTCACAAACTGTCGGATATGCCGGTAGAGATATGCCTGGCGAGTAAAGTCGAGTCCAGGTGGAGGGATGACAGCAGGAGCTGAGGCAGGGAGAGTGCCAGCATCAGCTCTCCGAACAGGTCGATGTCTTCCTCTTCATCCTCGGGGGTGACCTTAATGAACACAACTCTTGGGCGAGCAGCATCGAACCTAATATCGCAAACAGAATAAGTGGAGTGCTTAATAATTATTGTATTATTTATATGTTTCTGAAAGTTAAAACCATTTCTTATACAGAACAGTATCCAGTGTACTCCCTCCTGGCAGACTTCATGCCAACATGACTTGTATTCAATCACAATGTCATTACTATAGACTACTCACTCATTTAAATTCACCACTGTTCACAGCCATATCTTCATTTACACAGTTGAGTAAACCAAGACAATGTGGAGTGGTTGAAATTGTCAATTATATAATGCCAGCAAGCTCATTTGAACCATGTTTCTCTTGATTGAGATGTTAACGAGTGAACAATGCTGGCTGTCAATTCTTTTTCACAACAGTACACATACATTATATTGACATTAACTGACTTGGCTCTCACATACATCATAATAAATGGTACAATTATAGCAATCACACAAATTGGTCATACCTGAAGTGCTGGTACTTCCTGATTCCCATCAATGGCCTGAAGAAGGGGCTCAAGTGGCCATGCCAGTCTCCCACAGGGACGAAAGATGTACCGTCTTCTAGGCCAACAAGCTGTGCCGAGTTTACACAGGCGCTCCCATTCACGACAGTCTCGAACTCTGACAGAGACGATATCGCATGGCGTTTGAATGCCCACTTGAGAAGCCCAAAACATCCGTCCGGGGCAAACTTTGTGTGTCCAGCCAGCATTAAATTGAGATTAATGGACTGGTGGAGACCAATGGCGACCCTCCATGCACAATACCACAGGACATAACGGTTTTTGTTCTGTCCTGCGCAATTGTCACAATGAAGGTCGACATGGGTCTTGCCCAGTCCAAAATTCTCAAAAAAGTAATGCAAGTAGGACAACACAGCATTTGACCCCTTCGAGATGAGATGGGCCTCATCAGTGAGGAAATTCACCTGTCTCGGGAGCCCCTCGCAGCAGACCCCAAATATCCCACACTTCCTAGGAACTAGGAAGTATAAGGGGCCTGGCTGGAGAGGGTCACTCGGCAGGTGAATTTGCTGTGCATAATCGAAACTGTAGTGCATCGAGACCTGTCTTCTGCAGGGAGCATTCCTGTGTAAACCGGTCACTTGCAGCTGGTCACACGTCTCCTTGGCACGTGCCAGCATCTCTTTGTACTGCGACCGGGCTAAGTGAGCGAGTCGCAGGTGGTCCTGTAAAAACAATGTCGCCAACTAAACAATTGCAAGTGTTTGCATAACATTATACCTATCTCATGTAATCCAGTCAGTGTACTCCAGTAAATGTTCTAATTGTCTGGTGCTCTTCATGTTGAATGACAAGAATTTTGTTGTTGAATATTAAGTCATAATCTGAAAGCAGTAATTATAACTTCATATGAAAGAAGTAATATAATTGTTTTAATTTATAAAATTATATCCTCAAACGTAGTACTTAAACATAAAGCATGAACAAAATAAAACTGTACAGATACTGCCATGATGTAATAATTTGTTTTTAATTTGTTAACACTGTTAGTATGTTCACTGCTCAAACCTCCTGCTTCTTCAACCGTTGGCTCTTCTCCTCCTCTACAACGTTCACTCCTCGGTATATCATGTGATTGTTGGACTGGCAGTTCCAACACAGATCCGTCATAGGCCGTGCAGTCAGGATGTGCGGAACCAACTTTAACCAGGTAGACCGGAAGACCGACATGCTCATCACTGCATGATCTGCAAACATAGCCACAGTTGGCAATAATGTACACACGATTCCCATTAATTTAAGCACAAGACCGAGTTTTTTATACTGTGGAAAAATTATTTTATACAGTTACCATTATTAAAAAAGCATGGCTACTTGTAAATAGATTCACTTTATCATTAATAAGTAGACACATTAGTATGACCTTTAACCTGTCTGATGCCACAGATGAGCTAGCCAGTCTGAAAGACAAGACAAACTCCGTAAATTATCATTACACATAGACCAAACAATGTTTCAAATACCTTTCTGTTCGCAGGCAGACTTGTAGCACTCGTAAACCTTTGTCTTGGTCTCTGACGACGATAGCAACTTTACATCGTCGCGCTTGTAGCCGGGGATACGCCTGGGAAGCACCAATGCGTTGTCCTCCGCATAGCTACAGATGAAGTAAACTGCTCGCTTGGTGTCCTACCCGCTTTTCTTTAGCGACGAGCCCGTTGTCCTTGTACCAACTGAGCAGAGCACTCAGTCGGTTCTTTAGCGACGAGCCCGTTGTCCTTGTACCAACTGAGCAGAGCACTCAGTCGGTTCTTTAGCGACGAGCCCGTTGTCCTTGTACCAACTGAGCAGAGCACTCAGTCGGTTCTTTAGCGACGAGCCCGTTGTTCTTGTACCAACTGAGCAGAGCACTCAGTTGGTTCTTTAGCGACGAGCCCGTTGTCCTTGTACCAACTGAGCAGAGCACTCAGTCGGTTCTTTAGCGACGTGCCCGTTGTCCTTGTACCAACTGAGCAGAGCACTCAGTCTGTTCTTTAGCGATGAGCCCGTTGTCCTTGTACCATCTGAGCAGAGCACTCAGTCGGTTCTTTAGCGACGAGCCTGTTGTCCTTGTACCAACTGAGCAGAGCACTCAGTCGGTTCTGGCTGATGCTGTAACATGATTGATGGAAAACATTCAACAACGGTAGTCTCTGTTAAATGTAACAGGCTAAACATGTTCACAATGGGTATTCCAGAACATCGTGTTTGAAGATTAACTCTGACGGCACGCATTAATCATCACTAGGCAATAGTGATTCCACACTAATCTAATTTTAAACATAATTGTGACATTAATTATTTAAAAAGTAATTAATACTATATTAAATAATTTTATTAAAGATTAATAAAATTACAAAGTAATATACAACCATTAATTACAGCAGTGCTTACGCATGTATAAACTTGAACGTGTCACAGCACAACTGGTGTCCCTCCAGGAAGTACCGGGTTCGCTGATGTTCTCAAACTTTCTGTTCCATTGACTTTTTCCTCCTTGTGAGCCGCTCAGATAGGTCGATCATCGAACTAGCATCTGTTCCCTTATAAATATACTAAAACATTATAATGCAAATACATTTTTCATTAAAAAGTAAACAACTGATAACTGACAATTTATGAGCAACTGTGTTCAATTACATTGCCAAAGCTATGCAAAAGTAATAGATTTTTGGCAATATTTTTAAGCAACCGCACATACTCATGAATGCTAAACATAACTGTAATAAATAAACCAACAGTCAGAAATTATCACATTGTATGTAATTATTGTTAGTATTTTACCAACAATTACTGAACAATTAAAATTACTCATACAATGATCAACACTAATGTGATACATTATCTGTGATTACATTTTACTTACTTGGTGTAAAGTCGGCAATCAACAACCTCCGTTCAACGAGTTGTTGCGCTCCAAAGATTGTATAACATGGGCCGCCTTTGTTATACTTGCAGGAACATCTGTAAACCAAGAACACAAAATGAGATGTAATTTAATGCATTAGATTTCGGTTTTTCCTACAAATACAATATTTTAAAATTTGGCCATGAGTAGTATTGTGGGTCACATGACATGTTCTCTTTCTCTCTCTAATTATTTTCACTCCATCACTAATGACGTCATTTGTCATGTTAGTTATAGTTTCATATTCTTAATTTCCAAAGCAGGGACTGACTGTAAGATAACATGTAGTGAAGAAGTATTGTAAAATGGGAAGCCAGGGCAATGGTAATTAATGGGATCCTGTAATCAAGGGTGACTGTCAAATTGTCAACAAACAAACCTACAAGGTCAAGGCTACAGCCTACACTACAGGCTACAAGACAGTCTAAAGTCATTGCTTGGCGAATTCAAGCACCAGATATAACCGGGTACCGGTAACTGCATTTACTATGTGATTGCAGATATGAATACATTATTAAAACAACAGTGACAAATACCTGAACTCGTTCGCTTTCCGCAATTCTTCGTCTGGAGAATCTGACACCGTTTCCACCGATCTGTTCGCCACTTCCATTGCCGTGTCGTAGTCATTCTGATGAAAGTCGAAGTCATCGTTTTCATCAGTCTCATAGTTTGCAAAGTTCTTGTCCTTGTCCGCCTCGCTTCCATCCGTCAAGTCTTCCAAAAAATACTCTTCGATCAAACTGTCAATCTGAAGACATCACTAAGATGAGGGATCACCAGTAGATATCGTCTACTTAGATTTTCAAAAAGCTTTTGACAAAGTACCACATCAAAGATTACCGCTTAAACTAAAGGCCCATAGGAAATGGTATAATAAACTGGATAGAAAAATGGACGATTGACAGAAGACAACGTGTAGTAGTTGATGGGGAGGCTTCAAACTAGAAATAGGTATTGAGTGTGGTACCACAGTGATCAGTACTGGGACCTATATTATTCTTAATATATATTAACGATTTGGGTGACGATATTATAACAAGCAGTGTTAAAATATGCGGATGATACAAAAGTGTTTAGAAGGATTAAAAGTGATGGAGATAGACAGCATTTACAAGATGATCTTGACAGGTTGATCAAATGGTTTGAAAAGTGTCAAATGCTTTTCAATTTTGAGAAATGTAAACGCATCCACACAGGACATGGGAACGAAGATGTAGAATATACAATGGGGGGTACTGTACTAAGTACTACTGTAAAAGAAAAGGACTTAGTGTTAGCCATTAGTGCTGATATGAAGGTTTCAGAGCAATGCGGAATTGCAGCTTCAAAGGAAAATCAAATCCTTGGATTAATTAGACAAAATATAGCGTATAAGGAAAATTAACTAATAATACTGCTGTACAAAACAATAGTGATGCCTCATTTAGAATATTGTATTCAAGCGTGGAGGCCATACCGCAAGAAGGACATAGATATGCTAGAAAGAGTACAGAGGAGGGCAACTAAAATTATACCAAAACTGAGGGATCTTAGTTACGAAATACACCTAAAAAATGTGGTTTAAAACACCAGGAGATTGAGAGCAGATCAGATAGAAGTGTTTAAAATATTGAATGGTTATGAAAATATTGATAGAAATATTTTTGTCTCAGTTAAAAAAGATAGAAATACCAGAGGACATGAAGTTACATTAGTAAAGGAGCAGTGTAGATTAGATATAAGAAAGTTCTCATTCTCACAAAGGACTGTAAATGAATGGAACAGATTATCTCCTGATTGTGTTGGTGCTGGTAGCGTGAATATGTTTTAAAATAAAATTGACACATACCTTAAAAGGGCGGGATACATGTAGATAAAAATTATTGGACTCTCGATAAGCCAAAAGGCTTCCTTGTCCACCTGCCATCTAGAATTAATTTTCTGGATGGCAATCTTGTTAAATCTTGTTAAATATGGGAAGTGTGGTAAACCCCTGAGGAATCTCCCGGATTTCAAAAAAAAAAAAAAGTTAGCAGGTATAAATTATGTGTTTTCCTTGTCATGTTGTAAGAACTTCTAGGGTCAGGTATGTTTAAAGTGTCAGATGAGTATCCAAAAAATACAACAAATTATTATGGTATGTCTTAACCATGGGAGTAGTATCTCATCTTTAGACACATCTGCCTTATTCACAGTGTGAACGTTGTTGTCTGTGTATTGCTCTCACACAGACTGCAATATTTACACTTGTCTTACACGTGAATAATATAGACGAAGTATTGCACACAACATTGTAATCCACTTACTTGAACATGTAATGCCAACAAGCATATTACCAGACGAGCATGTCGTACATTGACCAGCAATGGTGCAGGAATCGCAGTTGTCAGCACAAGCTGAAAGCAGAAGACCTTGGCATTACACCCAGAATTGTATGTGGTTCACAGAAACACTGCAATGTCTCACAGCACTCGGTTCCACTGTGCAAGCACAGCAAGATGGCTGCACGTTTATCTGCAAGGCAACTGGATATCATTTACATGTTTCCGCTGTACAGCTCATCTTGTGATATAGATTTCAATATGCATTTGCAGTACAATACTTTTAATTTTGTGAGTGTATTGTTCTATTCTGCCAACAATGCAGTTGTTTGTGTTGGACACCCCATGATATTTTACGTATAGGGATGGACATCATTACAAACTCAACACACCATTTTGTCTACTGGTGTTGCACCACCAGCACAATGTACAACAAATAACCAATGTTGAACTTAAATGTGTATTAATAACAAACACTGTAGAATGCAGTACATACCTTTGCATATCTTTGAAGTACTGTCATAGACTATGGGTGAGTTGCAAGAGTCATTCGCCGCAGAACACTTGGAGCAGTCAGCCGCACATTCTACAACAAGCAAATAAACATCAGCTGAGCAGTCGATGATAAATGCCATAAAATGAACAGACTAACATTTCTCAGCACACACACACACACACACACACACACTACTATTAGTAACAACACAGCTTTGCCTAACTTAAACCCAATGACTAAGTAGAGTTTCAATGCTAGAAATACAAACTTTGGCAAATACAACTGAACAAATAAAATCACTGTATAAATTAAAACCCCGAATAACAATTGTACATAACTACAAGTACTGGACCCCAACCCTGAAAATTATATGCACACAAAGATAATACATACTGCACTGTCACTGTCTCGATACGATAAGATGTTTGGGGTTGACATGGCAAATGATTCCGCTCATGTTTCAGGTCTGCAGAATTGTAACACCAGTTGTTATAAGAAATACACAAGCCAAAGCCTAAGGTCCAATAACAGTTGGTCTTCATGGGATGTACTCCAGCCAAGTAATATTAAATAGTGTAATAAGCATGGACCATGTTAGCATTATATGACAAAATACCAGCATTATTTTACAAGTCAAAACAAGTCAAAGACCAAGACCTTAATTTGGCTTAATTTTGGCAAGAGACAAGACCAAAATCTTGCCTGTTCAGTGGTCTGCCAGTGCCCATGTAACAGTCTAAGTTCTAACAGGAACAGCTGTCAAAATTAGAACACCGAGTTATGTTTCAAAATATACGTCATTCACCGTACTAATTTAATGTTAATGTCGTTTCCTAACTTGGAATTGATCGTATTACGAAAACACATACCCGTATCAGGTAAACCATAGTACATTTCCTGTAGTCAAACTCAAAGACGAAGCGAGTACATTTCCTAATATAGTCAAACTCAAAGACGTAGCGTGATTATCACAAACACATATTATCGCCCCACATGCCTTTCAACAAGATCAGCTTTTCTTCCGTACAGTCTACCATTTCTGCGTTTAGATTCTCCCTTCATTTGAGGAATTGTCATCTCTCAAAAATCCTTGTTTGCCATGATATTGCAGACACAGATATAGCTAAAATGGAACGTTGAACACGGTGGCTTTACATGCGTTGACAGCTCTACATCGTAATCAACAAATGAACCCGTTATCCCTGGCGCCCCCTGGTGGGTAGCGTCCTAATCTCTGCTTGTAAACCTATCGGATACCAATAATTAATCCAAGAGGTGGAAGCACTTGTATACTGCCCAAAAACATTGAGATGATGTTCGATTGAACAGATCTACAAGTACAAGGCGTAAAATGTAAAACATTTTGAGCATGCAGTCCTAACTAAAGACTCGATATGCACGTTATACAAGAACTTACCTTTTTATTGGCACAACTTACACAGCAGAACAAATTAAACACAATCAAGCTGTATACAGTCTGATACCAAGCAGTTTGACGCCAAGGAGTGTGATTTTCGGCATCTGCCTCCCAGTCTTCAGAGCTGATGTTGCAAGCCTTCACGCCGCGCTTACAGACGTCTTTGGATCTGAGGGCTGTGCGTCGATCCCACTGTTTTCGCTCACTGGCGAGTTGTCCATAGAGGGTGACTTTCGGCAAGTGGCCATCCTCCATGCCATGTCCAGCGAGCGGATATGTTTCTGTCTCGGCAGTGAGTATAGTCTACATGCTGGGGATCCTAGCACGGTCCAGTATGTTGCTGTAAGGGACACGGTCCTGCCAGGTGATATTGAAGATGCGATTGAGGCACCGCATGTGGATTAAGGTGTTGAGACGGCACTTCTGGCGCATGTAGGTGGTCCACGATTCGCTGTCGTAGAGCAGGGTGTTCATGCGACTCACGTCGATCTCGGCCCTCGTCGATCTCGGCCCGTCGAACTCGGCCCATGTTGATCTCGGCCCACGTCGAACTCGGCCCACCTGATTATAGTTGTTAAAATAGGTAGTTCTGTTGGGGGATATGTATAAATATATATGTGTGTGCGTATGCGTGTGTGTAGAGAATAAACATATCGGCCCACCTATTTCAATGAGATTATTCGCACAGCTTCTACTAAATTAATTGGAAGTGAAACTTAACTGGAAGTTAAAATTGGATATGATTCAAAACCAGTCTAACATATGAAAAAATCTAAGTTTCACTGAGCTTTAAGTTTGTGTTGTTTGTCTTTGATTTGTATGTGGTGTGGAGTCGAAAAAGTAATCGGCTTGGTGCTCTTGCATTGTTTCATTGATTGGTGTGTGGTAACAACGTACGTAGTCGGTTGATGCTTTAGTAATCGGGTTGGTACTCGTGCATTGTTTCATTGAGCAGATCCTTTCATGTTATTTGTCTTTGATTGGTGTCTCTAAATAAATTGTGGAGGCCATATTAATCGGCCAGCTGTGTAGCATTGTTACATTGAGCGGATGTATAATGTTCTTTGTCTTTGATTTGTTTGTGGTAACAACGTACGTAGTCGACTGAGGCATTTGTAATCGGCTTGGTGCTCTTGCGTTGTTTCAATGAATGAGCAGATCATTTCATATTTTTATTTGTGTCTGATAAAAATGTCGAGGCCGTAGTAATCGGTATGCTATTCAAGCATTATTTCACTGAGCATGTCTTTTTTTTGTATAACGGCAAAGCCGTTATAGGTACTTGCTTGTTTACTGCACAGACGCTGTAATGAAAACCTGCACTTTTGTACATCAATGTATATAAAAGTGAAATATTTGACACTCGGAGACTGGTTCCACTTTAAACAAGTTTCATGTAATACAAAAGGACTATTTCATATATGACTATAGGTGATGTTTAGTAAATACGAATTTCCAGTAAATGTAATGCAGTTTGTGTTACGTAAAGTTTAAACTATACACTGTAGTTTACTTCATCTTAGTAAATAATACTAATAATAAAATAATAATGATTGTAAAAATAAAGTAAAATACAGTGTATACTCAGGCACACAAAATACAAAAAACACGATAACTGATCATTATTGTTTAACTTATCAAAGAACCCCAATGCATTTGATCTTTGATGTCTACTGTGGTTGAATCGTTGCGACCGCAGTTGTGAAGTTGAAGCTGTGTGTCTCATTCACACCTGTCCATTGCACAAAGTGCATCGGAACAAAGCTCAAAACGTATTTATGGGAAATGATCACGTTTTGATACTGTTCATCTTGAATGTTTATTAGCTTAGAAAGAATTGCTTTAATAATAGAGAATGAAAAATCACGTATGACTACTAAAGGCACAAGCAAGAAACAGAAATAAACAACATCGTTTTAGTGATGCCTTCTAGTACAAATCATCACTTGTATGGTAGCTGCCTGCCGGAATATTGAGAAATTGTGCAATTTGATAAAACAAACCGCGAAAATACACTCATACTATTGCTGTTAGATTTGTATCTCCTGTATCACACGTTCTATGACCAATATCTCCTGTACCATATGTTCTATGACCAATATCTCCTGTATCATATGTTTTTTATGACCAATAGTGGTCATACGCGCTCCCATACCGACACAGTCGGTATCGGAACACGTACCGCAATCGCACATCAAATCAGTTTAGACTATTTTGTGCTTCCCAGAGAAGTCGATATGGTGTTTGATACATTGTTTTTTTTGTATATGGATCGATTTGGTGACCTAACTGCATTTTCTTGGAATGTGAACAGCGTTTATAGAATGAGCCAATACCGACACTGAAATTTCCAGATGTGGGCTTAAACTTTTCTAGGTGTTCATGATAGCCAATCAGGGAATTGAACAGGGTGTGAATGTTTGAGTAGATATGATTATGGCAGCTAATCATGGCATGGGGCGGGTGTTATGTTTCTATAAATAGTGCGTTACTGTAGTAGAAAGGCTATTCACAACTCATTAGCAATGCCGCAGTTACACCCTTGCGTAGAGTGCCACAGAAGAGTACAAACAAATTATAAAAAGCCGTGCAATGCGAATCATGCGAGAAGTGGTGCCACATACGATGTGGAACCAGCATAGATGCCACCACATACCAACTGATGGTAGAAGGTAATGTTGATTTTTTTCGATGTACAGGCGATGCTGTAATTGGCTACGCATTGCGACAAAAAACAGACATATATATATATATAGTAAATATACTAGTCATAAATCACTACAGAATAAAAAATCAGCCAAAACTGTCATCAAATTTGACGTAGACATGATCTAATATATCACAGGCGTACCTTACAAAATGGCGGGAAAATTTGAAATTTAAAATTGATGTTAATCTGGCGATCACAGAGGGTAGACATTTTCTCAATTCTGGTACTGTTTGTAATATAAGTAGTGGTTATAAGCTGAAATACTTGCTAAAGAGCTCATATTAGTTAGTTCGGGATTGTTTTTAAGCAACTGATTGCATTCAAATAATTTTAATAACTAATATTATAGTTTTTATATCTGACATATATTTCCCGTCTACCCTGCCAATATGGTGCATCAGATATTTTATTACTTTTTATGATATCTGAAATGCAGTAAAACATAATGTGTGTGGTTTAACCAGCGAGACAGTGACCATTTATATAACTATTCCTGTTGACCCTGAAATATTTAACAGATGACCATTTATTGTGAAGTTGATATTGACCATGACCATATGCTGTAAATCTACATCCAAGATAAAACATTTATATCTGAGCATCTACATATTTAAACTATTATCTAAGTTCATGGTGGAATCCTGGAATATAAATACTTACTTTTATTTCATTTTTGTATTTACTGTTGCAGTTCCAGAGCAGTTGGAAGAATACGGCCAGATATCCTGTCAGCAGCATCGTTGTTAATTGTTGCAGCTTACTGACCAGTTTATTTATATGTGATGCATAGTAATAAATGCAGTGTCGCATTACAATTACATTTCAATGTACAATTACATTTTAATGTACTCTATTACTATTACTTTGTTTCCTTCAGTTTACTATATCACTGCTTCCTTCCTATCACTACTACATTTGTTGCTATTACTATGTCTGACATTTATCATCGGAACTATTTATTGTATAATATAGAGGCCACATATAATATACGGTTGTAGGATAGAAATTAATGGACACAAAACAACCGGAAAGAAAGTAACGGTCAATTTTAATTTTGTGGATCATGTCCCAGTCCGAGGTCGAGATCGATGACATACATTGTACCAGAAAGTAGGAATATGTGGGCCGAGATCGACGGCCGAGATCGACAAGGGCCGAGATCGACGGACACCATGGAGTCTGGCCCATTACTATATTTCAGTGTCTATTTTTGTTTGTATTTGTTTTGGCTCATAGTTCATTTATTTTATATTATTTGTATAAATGAGAAGCGCTTCACTTTTGAATGGTAGGTAACAATTTATCAGACATACTGTAGTTACTTGTTTCATTCTTACCGAAGATATATATTGTAGGCCAACAGTAAATTCTTTCGACCATCTCAACAGATGTACTCTTTTCTTTTTAATTCCTTGTTATATCCCACCTTTTATTGTGATTACCCAACAACAAATTTGGGCAGCAAGTTTCTATAAAGTGGGCAGTATAATTAATTAAAACGTTCACAGTGACAGGCTCCATCAGATACTAGGTTGGCCAATTATGAAGTCTACCACCTGTGCACATTGATTACTTAATTGGTTGTTACTTGCCCAAGACTGCCATATAGTCTTTTGTCCTGTAGTCTGGTCAAGTGTGGATCCACATGCTGTCTACTATGACCTGTAATTAATTGGCTTCATTAACTCTAATCCCTTTGGCATGGGTGAATCTCAGTGGATGTGACTGGTGTATGCTTGGCATATACACCTCTTGTTGGGGCTTGAGGGGTACATTAAGTACCAGTATATGTCAGATATTCAATTTACCATATATTCATAAGTTACTGTGTCTTTAATCCCAATTTCTCTGTTGTAGCGAGCGCAGCAACACATCACCACACACATAAGCATACATTTACATACAAACAGACATGGACATTACGGTTGTGCTGACAAAGAATTTCTGAAATCTGACAAGATTTCGAGGCCCTTCCTTAGCCACAAAAAAACTTTTGGCCATCTTGATTTAATCAAAAGTGTGCGTTTTAGTATGCGAACTCCTTTTCAAGTTAAAAAATCCAGTATCATTTGAGCCATTTATTTAATTAATACTGGTCCATTCCATTTGTTTTATCACTATTGTGCCAGTGAGAGGCATTTATTTATGTTCTTATCAGTTGTAATTACCCCACTTTGCTATGCACGTCCATAATACATATACATACACACCGTTGCATAATCATTCACTCATGGTGGAATAGACACTGTCACCTTCCCGTTGGTTTCTGCCGTTAAACACACTAGCAATATGTCACAACAGTGTGTGTGTCATATTGTTGGTGTGTGAACTGAGAACAGTGTGCACACACAAACTGACGTATTATAACACGACGACGACCGACACAGCTGCTGCACGAAGAACACCACCGAAGCCAGAGTGCACGTCGCGCAGTACATTTAATATATAGTATGTTTAAATGTAATACACTGTTGGAAACTGATGAATTTTGAACTGAATAAAATCGATGAATGGTGTACAGTTTTTAAATAAACAACGGTCAACTGATCGATAATATTGTACTGCTTGTGTAATATCTTTGATAATATTGTACTGCTTGTGTAGTATCTTTAATATAATAATATAAGGATTATTAACGCTTACAAGTGGCTAAACGTCGTCTGATCTTGCCTACTAAACTGCATTAAAACGTATTTAACCCATTCTTAAGCAAAGCGTATTTGTGAATTTCAATTGCACTTTACAAGCCGCCGATGACGATGACGCGCGACTGTACTTGGTGTGACTGTTAGTTTAGATGAGTAAATTAACTACCACTGATTTCCTTATCCTACCCGCCCGTTCACCTTTCTGTACTGTTGCTGCCTCAGTCTCTCAACTCTTCTGTTTCCTCGTGTCCCTGTCTGTCATTGTCATAGTTAGCCGCCTCGCATCCCGTTTCTTTCGATGTTGTGATAATATTCAAATCGCATTGCTACTTTGCATCATAATGATTGTTTTAGGATAGTGTCATGAACCTTGACATTTTTTCAAAATGTGTTCAGTTAAAACAATAGGTTGAACAAACACTCAATTTAATAGTAATATGAAGCAATGTAATAGTAATTGACCTATTAATTTTATAGTACTATTTAAAAATTGCATTACAACCGTGTCGCCCACATTAAAGTGTCCAGAATTAAAATTTGCCTAACTCTTTCACCCCTGTCTAAGTGTGAAATCCGTCAAAAGCTGCTCAGCCCATGATCGGAGATTACAGTATTGGCTTCAGTACTCCTGCTTTGTTTTATTCATTCGATTGTTTCACATCGGCTGTCCTTTGATTTGTGTATGTTATTGATGTGCCGAGGCTTTAGTAATCGGCTTGATAAGATTGCATTGTATCATCAAGCATACCTTTTTGTTTGAATACTTGGCTTCCCTCTGACACGTATTCATTCAAGCATTCATATGCGATTTCAAAGGTGACTGTGATCAACTCAAAGTTATGTAAATAGTCATCCATAGTCCGAGTTTGAATGTGTAAGATTACCTATATATTTGGGCTGTAGTTAAAGATTAATAGACCCGGAATTGATAGCGGGTCTATTTCTTATGAGCTAGACAAATGCTTGATGCTGATAAAATGACATTATTGTGACGCCACATAGTTCGCTCCAGACATAGTTCGCTCCAGACATAGTTCGCTCCAGACATAGTTCGCTCCAGACATAGTTCGCTCCAGACATAGTTCGCTCCAGACATCACTAGACACATTGGTTTTCCTGAAGGCCAATATACTCTGTGACATGAAAAACTTTATTTCAGTTTTCGAACTTCTATGTTGTATTCATAAGTAGTCAGTTTGTATATAAAATAGTTGGATGTCGTACTAAACTTGGTATATATATATAGTTGAAATGTATTAAATGTAGCTTAGTTTGTGTGCTTGTTACCTTACATTTACAAAATAATATATATATATCTGCTTGTAAGCTTGCATTTACAAAGTATTATAGGCACTAACAGTTTGACGTACATGCACACATATATTTCGGCGGTATATATACGATTTGACGACTGCGCGCAGTAAACAACGGGATTATTCTCACTTTGCCCCTGGGGCAAAGTGGGAATAAATGCTCTAACTCGACACTACTGTGAAATATTGTTTCGTTTTTGTGCTTGTAAGCTTGCATTTACAAAGTAGTATAGGCACTAACAGTTTGACGTACATGCACACAGATATTTCGGCGGTATATATACGATTTGACGACTGCGCTCAGGAAACAACGGGATTATTCTCACTTTGCCCCGGGGCAAAGTGGGAATAAATGCTCTAACTCGACACTACTGTGAAATATTGCTTCGTTTTTGTGCTTGTAAGCTTGCATTTACAAAGTATTATAGGCACACAAAGTTTGACGTACATGCATACAGATATTTCGGCGGTATATATACGATTTGACGACTGCGCGCAGGAAACAACGGGATTATTATAGTAATAATAATAGTAACTAATGTTCCATTAAGTTGCGTAGCACAATTATTAGTTGATACTCTTCTTCTCTAAGAATTTGTGTAGTGTAGTCACGGTTTGTGTAAACACTGAATATCACTAAATATTTGTTTTCAATGTGCTCTACAATGTGTGACAATACGGCCTACGGATGTATATATGTTTAATTAATAAAATTGTCATCCTTATTTCTGACTACATCTTTTTAGACGTGTTGTGTATTTAGAATTTAACAGTGTAAATTTACAAGGGTAAACAGTCCATCAGTGTTGTTATGTATACATCATGGAGGTCTTTATAAAAACGAACTACTACATAACTTGGTTGGGTCTTTGCGACCACGCGGTGGGAGCATTACGACTAGGCAGTTGGTGCATTGCGACTGGTGCATTCAGGCAGAAGTGCATTCCGACCATTACCCTATTATTCCCGTATTGCCCGGGGCGAAGTGGGAATAAATTCTCTAACTCGACACCAGTTTAAAGTACTGCTTCGTTTCTGTGCTTGTTAGCTTTCATTTACATAGTATCACACGCACTAACGGTCTGACGTACTTGCACGCATATATTTCGGCGGCATATATACGATTTAACAACTATCCCATTCAAATTACGGCATTATTCCCATACTGCCCCAGGGCGAAGTCGGAATGAACGGCGTTTCGCTTGCTGCTACCGATTCCGATACGGCCGGGCTTTATGGGAATTCCCATAATGACCCGGGCAAAGTGGGAATCATTCCCACTTTGCCCCGATTCCCAAAACGCCCCCAACAATTGCATCAGCTGCGCCTGCAACATTACCTGACGGTGGCACATAGACCAGAGTTAAAATAGCTGTCCGAACTCTCTGGGTAAATAGGTCGGGCGCACCGGCACTGACAATAGCTCCACGTCCGGGGTACACAATTCTTCCCTCACGATGACAGCCTTACACCAGCGCTGGTTAATGTACACACAGATCCCTCCACCCTGGGCTGTGATTTGCCACTCAGCCTTTTGTCCCGGTCCAATCTCACTGGGGTACCAAAGCCATCAACGTAAAGTTCACTGTCCGGTAATGTTTGATCTAACCAGGTTTCAGTTATACATATCAAACAAGCTTCTTTATAGGCCCACTGTAGCGCAACATTGGCCTTAAGTTTGTCAATTTTCGAACGTAATGATCGGACATTAGCTAACATGATAGAAGGCAGAGGGAGGGTGCGTACCTTCTTTTTCTTCAGTCTCTGGCGAACGCCGCCTTTCTTGCCCCGCTTGCGTCGCGGGTGGTTTCTATTGTCAGTGTCCGAGAGCAATGTAAAGTCAAACAACACCTTGTTCGAAATGTTACCGTTACGGACATGGGCATTTCTGACCACTTTGCGGTGAGTTTCAACATAGACATTGTTCAACGTCATACTGGTTTGATGAAAATCAAATACCGCAAGTTACGCACCATTGATGCAGTGTCTTTTCGACAAGATATTCCATTGTTCCGCTCGGATGATCTTGACTTGCTGAACGTAGAAGAACTGGTTGATCAGTACGATCATATGCTGGTCAGCTTAGTTGATTCGCACGCGCCTATGCAAGAAAAGCATATCCGATTACGGCAAGACACAGCGTGGTATACCGATGATCTACGGGCTGCGAAACGAGAGAAACGGCAGAGAGAAAGATCCTGGAGAAAATCCAATCTAGAGGTGCATAGACAATTGTACGCTGATCAGTGCAAGAGAGTGAATGCACTACTTACCCAAACAAAATCTGCCTACTATTCCAGCATAATCCGTGACACAGGCAAGAACCAGCAACGACTGTTCCGAATTGTAAACTGTCTACTGCATCACAAAATGGGAACTGTACTCCCTACCCATACGTCAGAAGCTGAAATGGCGAGTGTATTTTCAGACTATTTTTCTAAAAAGATCAGCATCATTTGTCGTGAATTGTCTACCAGCTCTGACAGAGCAAATGGTGACAAAAATGTGGATACCAACAACATCTGCTGCACATCAGAGCTGTCTTCCTTCTCCCTACCAACGCCAGGCGAAATCAAGAAGATCATCATGGATGCACCGCCTAAATCGTGCGACCTAGACCCTGCTCCTACCTGGCTAGTGAGAGAATCGATCGATGAACTTATGCCCATTTTGTCGCACATAGTTGTGGCATCTCTGCAGTCGTCTGTTGTTCCAGATCAATACAAGACTGGCTGCATCTCGCCATTAATCAAGAAGGCTGGACTAAATCCAGAATATTTGCAGAACTACCGACCTGTATCGAATCTGGCATTTCTCTCTAAAGTAATCGAGCGCGTTGTAGCAAAACAGCTGAACGTCCACATGCAAGAGAACAATTTGCACGACCAATTTCAATCGGCATATCGCCATGATCACTCAACTGAAACGGCTCTGCTTAAAGTACACAATGACATTCTGTCTGCAGTAGACCGTGGCTGTGTTGTTGTGTTGGTTATGCTTGACTTGACCGCCGCTTTCGACACCATTGACCACGACATTCTATTGAGCAGACTCACTCACAGATTCGGTGTCACTGGCGCTGCGCTTGAGTGGTTCAGATCTTACTTGTCCAGTCGGCATCAAGTCGTTCGTATTGGAAGTGTCAAATCCTCCCCAACTGCTGTGCCGTTTGGCGTGCCGCAAGGCTCTGTGCTTGGGCCGTTGCTTTTTACGGCATATATCTCACCGCTCGGCGACATCTTCAAGAAATTCAGGGTGGATTATCATTTTTATGCAGACGACACGCAACTTTACGTCTCGTTTTGTCCTGGCGGAGATGACCAAGTGAATTCAATAGACAATCTGTGTAATTGCCTTGAGCATATAGGGGAATGGTTGCGGTCCAATTCACTGAAGCTAAACGACCAGAAGACGGATGTCGTGGTATTCGGCACCAAGCATAAGTTGCCACTGATGAAGGATATCCGCATAATCATTGGTGATGCAACTCTGAGCGCATCATCTAATGTTCGTAACCTTGGCGTCATATTCGACTCATCCCTCGGCATGGCGAACCATGTATGTGCCATCTGCCGAACAGCCTACATGCACTTACACAACATTAGCCGTATCAGACGTTACCTTACCTTAGATGCGACGAAATCATTAGTCCACGCCTTCGTCATGTCCAGACTGGATTATGGGAATGCGCTGCTTGCTGGACTACCACTTGAACATTTGAATAAACTCCAACGCATTCAAAACATGGCAGCAAGAATCATTACTCTTACACCTCGCCGAGATCATATTACCCCAATCCTGAAAGAACTGCACTGGCTACCTGTGAAATGTCGAATCGAATTCAAGATTCTTATGCATGTGTATCGATGTCTGAACGGCACCGGACCATTGTACCTGGAGAACATGCTGAAGACACAGTGCTCTGCAGGGCGCACACGTTCGTCCCAACAATATCTGCTACACGTGCCGCGAACGAAGCTTGTTAGTTTTGGTGATCGTGCATTCGAAGTGATAGGACCTCGATTGTGGAATCTGCTGCCGTTTCAAATAAAATGTAGTGGAAACCTAACACTGTTCAAACGGACTCTGAAAACACACATGTTCAAAGCCGAATACTGTTGACATTTTACTTTCTTTAACATTTTACTCCTAAACTTATATTTTATTTATCTACCCACGATTGCATATATGTAAATATTATATATATTATTTATTCCATATATACATAAAGTATCTTATATATCTTAATAATGTTTAAATAACAGCTTTATATATACATATTTTTATTTATCTATTTTTAGTAATTAAATAAAATTGTTCTGTTTTTATAATTATTATATCAAATTTGTATTTTATATCTACTGTGCACATACCTTTGCTAAATTTTAATGTTTTATTATATTAGCTTCTTGTACAGCGCTCTGAGCAATTTATTGGAAATTGCGCTCTATAAAAAAATAAATATTATTATTATTATTATTTAAATCCAGGAGTGGACCAGAAAGATTGTCAGTGACACTGGGTCGCAAGGCCAACAGCGCGTCACGTGAATAAGTCTTGAATCTGCCATCTTGCCAAATCGGTTCACCACTCACACACACAACGAGTAAAATGGTCCATAAAACTCTGTTTTGACATAATGGCGCGCCGTAAGTAGGAGCCTGCCGTGTCGTTGGAAGGTGTGTTTCATTGACAACGCGTTCGTATTTGCCTTGGCGAGAGAAATCATAATAAAAAACTTGTATTATTGCTGAAGGAACAGAGTTGCAGTAGACATTATCGAATAATGTAATTGTTTTGCATTCAAACATAAATCCTGAAGTTAGCGAACTAGTCCTGTTGGTGTGGGCGATAATATGACGTTTGTAACTGGTGATTATCCAGTTGAACCTACGGCAGTTAGAATAATTAATTACCCATGCTTCAAACCCATTTCCCTCGTGCCGTCTTCGTTTCTTGCCTCTTCCGTTTTTGGATTTTGCTGCAGCTGACATCCTACATCGGTGTGCTGTCGTGCATTTCCTAGTTAGACGAACGCTTCGCTTGCAGATTTCAGCTTTAACCAGTATGGTAAGCTAGTGGTAGCATGAATTTGCCGTAGTCAACGATTTAGATTTTTGTGTCATAATACTCATAGACATAGTGATTATTAACAAAAAATCATAACAAGGATTACGTTAATTAGTAAATAAACTCCTTAAATGAAAGTGTATCAATATGTAAATTTATGTAATAAACATCACACGGGAAACAATTGTTATCAACAGCGAAGCAATTGCGTTGTAGCAGCAAATGTCGAACCGACCCTTCCCATATAATATTAAACTAAATATGGCTATCCTCTTGGTCATTAATGAAATCATAGTTTGAGATATCTAACTACATGCTCTTAATTATCCAATTATTGTCCGTACGGGTCACTCCATGTCAAATCAATCACTCAAATCATCACCTGACTCCAATTTTTTTTTAATTTAGCACAGGTGTTGGCTCCCATGAGAACATCAAAATTGCAAATTATAAAGAATTTAGGTCAAATATTAATGAAGATATAAGTCACTGAACTTTGACCCGATGCGCATACTGGCCGTTACAGTAACATCCATAACTTTGCTTCTAATAAAGGTAGAACAGAAAGTAAGACACCATTGGAAAGCCAGTAAATATGTGCATATTTACATTGTAAAATTACATTTTTTATGTAAATATAAAAGTATCATCATAATATGACCTTTGACTTCCGATACCCAAAAAAATGTATTCTTCGATTTTTTAAATTTTAATTCAGCAGCATCCTATATCATTGTTCAAGTGTCCCTGGAAATATTAGGATGGGCAAATAATAATGTTCAGAGATACAGTAAATTTAGTACAGCCGGCAACCTATGTTTGGTCTCCAAATCAGTCAATACCACACTGAATTTCCGAATAAACTTTTCAGATCACATAAAAAGCATACTAAAAGGTCTCTTATAATTAAATGAGTGTACGTACATGCTGTAATGTCTCATTTAACATGTTCACATGTTTTACTTTTTCTTTGGAGATCCTGTAGGTGCGACCAGTGTCAGTCGTTGGGTCAACGTTGGTGAGGAGAATACTAACTCGAAGAATGTCACTTTGTTATTGGTAAACCTTTGATGGTGTTGGACCATATGGGTGAAGGAAGATCAGCCAGAATATTTGTTACATGCGCTAGCCTCCAGTGTCCATTGTAGATGGCTGTTACATACCGTTTGGCATCTGCCAGATGAGGACAACACACCAGGCTGTCACAACCTCTTCCCTTTTCAGGGATGATGTAGAATATAGTGCTACTTCCAAATGATTCAATGATAATTACTTGATGATGTGTAGATTATGTGTTCCCTGCTGATGTTTTAGCTGTTTCCATATAGCTTGTAAGAATATACCTGCTTCATAGTACATTTCCGGGAATCCTCTTTTGTGGTTGGAAAGCAGATCTCAGTAGTTGGTATATGGGCTGATTCAAACAACTGCATAAAATCTTATGTTTTTTTGTAGACTGGCTTTTGATCTGGTCTCTTGACCATTCCATCCACACCATCACATGTCGTTTTTGAGAAAAGTGCTACACTGGAGTCTGCTCGTGGTGGCAGAGGTTCAGAAAGTTTTTGCAGTTTTTATACTAACCAGCACAGCCATGAGATAAGTAGATGCACAGGCAACTCTGTGTACAGGCAATACTGTGCACAGGCAACACTGTGCACACCAATTATATTGCTTCAATCATGAAGTAGGAAATGATTGTGTGACACTGTTATGTTGTAATTTCTGACTCCAACATACGCAACACCATTGTTGTACACCTCTTCCAAAACACAGCATAATTTTTTTCACTGCAAAATGTACAGCTGGGCAAAAAACATAAACTTTCCTGATGGTTATGCTAGTTAGGATACCGACTGCGAACACTTTCTGAACCTCTACTGACACTAGCAGGATTTGGGGAAATATGCGAAGTGGTACTTTTATGCAACATAACACAGGAAGGGCATATGTGATGATGTGGGTGGAATAAAATGGTCAATGGACTTGATGCAAAAGCCAGTCTACAAAGACCATAATTATATGAACATTACATCACCACACCAATGTAGTCCTGTGAGTTCATGTCAGTCTATTTATTCCTGCTATCAAATTCTGCACTTTGGAAGGTATTTTCAACCACAGAAGAGTTATGAATAAGCAACTCTTCTTGCAAGCTGTTTGTAAACAGCTAAAGTAATAACAAGAACACAGAAGGTACTATTCTTTAAGGCATAATCATTGAATCACTTGGAAGTAGCACCATATTCTATATCTTCAATGAAGAGAAGAGGTTGTGAACTTGTCATAGCTCAGTGTGTTGGCCTCAGTCTGGCAGACGCCAAAGGATATCTGACAGCCATCTATGATGGATACTGGAGGCTTGTGTATGTAACAAATGTTATTCCAACTAATTTTCCTTCACCACAAACCTCACAGTTTTACCCGTAACAAAGTGACACTCTTTGACTTAGTGATCTCCTTACCAATGTTGACCCAATGACTGACACTGATCACACCTACAGATATCTAAAGAGAAAACAGAAGAGAGGCCTTGTAACAAAATGTGAACATGTTAAATGAGCCATTACACCATGTTTGTTATGCAATCTAAAAAGGTTACGCTGACATTCAGTGTGGTATCGACTGATCTGCAGACCAAAAATAGGTCACCCGGCTGTACTAAATTTACTGTATCTCTGAACATTATTACTTGCCCATCCTAATATTTTCAGGGACTCATGAGCAATGATGTAGTATGCTGTAGAATTAAAATTTAAAAAATCGGAGGATACATTTTTTGGGTATTTTAGTTCAAAGTTCATATTATAATTAATTACACTTTTTTATTTATGTGAAAAGTGTAATTTTGCATTGTAGATGCGCACCTATTTACTGGCTTTCCAATGATTTCTCGCTTTCTTTTCTACGTTTATTAGAAGCAGAGTTATGGACGTCAATGCAACGGCCAGTATGTGAATCGGGTCAAAGTTCAGTGACCTATATCTTCAGTAATACTTGACCTAGATTTTTTATAATCTGATTTTTATGTTCTTATGTGAGCCAACAACTGTGCTAAATTTCAACAAAAATGGAGTCGGGTCGTGCAAAAATGGCCTAAAAGTGATTGCTTTGACACGGAATGACCCGTACCCACAAAATGTGTGTGTTAACATATATTCAACACAGAGAACACATAATTTGCATAAAAAACATGCAACTTCTTTCAAGGATGGCACACTGCATAGAATGTCCACCAGGTCTTGCCCTCCTAAGATATTTATTCTATATAGTCACATTAATAAAATAATTATTAAATTACATATTGGTTATGTGGCTATTTATGGTAATGAGCTGTAATTGAAGAAGTAAAGTGTGTATATAATAGTTCTTTCTAATAATGCTACTTTTAATTGTATTGTTATTTCAGGTTCAGTCAACATGTCTGTGAAGACTGGATTTATCTGTGCCGAGTGGCACATGACAGATGAAGGTCGTGAGGTCATGATGGCTGTTGTTCACAGAAACAGACGCAAGAAACGTTCATTTGGTAATTTATAACCAGCAAAGCAAGGCCAATATATGATTTCTGTCAAACAGGGTTACCGATATTTAAAGAAATAAACTTAAGTAGTTTTCCTAATTTTTGTGATGGTTATATGCATTGGCCTGTCATAACTACAAAGATTCTGCCTACAAGGACAGTTGTACAGCTGCTCTGAATGCACCATCAATGCAAACATGTACACGTGAAGAACTTTGGCAACACTGAATTTAGCAGACTAAGTTCAGAAGCATTTGTACAAGTGCATCTAATCTTTATGTCTGGTAATTGGCAAATCCCAACTGGGTATTACATCAGTGCATGGTAATTGTTCTATGAGCATTGGGCATGGCCTAGCAGCTTCATTTAGAGGTGTCTTTAGCCTTAACCAATGACACCTCCAAGATGTTCCAAACTGTCAAGGTCTGGGGAAAAAATGAATTTCTGTTTTCTTCTGTGTTTGTTCTTATGTGTTTGTAAGGATGATTTGAGTGTATGCATCTGTCAGCAGGTACAAATATGTTTTTGGACAGGACAGCATTTTGGTTATGGATGATTTTAAACACGAGTAATAATCAGAGATTCCTCCTCTTCTCAAGATGTCTCCAACCTGTTTCTGTTGCCATGTTTGTAGCATGGTCATAGTTGCGGGCTGATCTTCGTTGTATTTTTCAAGTGCATTTATATATGTTTTAAGTGACAGCACAGCTAACATACACGTGATTTTTTTTGAATTGCATGATTTTCAGAGGGTTTTAACAATTTCTTGATTACTGGTATAATAAAAGTTAAAGTTTTATATAATCAGGGTATGTATGTTACTTAACAGGTGGAGGAACAAGGCACCTGATGTAAAGATATTGACAAGGATCACACCTGCATACAGTTGACTGACAGTGTTATTAACTATGCACATTCCAGGGCTGCTGGAGCGACCTGTGCGACCTCCAGTGATGTCTGCGGACGAGTATGAATACAAAGTGTTTGTGTCGGGAAAGAGCGGAGTTGGAAAGAGTGCTACAGTGGCCAACTTGAGTGGCAGTGACATCCCAACAATACACAGCGAGACACCAGGCATGTTGTCACCCTGCTCCCTCTTCCCCTTGATCCCGTGTGGGGTGTAGGTTCACATCACCCCGTCCATTCCACTCTCTCCGCGCTTCTTCTTAATCTGTCCTGGTCTTCTGCCATGATCTTCCACCCTCACAGCTCTGTTCATACCTGCCATTTTGAGAAGTATCTTCACATCTTCTTGCTGTCTTAAGTTTGGTCTTCCTTTTCTCCTCTTCCTGTGTCTTCATGCTCTCATTGCCTGTCTTTGCTCACTCGTTCTCTCTACGTGTCCCTCCCATCTCAATCTTCTCTCACTCGTTCTCTCTACGTGAACTTCCCATCTCAATCTTCTCTCACTCGTTCTCTCTACATGTCCCTCCCATCTCAATCTTCTCTCACTCGTTCTCTCTACGTGAACTTCCCATCTCAATCTTCTCTCACTCGTTCTCTCCACGTGAACTTCCCATCTCAATCTTCTCTCACTCGTTCTCTCTACATGTCCCTCCCATCTCAATCTTCTGTCACTCGTTCTCTCTACGTGAACTTCCCATCTCAATCTTCTCTCACTTGTTCTCTCTACGTGTCACTCACATCACAATCTTCTCTCCCTCGTTCTCTCTACGTGTCCCTCCCATCTCAATCTTCTCTCACTTGTTCTCTCTACGTGTCACTCACATCACAATCTTCTGTCACTCGTTCTCTCTACGTGAACTTCCCATCTCAATTTTCTCTCACTTGTTCTCTCTACGTGTCCCTCACATCACAATCTTCTCTCACTCGTTCTCTCTACGTGTCCCTCCCATCTCAATCTTCTCTCACTTATTCTCTCTACATGTCCCTCACATCACAATCTTCTCTCCCTCGTTCTCTCTACGTGTCCCTCCCATCTCAATCTTCTCTCACTTGTTCTCTCTACATGTCCCTCACATCACAATCTTCTCTCACTCGTTCTCTCTACATGAACTTCCCATCTCAATCTTCTCTCACTTGTTCTCTCTACGTGTCCCTCACATCACAATCTTCTCTCACTCGTTCTCTCTACGTGAACTTCCCATCTCAATCTTCTCACACTCGTTTTCTCTACATGTCCCTCACATCACAATCTTCTCTCACTCGTTCTCTCTACGTGAACTTCCCATCTCAATCTTCTCTCACTCATTCTCTCTACATGTCCCTCCCATCTCAATCTTCTCTCACTCGTTCTCTCTGCGTGTCCCTCCCATCTCAGTCTTCTCTCACTCGTTCTCTCTACGTGTCCCTCCCATCTCAATCTTCTCTCACTCATTCTCTCTACATGTCCCTCACATCTCAATCTTCTCTCACTCATTCTCTCTACATGTCCCTCCCATCTCAATCTTCTCTCACTCATTCTCTCTACATGTCCCTCCCATCTCAGTCTTGTCTCACTCATTCTCTCCACGTGTGCATCTCAATTTTCTCCCAACTACTTTCTCTTCCAGCCGTTTCTTCATTCCAATCTCATTCTCAGTTCCCCGATTTTCTATTTCTCATGCACATGTCGTCTTATTTCTACTTAATTTGTTTTTATGTTTATAACATGATACAGCACTCTGTTTATGGATAGTTGGAGCAATTATCGCATGCATTAATTAATTAATACATTAACTCATATACTATCATAGACACACACATGATATGATCACACACACCTCACACACACACATGTGCACCCACACACACACAAACAGACATGTGCATGCACATTTGCACACAAAGACACACCACACACACACACGCACAGACACGCACACATGCTTTGATCTGCTGTGTTGATTGTGGTTGTAGATAGTCCACTTGTACTCTCTTGTAGTACTGTAGATTGTGGTTGTAGATAGTCCACTTGTACTCTCTTGTAGTACTGTAGATTGTGGTTGTAGATAGTCCACTTGTACTCTCTTGTAGTACTGTAGATTGTGGTTGTAGATAGTCCACTTGTACTCTCTTGTAGTACTGTAGATTGTGGTTGTAGATAGTCCACTTGTACTCTCTTGTAGTACTGTAGACAGTGGGATGGTAATGTGAAATAAATTTAGTGCATCAGTTTGGTATGAACATATTTTGAAATGATCTTGTATTTTACTCCAAACACCAACTTCTTCATAAAGTTTAAAGTAATACCAGGCACTAATGTACTCACAAAAGTGTACCTTAATTATACTTTGAAAATATTAAAGTTTGCCATGACACCGTATTTTGTTGATGTTTCATCTGCAGGTATACAAACATCAATAGTTTATTGGCCAGCAAAAATAGTCGATATCAACCGAGTAGTCATGTTTAAACTTCACTTCTGGGATGCTGGTGAGAATGCTCTGAAGAAATTTGACCATGTTCTTCCTGTAAGTAATGTTATATGTTTATCGTATCATGTTTGGTTTATTAAATGTTATGTAGATTTTATATACATATTTTATGTTACAATATTTAGATTTATAATTTAACATTATTATTTAATATTAATTTTTATTTATTGTTTAAAATATAATAATTGTATAAGTACAGATACGTAATTTTTTGTGTTGTTTTAACAGTTTTATTTAATGTGGCTTTGAACATAATTTGTATATTCTGGATAAACAGTGCTTTCTAATTAAAAATTATTATGATATATACAGTCGCGCCTCGTTATAACGCGCCCCGTTATAACGCGGATTCGGTTATAACGCGGTCGGTCGTGGACCCCGAATTTCTGCCGCCAGGGGGAAAATGGGCGCTATGACAAACTATTGTTTGTTTTTGCGCCGACATCAAACGAATCGTTTCCAATCTGCTAGTCATGCTCATGGTTTCCGCGGATCGCCAGGTTTCGGCGCCAGGCGGCTTGTAAAGTGCAATTGAAATTCACAAATACGCCTTGCTTAAGGATGGGTTAAAAACGTTTTAATACAGCTTAGTAGGCAAAATCAGTAAGCTAACATTGCGTAACAAATATTAGCTTTTCGCTGCGATGAACGCAAAACTACTGCCTGTATTGGTGCGCCAAAATATTAATTCGTCAACCGCATATGAATTGGTGAATCGTAATATTGTTCGGCACGGTAAATGTGCTTTCTAAATTGGTATTTTGATATTGATTGAAAGACGAAGTTAAGCCAATTGTGAGCGTACTTATAGCTTTAAATCATTAATCAACTCTAACACAGCGTTTCTCAAATAATTTGCGTATTCGGCTGCTGAGTGCCAGGTCATTATTTTGGATCTTACGTCAGCGGTACCATATTATCGTTCAGTTGACTGTGGCTTGTTGGTCCGTTGTTTATTTAAAAACGGTACACAATTCATGAATTTTATTCAGTTCAACAGTGTCCAACAGTGTACGACATTTAAACAGAATACACACTGACATTGGCTGGCAGTTTAATAAGCTTCATAAACTGCATAAAGATTGCGCGAAGTGCACACTTTGGTTGGCTTCGATGGCGTTCTTCGTGCAGCAGCGGTGTCGGTCGTCGTCGTAGCGCCCCTGACGGCAGATATGGGAATGCGCCACGTTTATAACGCGGATTCATTTCGTGGACCCCGACTACCGCGTTATAACGAGGCGCGACTGTATATAATATAAATATTATAATAAGTATATATATCTATATATCCTATGTTATATATATGTGTGTGTACTTACTTACTTATGCCCATCGTCCCTCCTGGGGCATAGGCCGTCAACAACAGCTCTCCAGAGTCCTCTTGTTTCAAGCTGTTTCCAAGTGTATCCTGTCTTCTTGGTGTCCACCTGGAGGTCCCATCGCCACGTGTTCTTTGGATGGCCTCTTTTATCTCCTGCCTTGTGGGTTCCATGTCAGAGTCTGTCTGGTGATAGTTGATGCTGATTTCCGGAGTTTGTGACCAATCCATCCCCATCGTCTTCTTCTTATTTCATCTTCGGCAGACAGTTGGTGTGTCCTCCTCCACAAGTCAATATTGCTGATGGTGTCTGGCCAGCGGATCTGGAGGACAGTTGTTTATAAAGGTCTGTACTTTCTTGGTGGTGGTGTTAGTTGTCCTCCATGTCTGCTCCATACAGTAGGACTGACTTCACGTTGGAGTTAAACAGTTGGATCTTCGTGTGTAATGACAACACTTTGGATTTCCAGATGTTCTTGAGCTGTATAAATGCACCTCTCGCCTTGCCAATTCTTGCTCTAACATCCGCGCCTGTGCCACCCTGCTTGTCAATGATGCTACCCAGGTATGTAAAGGCCTCTAACTCTTCAAGTGCACTCCCTTCTCCTGCATCTGCTGGTGGCTGTGGGACAACAGTGCCAGATCGTCAACAAAGTCCAAGTCCTCCAGTTCACAATCACAATACTTTATTGCCCCTTGTGAGGGGAATTCATTTGGAGTGTAGAGCAGCATATTAAGACATATAAAACAAATGTACATGCAATATACACAATGTAAAATAAAAAGAGTAAAAGTAATAAAAGTTATATCGGTTAAATAAATAAATAAGTTAAATATGTTAAATAAGTTACAACAGTTTTTAAAAAGTTAAGTTAAATCATCTCACAAATCATCTCAGGCTCACTCAGTGTCAGACTGGCAAGGAATACTGGCAGAGATGGAGGGGAACGAAGGTCAGTTACTTATTCATTAGTCTTATTGACGAGGGAACAAAAGAGTTTCGAGTGCGGTTCAATTTGCAGTGAGGGAGTTGAAAGCGACGGCCAGAAGGAAGTAGTTTATAGCATGGAAACAGGGGATGTTCGGGGTCTGAGGAAACGTTCCTTCCCTTTCTCTCTGCCCCTTGCCTGTGTAAATCTTCTAGACTGGTCTGCTTTTTTTCCACCACCTTGCCACTAACCCTGACTGTTCATGCCAGAGTGTTGCGATGCACGGTACTCAGGCTGCCGTACCACACAAGAAACCCAAATGTAATAGAGCTTTCTATTTAGCATCTGTAGAAGGTTTGTAGAACATGTGTGCTGACACTGAGTGACATGAGCTTGCATAAGAAATACAGCTTTTGCTGGCACTTTCTGTTAATTATCGCTGTATTTTCACCAAATGTGAGCTTTGCATCAATGATAGTGCCGAGATACTTGTATTCGTCTACTCTCCTTACACACTCTCAGTTAATGAATAGTCTCTTGGGAGAAGTAGGTTTTTTCTAAAATCTATTATGAGTTCTTCAGTTTTACGAACGTTCAGGTCTAGGAAATGATTGTCACACCACACTGTGAAATCAGCTACAGCGCACGCACACACTTGATCAGAGCCGGATAGGTCGACGATAGCTGTGTCATCGCTGTATTTGACGAAATTGATGCTTTCCTGGCTTCTACGACAGTCGTCTGTGTAAAGTGTGAACAGAACAGGGGAGATCACCGAGCCCTGGGGGGGGAGCACCAGTGAAAGTGAAGAGTGAGCTCGAAACAGCACCATTATAGCGCACTACTTGCGTACGCTCAGTAAGAAACTGGTTTACCCACAAGATGATGTGTGGGTTCACATGCATATTGACAAGTTTACTCATCATGATGTGTGGCTGGATGGTGTTGAAAGCCGAAGAAAAGTCAATAAAGACTATCCTAGCAAACGACTTGGGCTTTTCCAGGTGATTATACACATTATGACAT
The DNA here is from genome assembly GCA_963995525.1 of Escarpia spicata. NCBI lineage: Eukaryota > Metazoa > Annelida > Polychaeta > Sabellida > Siboglinidae > Escarpia > Escarpia spicata. The sequence goes on along the minus strand of OZ023214.1, from coordinate 13,471,218 downwards.
AGAGTGAGAACTGCATCATCCACACCTCGATTGTGTTTATACGCAAATTGGAGGGGATCCAGTTGATCCCCAACATGCTGCAGGAGAGGACGAAGTACGAGTCGCTCAAAGCACTTCATGATGATTGAGGTAAGCGCCACTCGGCAATAGTCGTTGAGAACAGATGGCACAGATGTCTTGGGGACAGGACATATAACTGACGATTTCCAGGCCGGGGGATGCGATGCTGCTTCAGAGACCAGTTGAAAAGGATGCTGAACTCTGCAACCAGCTGAGCATGGCACTCCTTGAGGACCCGACCACTGATGTTGTCAGGCCCAGCTGCCTTGTGAGGATTAATGTGCTTGAAGATCTTACTGACGTCATCAGGAGTTGTTTCTGGGGTATCATCCTCAGTGAGCTGAGACTCAATATCATCCACCGCCTCCTGACGCTCACGTGAGAAGTCATGCCGGTCAAAACGCCCAAAGAAGGAATTCAAATCCTCAGCGAACTTGAGACTATCTTCCGCTGACTCTGAGGTTTGTATGAAACGTTTGCCGGATTCAACACCAGACAGAGTTTTTAGTCCCTGCCATGCCCTGCGCATATTGCCGTATTGGAACAGGCGTTCAATGTTGTCCTTGTATTCTAGTTTAGCGTCCCTGATCTGCTTTTTTTAGAGTACACTGGATCCTTTTTGCTTCAGTGCGGTTGTTTTTCAGTTCTTTACTCACCAACGGTTTGTTATTTGAGAAGATTTTCACAGTCTTTGTGAGGACAATCATCTCTTCACAAAACTTGATATAGTCTGTGACGACATCAGCTGCTTCTTCAAGCGAAGAGCTGGAGTCAATGAGAACATCCCACAAAGTACAGTCAAAACACCCCCTGAGGGCGTCAACCGAGTTCAAGTCCCACGTTTTTACAGTTTTCTGCACTGCTTTCTGTCTCTGCAGTTTAGTTCCATACGCCGGGATTAAATGTACCACATTGTGATCAGCTGTACCGAGTGCCATCTTCTTCACGGACTTGTACGCGCCCTTAATGTTGCCATAACAAAGATCCAGGGTGTTACTACTGCGTGTCTGACACGTCACATACTGCTGGTAAACAGGCAATGTTTTGTCTAGTCGGCAGCTATTGAAATCTCCGAGTATTATTTTAGGCGAATCGGGTGACATTGTCTCACGCCGGTGCACACAGCTAGTGATTGCATCAGCTGCGCGTGCAACATTACCTGACGGTGGCACATAGACCAGAGTTAAAAATAGCTGTCCGAACTCTCTGGGTAAATAGGTCGGCCGCAGCGGCACTGACAATAGCTCCACGTCCGGGGTACACAGTTCTTCCCTCACGATGACAGCCTTACACCAGCGCTGGTTAATGTACACACAGATCCCTCCACCCTGGGCTGTGATTTGCCACTCAGCCTTTTGTCCCGGTCCAATCTCACTGGGGTACCAAAGCCATCAACGTAAAGTTCACTGTCCGGTAATGTTTGATCTAACCAGGTTTCAGTTATACATATCAAACAAGCTTCTTTATAGGCCCACTGTAGCGCAACATTGGCCTGATTTTTGTTAATTTTCGAACGTAATGATCGGACATTAGCTAACATGATAGAGGGCAGGGGGAGGGTGCGTACCTTCTTTTTCTTAAGTCTCTGGCGAACGCCGCCTTTCTTGCCCCGCTTGCGTCGCGGGTGGTTTCTATTGTCAGTGTCTGAGAGCAATGCAAAGTCATTTAAATCCAGGAGTGGACCAGAAAGATTGTCAGTGACACTGGGTCGCAAGGCCAACAGCGCGTCACGTGAATAAGTCTTGAATCTGCCATCTTGCCAAATCGGTTCACCACTCACACACACACACAACGAGTAAAATGGTCCATAAAACTGCCAAAACTTTGGTTGTTCTGCCACACAACATCTTCGTATTACTTCTCGACGAATATATACAACGTCCTTCAGTTAAAACTGACGAAAAACGATAAACAACAGAGGCTAAATGCAAACACCCCAGGTCGCAACAACAGCGCCCTCAGTGTCCACTGGATTCAATTTCTTCTCTGGGTTGTGCATGTCTTCAGTATACAATCAATGACCAGGAGAAAAAGGAACGGGGAAAGCAGGCAGCTTTGTCTAACTCCAGTCTTCATTTCGAAACGGTTTGTTTCCTGTCCTCCATGGAGTACTCGGCAGCCTGTTCCTTCATAACTGTTCTTAATCAGGTTGACCAGTTTGGTTGGTATGCCGTATGTCATAGTAGTTTACACAGAGTCTCCCTGTCTAAGCTGTCAAACGCCTTTTTGTAGTCGACAAAGCTGATGTAGAGCGAGGAGTTCCACGGCAAGGATTGCTCTACTATGATGCGCAGTGTTGCGATCTGATCTGTTCGGGCGGAATCCAGCTTGCTGATCTCTCAGCACTGGGTCGACTGAATTTTTCATTCTTTCCAAGATGATCCTGTTGAACACTTTCCCTGGCACTGACAGAAGTGTGATTCCTCTGTAGTTGGAACAGTTGCCGAGGTCTCCTTTCTTGGGGAGTTTTATGAGGTATCCCGCTCTCCAGTCTGATGGCACCTCTTTCTTTTTCCAGATCTTTCCAAAGAGGGGGTACAGTAGTTCCCCAGAGGTGTCTATATCTGCAATGAGTGCTTCTGCTGGAATCTCGTCCGGTCCTGCTGCTTTGTTATTCTTCAGCTGCTATATGCCCCTCCTGATTTCTTCCTTGGTAGGCTTGTCACACTTGATGGGTAGGTCCGTTTCTGCTGGCTGTATGTCTGGAGTGTCCAGTGGGGCAGATCTATTCAAAAGTTCTTCAAAATGTTGAGCTGTTGAGCTGTTGCTCAGTTCCGGTAATTCCTTCCTTGTCTTTAACTGGTTGTTCTGGCTTGCTGTACTCGCCTGATAGTTTCCTGGTGTCATACAGCTGTCTCATATGTCCGCTGCCTGCCTGCAGCTTGCTCTGCCTCTTCTGTCAGGCTGTCAATGTAGTTGCGCTTGTCTGTTTTACACTCTTCTTTACTTCTCTGTTGGCTTCTGTCTGCTCTTCCTGTGCCTTTGCCTTTGCTGCTCTTGTTCGACTGTTGTTTGCTGCTGATTTTGTCTCTTTCCGCACTTGGATCCTGCGCAAGGTTTCTGCTGTTATCCAATCTTTCTGTTGCTGCTTCTTCAGGCCAACCTCTTCTTGGCAAGTTGATGTCAGTATCTTTTTGGTGTTCTGCCACTGGCTGTTCAGGTCGGATTCTTCATCATGCAGCTCTTGTTGCACTTGGAATTTTTTAGTAAAGTTCAGCTTGTATTCCTCTCTTGTCTGTGGATCTTTCAGGGGGCCGACATTGTACTTTCGTTTCTTTGTTGCTGTCTCCATCCAATTTTTCTTCAGCTTGAATTTCAGTCTAGCAACCAGCAGGTGGTGGTTGCATGCCACGTCAGCTCCCCTCTTCACTCTTACATCTTGAAGTGACCTCCTAAATCTCTTGTCTATGCAGATGTGATCTATCTGGTTCTCTGTAACGTGGTCGGGTGTGTGTACCAATTCATTAAATGATAATCGCATGGTTTGTTTTATCCAATAGGCTTGCAAGGAACGAGTTGATGCGGTCATGCTCATGTTCTCATTTGCGGACAAGAGCAGCTTTGATGATATTCCACATCAAATGTCCCGCATTCTAGAGCCACAAGACAGTGTATGCAAGTTTGTGATGGGAACAAAGTATCCTTTCTGAGTGACTCATATTTATTAGTTTTGGTGTCATTAATTTTTTTCACTGTTAAAAAGGTAATTTCTTTCAGCGTGTCATGTGTATCAGAATTTTGAAAATACTGTAAGTGCATTTATATTTGAGTTGTTATATACGTGTATTTATTTGACATAAAATATTGAAATAACTGTAAGAACTGGAAATGAGTACACTCTAAAATGTGTGGGTTACTTAGATGCAAAACTGGGGTATTTAAAATTTTCAATGTGGATTTCTACCTTGGCTTTGGAACCGTCCATCATCTAGCAGGCCTGTTGGGGTGGTTCATGGAATTTGATTCAGGTTACATAGTGATACATATGACTGTCCCCTTTCCCTGTGCAATGCCGGGTAACTCAGCTGGTAATATATTAAAATTATAGAATTGTATATTTTTCATTTCTACATCTAAATCAACAACATATTCAGTCAAATTTGAATGAACAGGTCTGGCAAGGGTGGTTTATTTCTTGGTTGTGTCCGTTCAGCGTGTAATATTGTGTCAAACAGCCTGCGTAAACAAACAGTTTAATGATGAGCTTTGATTATGACAAATCACTCAAACAGGTTGTTACTTTGACCAATATGATCTCAGAATCGACCTCGAGGATCGTTGTGAGGTGACTCACAGGGACATACGTGAATTTGAAGTAAACTCGAAAGTGCCAGTGCTGACTCTCAGCAATGCACCGGTGTCACCAGTGTCGGACCATGTCGGTGACGTCGACCAAGTCACTGTCAACATGAACTACATTTGTGACCAACTTTGGCGGAGGGACCAGTTCTTGGCATCTGGACACAGGGCTAATCCTGCTGTCTTGCCCTACTACTGACCTACAGCTGGACACAGGGCTAATCCTACTGTCTTGCCTTACTACTGACCTACAGCTGGACACAGGGCTAATCCTGCTGTCTTATCCTACTACTGACCTACAACTGGACACAGGGCTAATCCTGCTGTCTTATCCTACTACTGAACTACAGCTGGATACAGGACTAATCCTGCTGTATTGCCCTATTACTGACCTTCAGTTGGGCACTGCTAATCCTGCTGTCATCCTACCACTGACCTATAGCTGGACACAGGACTAACCCTGCCGTCTAATACTACTACTGACATACAGTTGGACAAAGGACTAACCCTGCTGTCTTAACCTACTACTGACCTACAGCTAGACACAGGGCTAAATACTTGCTAGCTTATTCGGTGAAGGTGATGCTCACTCATAGGGGCCAAATCGAAAAGCTTAGCTATCAACATTTTTTATCTTTCTGCATTAGCTGCAAGGTAATTATTAATAATTTTGTTGTAGTATTGTTAATGTGTTTGTATATTTCTAGTAATTCTTAATAATAAAAATACAGTTTGAAACGTACTGGCAATGATTTCAACTAATTGTTCTGTTAGTGTTGGTTAGATGTTTTAAATAGTGGTGCGATTTGTAATTCTGAAATTGTTTAATAATTTAGGAAATTTGAGTCCTCTCACAAATGCGGCAGTTGAGAGAGAGAGAGAGAGAGAGAGAGAGAGAGAGAGAGAGAGAGAGAGAGAGAGAGAGAGAGAGAGTGTGTGTGTGTGTGTGTGTGTGAGAGAGAGAGAGAGAGAGAGAGAGAGAGAGAGAGAGAGAGAGAGAGAGAGAGAGAGAGAGAGAGAGAGAGAGAGAGAGAGAGAGAGAGAGAGAGAGAGAGAGAGAGAGAGAGAGAGAGAGAGAGAGAGAGAGAGAGAGAGAGAGAGAGAGAGAGAGAGAGAGAGAGAGAGAGAGAGAGAGAGAGAGGAGACCACGAGTATTTGCGCAATGATGATATAAATGGAGAGAAGGGAGTAAGCCGTCGAAAGACAGATCTCGTCCCGAGTCGGTTGAGCGTCCTTTGATGACGGTGTAGGCCGATGCGCGAAGGATATTGGCGACCAAAGATGGCACAGTCATAGGTCCCGGTGGAGGTTGACCATTCTTCCGCTGCATTCTTTTGTCTTTGAGATTTTGATGCCGTGTCTGTTAGTACTGCAGACCAGTCATGCAGGTGTGAAGCCAGAGGACGTCTTTGTAGCGGTTTTGTTGCCCACCTCGTGAACGCCAACCAGTCTTCAGTTGACCATAGAAGAGCGTCTTTGGTATACAGTCATCCGTCATGCTGACCAAGTGACCACACCATGATAGTTGTGCGCGCTGGAACGAGAAACTGGATTCCGAACGTTTCGCGTAATTGTCCAGCACCTCAGTACGTGGCACCATGTTAGAAAAAGAAAGTGTGGTGTTACTACTGATTTAGTATACCACATAAACATACACGAATACTAGATAAAGAAAGAAGACACGTGTAGATAGAAAATGGCTGTATTCAACGAAGTCCCGGATGTAGAGGTAGGAGCGCGATAGCATAACACTACATCTCCCTTTCGAGTCCTTTAAGGATACGAAGACAACTCTATTCTATTTAATGATAGATGGTAGACAACCACCTATCACAAACACGTCTCAAGGGATTATTCTTTAGAGAGACGTGCCCCTGACTGATCTAAAGTTCACAGATCGAGTCTCTGTGGTGGAACGGATGTCCCCCCCAATCGAGTCACGGTCGTCACAGGTGGAGCCGCAGAAGTGCGCACCACGCTTGGTGAAGCCTGTCTCGGCTGCGATGCCGAACGTTGCTGTCTCTCGTGTGAAGACGAACGTGGCCGCGTCTCGTCGTCGTTCGTGCTCGATTCAGCGGTCTCCGTAGTCGCTCGCTCGGCACAAATGGGTTGTTCGTTCGGCATCGGCACAAGATGCCGCCGATTTCTACGCAGACAAGATGTCGGCGTCTGAACCAGGTACGAGCGAGATGAGCCTGCCTGGCCTACCACTGTACCCCCCGTTCTCGTGTCCTGCACCCAGACTGGATTGCCAACGTGTAGGGAAGCCAGAGGTCGCGCATGTACGCCTCGGTCTGCCGTCGTTTTAGACTCACTCGTCGCTCCTGTAGCTGTCTCGATTCCTGCCAGCGAGGTTGCAGTGTCGACGCTAACACTGGGATCGAAGTACGGAGCTGCCTACCCATCATCAGCTCTGCTGGCGAATAACCGCATTCAAGTGCTGTCGTACGATACGCCAACAAGGCGCCGTACGGATCCGTTGACTTTCGCAGAAAGTTCTTTACCGTCTGAACCGAGGGTTCTGACTTTCCGTTACTCTGCGGGAAACGAGGGCTGCTGGTAATGTATACAAAACCTGCTCTCTCCGCGAAACGCGCAAACACGTGTGCCGCATACTGCGGGGCCGTTATCAGAAACAACCGTCTCCGGGACGCCATGCCGCGCGAAGATTGACCGCAGATGTAGAATCACACCAGACGCGCCCGTGTCGTCTAGCCTCGCTATCTCGACAAAACTCGAATAATAGTCAACCACAAGTAAATACGTCGCCTTCTTTAAATAAAACATGTCGGTGCCGACTTTCTGCCAAGGTCGCAATCAACGGCTCGACTGTGTTGCTACGCTCCATCGCACACGTAGTACAGTTCTTGACAAGCTCCTCAAGCTGCCAGCTGAGTCCGGGCCACCAGACCGATGACTGGGCCCGCGAACGACACTTGACCACACCTTGATGGCCCTCGTGTAGCTTGTCTAACATAGTCAACCGCATCGACGCCGGCATGACGAGCCGTACCCCTTTCAGTAGCAGACCGTGTTGAATTGTCTGTTCACTCTGGACTTGCCAATACGGTCGCAAAGACGATGGCAACGACGGGTGGTTTGGCCAACCCTCTAGGCAATATCGCATCACCTGGCGACACACCTCGTCGTCTTGCTGTCTAGCCCTAATCTGACACTGTCGTCGCTCTGTGTGGGTCGTACAGAGCCAGAACTGGAGTGTTGCTCAGATCTGTCTTCACGGCATCAAACGCTCGCTGTTGCCTCTCACCCCATGTCCACAGATTCTATTTCATAAGTAGATCACGTAGTGGCTGAGTTGTAGTCGACAAGTTGGCAGAAAACTTGGCTAGCTGGTTAGTCATACCCCGAAAGCGTCGAACGTCGCTTACGTTACTGGGCTGCTCCATCTCTGTGATGGCTCGCACCTTCGCAGGATCCGCCATGACCCCGTCAGCTGACACAATGCGACCAAGATACGAGACGCTCGACTTGGCAAAGTCGCACTTATCAAAGTTCAAAGTCACACCGTTATCCTCGAGACATAGAACACCAAGTAAATCATCGAGAATGCCACTCATACGCTTCTGGTAGTACTTGGGGGCCGAAATGATCACGAAAGGCAGCCTCTTGAAGCATCTTCCGAAAGGAGTAATGAATGTCGTCAATTCTTGCAAAGACTGGGCTAGAGGGATCTGCCAGAAGCCAGAATTGGCGTCCAACTTAGTGAAGACCTTCGTGCCCGCCAGCCTACCGAGTGTCTGATCGACTGAAGGAAGGTCGTGTTTCTCCCTCCTTAAGCTCTCGTTCAACTTCGTTAGGTCGACACAAATGCGAACTTTGTGTGTCTCCCTCTGCCCCTCAACGTCCGAAGAAGGGACATCCTTCGGTTTCACCACCACAACCATGCCAGCACACCTGTCCGTCGGGCTTTCGATCCTGCGGATGACGTCAAGATTTTCCATTCTCTGAAGTTCCTTCTTGACGACCCCAAACAACGGTATCGAGACTCGTCTTGGTGTAGTAAACGCGAACGGCTTCGCGTCAGACCGTAGCTTGATTTCGTACTCGCTATTCATCTTCCCTAGGCCTCCAAATAGCTTCGGGTTGTCGCGTCTGTAGACGTCTGCTGCATCGACCGAGTCAACAGCAACAGGTCTGACAAGATCAAGAGACTCGCACACTCTCCGACTGAGCAGTGACCTCGTCTGGCCACTGACGACATACACGTCTTCGTTAATGACGACACCGTTTCGTGACAGCTTGCCACTGAACTTGCCCATAGTTTGTAGGACGCCGTCGTTCGCGCCTACAAGTGTTCTAGTCGACCCGTCGAGTCGCGGACTACCTGCTTTCTTGTAGTCGTTGGCAGAGATCACAGTAACGTCAGCCCCAGTGACCAACTTAAAGCAAATGTTCGTGGGAAGCATACAACCCCAAAATGTCCGACTTTCTTACACTTGAAGCATGCTGCATCAAGCGTTTGGCACACTGACTTCTGATGAGCCGGTGATCTCCCACAACAGTCACACTTCCGGGTCGAAGTTGACTGAGGCTGAGCTTTCATCTTCTGTTTCGACTAGCTGGGTTTGTATGACTTCCTCGTCCGCACAAAGTCAACATTGCCGCCTGTCTTCGCCGCCAAGTTGTTCCTCAACAGGGCCTCCTCTTTCTTTGCAGCCTCGTTCTGGCGTGCCATGTCAATTGCCTTTTTCAGTGTCAAGTCTGCGCCCATCTTCAGTTTCAACGACAACGCCGCATCAGTGATGCCAACAACGATTCGATCCCTGATCATTTCATCACTGAGCGCGCCGTACTCGCAACGCTAAACAACGCAGTGATAAAACTGTCAACCGTCTCGCCCTCCTCATGGGAACGTCGGTTGAACTGAGCCCGCTCGAAAATCGCATTGCGTCGAACTACGAAGTGCGCATTAAACTTGCTTTTGACGACCGCATACACATTCCGTTGCTCATCTGTCAAGCCGAAGCCTGCCTTGGTATCGTCCGCCTCGTCACCCATCGCGTAGATAAGTGCGTTGTTGTTGTCTGTCTCAGCTTTCTCGCCCAGGGCTGACGCTGAACGAAAGCGCTCAAACCGTCGAATCCATTTAGGTCATTCATTAGGTTTGGCGACGCAGAAAGCATCAGGCGGAGCGATTTGGAATGTTTGGGCCATGACTGGATCAAACAATTAAGCTAAAATAACGTACCTCGCGGCAGATGTATGCTAAATTACTATGCAACAACATCACCGTATTCATCTTAAAATTCTGATACCATCTGGTGTTACTACTGATTTAGTATAACACGTAAAAATACACGAATACTAGATAAAGAAAGTAGATAGTGTAGATAGTGTGTAGATAGAAAATGGCTGTATTCAACGAAGTCCCGTAGGTAGAGGTTGGAGCGCGATAGCATAACGCTACAGAAAGAAAGAGAGAAGGCGCGTCCTGAATTTGTACCTGCGCCCGAATGCTTACGGTGGAGATTTGCGCACATCTATTCCACCCACTTGCCCTAGTCCCTCATGGTCTAGTGGCTCGGTTTGGCTGAGACGACTAGAGGCGGGATAGAGTGCAGGCAGTGGCAAACTGATTGTCACATGCATTTGTCCATGCTCTGCCAGGCATGTGCGTCACCGCCTTTGAGCCACGAGTAGTATATAGACGAGGCAACGGCTCGCCCCGCCCCCTTTTAGGCCTAGCTCTATGCATAAAAAACGTCCTTATCTTTTTCGGGAACCTACTTATAAAAAAAAGATCAAAGGGTTTTGGTGACACTAAACGTTTTCGGGAACCTACTTATAAAAAACGTGATTGATGACCTGTCACTTTTGATTGATTACCCTTCCCTTGAGGTGCCACCACCTAGCGGTTATCCCAGTGACTATTTTAGTACTTTCCCTAGCGATCAACGTAGGACCTACCGTTGTGCTTATGTAAGCATTTATATAGCGTCCCTAGCGATCAACTTTCCCCTAGCGATCAACGTAGGATACGTTATATAGCGTCCCTAGCGACCGTTGTGCTTACGTAAGAAATAATGCGTATAGTTCCCTGTATATAACCGCGATAAAACCACTCATAAGCGTCGGCGCCGGATTAGCTCCCCTGGGAGAGCGTGCGACTAGGGATCGAAAGATTCCGGGTCCGAATCCGTACGTCGGCACCTTTTTAGATGCTACCGCTCCATCTAGCGGCGGCGGCGGCGTCGGTTCTATATAAGCGATGTCGGTAGCGGGGTATCGGTAGTAGTCATGTCGGATCCTATAAAGTTTGGCGGTTCGCGCTCGTTCTTGTCCAATATGTACGCGTGCCGATTGACGGTGTACGGTTGGGGCTTCCGTTCCGTCGAGCACGCCTATCAGTATAGGAAAGCGATGTTTAACGAAGATCTCGAATGCGCCGAGTGTATAAAAAAACGCGATCGCCCTATGTAGTGAAACGACTCAGTTACAGAATTCGAAAAAAGATAACGGGAAGCGAATGGAACGCCGTTAGAGTCTCGTGTATGAAGGGGTTGTTGATGAGCAAGTTTGGCGGGTCGACTAAGTTGAAGGCCGAACTGTTGGCCACCGGGGATGCCGAATTGGTGGAATGGGTACCGAGCCGGGAGGGCTTCTGGGGTATCGGGATCGGGGACGTTGCCGGGGAGAACAAGCTCGGTAAACTGTTGATGGAGGTGCGCGACGCGTATAAAGACGCGTAAAAAGCGTTAGCCAGTATCAGTCGTGAAAATGGGCGGACCGTTGTTGAAGCATCCGTTTACGTGTATAGTATCAGGTCCTACGGGGTGCGGTAAGACGACATTCGTCGACCGTCTGATACGACACGCTATGATCGATCCGCCGCCCGAGAAAATCCTGTGGTGCTACGGGCAGTGGCAGACCGCCTACGCGTCTATGTCTCCGAAAATAGAGTTCGTAGACGGCCTGCCGGCTACGACACACTTAGACGGAAAAAAGAGGACGCTTTTAGTACTCGACGACCTCATGGAGGAGACAGATAGTGGGGTGACGGAACTATTTACCAAAAAAAAGTCATCATTGTAATACGTCGGTCGTGCAACTCCGACAGAACATGTTTCCGAAAGGGAAAGAAAATCGTAGAGCCTGAACGCCCAATACTTAGCGCTATTCAAGAACCCCCGAGACGCCGGTCAAGTAGGTCACCTAGCGAAACAGATGTACCCGGGAAAGGTCAAGTACATGATAGAGGCTTTCAAAGACGCGACGTCGGCGGCGTACGGCTATCTCTTCGTCGATCTGAAACAGGAAACGGAAGAGTACATGCGCCTGCGTACGTGTATATTTCCGGACGACCCCCTTCAGTACGTCTACGTACGGAAGGGCGGTCAACTATAAGTAGAGAGGGACGTCGCCGCGTACGCATTAGTCGGTATGACGAGAAGACGCGCGGTGGTAGCGGCGAAGCGACGACCAAAGGCGGCGACGACGGTTTCGGAGCAACGCCTGAAGAGACACATTTTCGCCCTGCAGTTGATGGATAGACATAAGCGGAACATCGATCTGCGAAAAGCCGTTCTCGCCCACTCGGAGGTCGGTCTCATATGTAGTATGTGCGATTGCGCGTACAATATTCTGAGAGGGAACGTGAAAGTGTCGCCGAAGCAGAAACGCGTGTTGACGAAATACAGAGATCACCTGCGTGACCTGGTCAACAAACGAATTCCGGTGAAGCGGACGCGAGCCATCTTGCAAACGGGGGCGGGTGGTTTTCTGAAGGCCCTGCTAACGCCGTTAGCGAGCACCGTTCTCCTGCCGCTGCTCAGACAGGTCATCGGGGGTAATTGATGCAGTTCGCAAACAAGATTGCGTTGGTCGACCCGCGATTGGTGGAAAGCCTCCTTCTACCACAGCAACCGCCGTCGAGCACGCCACGATCACGTGTGCTGAGTAGCCTGGACAGCGACATGAAGGACATTCTAGAGCGGTCGGATTTATCCGAACGCGATAAGGTGGCGTCGTACAATCAACTGTTGAGTCGCTACAACACGATAGAGGCGGCTCGAGCGGCGCAACCGGTACGCGTGTCGATGGTCAACGCCGACGGCGCGATACCACCACCACCCGCGGCAGCAGCAGCAGCAGCGGTGGCGGCGCCACCGCCATCGTCGGAGGCCATAGAGCGCGAAATCGTAGCCAGCATGCCGAAAACGCTGAAAGGGAAGGCGTGTCTCCTTATCGCGAAAATGAAAGCCGATCCGTTGTGTCGATGGAACGACCGCGGCGAATTCGTGTACGACGGTAAAACGATCGCGGGGAGTAACATGGTCGATCTAGTGAACGATCTCATGCGAACGAGAACGAAGACGACACAGCCACTAGGATGGCGAGAGTTCGGGTTGCGTATGAAGGGTATGAACATTCCTATGGAGTTCGTAGGCAACCCGCACTATCGGGAGTACATGAAGGAGCGGCGGCGGCTGCAAAGAGAAGAGGAGGTGGGGGAGGAGTCGGCCAGTTCATCGGGGAAGCCGGAGAGAAGACGACGTGGGTCTAGAAAACAACGAGCGTTGGACGTCGTGAGGTGGGAAAAATCGGCGTGACGATGCCGTCACAACGAACGATAACGGCCATCGTCGTCAGCCTCGTCATCGCGGTTATCGCTCTCTATATGTGTATAATAGTCGTCGTTCTATCGTCATCGTCGTCGCCATCATGGTGTCCGGGTGGAGTCGTCGTCGTCGTCGTCCAAAACGAAAGCTTCGACAACGAAACGACGACGACGAACTGAATGAACTCTACTTCGATCCGAAACGTGCGGGCAGTTACGGAGGCGTCGACGCGTTGCACCGGGCGTCGAAGGGGGGACGACGACGACCGGCCGTCGAGAAGTGGCTAGCGGAGCAGGACGCCTATACCCTACACAAACCGGTTAAACGACGTTTCAAACGACGTTGCGTCATCGAGGGCGGTCGAAACCAGCCGTGGCAAGCCGATCTGGTCGACTTGACTAGGCTGAAAAAACACAACGACGGTATAACATTCCTATTGACGGTCATCCACGTGTTTTCGAAGCGGGCGTGGTGCGTTCCGTTGAAGAGTAAGTCCGGCACGTCGCTCGTCGCGGCCTTCGAGCGTCTGCTGAGCGGCGCGCAGGCGCCGCCGAACGCGCTGCAGACCGATAAGGGGACCGAGTTTCTGAACCGACCCCTGCAAACGTTCCTAAAGGAGCGCGGCGTTCATCATTTTGTGACGCATAACGAGGAGACTAAAGCGAGCGTCGTGGAACGCTTCAATAGGACTTTGAAGACGCGCATGTGGCGTTATTTTACGAAACATGAGACGCTGCGCTACGTAGAGGCGTTACCGGATATCGTGCATTCGTACAATAACGCCTACCACCGAAGCATCGGTAGGACGCCGGCGAGTGTCGACGCGACGAATCAAGAGGCCGTATGGCAACGCCTGTACGGTGGCGACGAAGGCGGCCGGCAGAAAAAACCGAAACTGCGCGAAGGAGATCGCGTGGGTCTCAGTAAGACGAGGGGTCCGTTCAAAAAAGGATACATGGCTAACTGGAGCGAGGAGCTCTTCACCGTCGTAGAGGCGCATCCGTCCGAGCCGCCCGTTTATCGCCTGAAGGATGACGCCGGGACGCCGGTAGAGGGCACCTTCTACGAACAGGAAGTACAACGCGTTGTCGTCCCGAAGGACAAACTGTATCGCGTGGAGGAGGTTCTGCAGCGTCGTCGTCGTCGGCGCGGCGGTGGGTCGGAGGCGCTCGTAAAATGGAGCGGTTATCCGGCCTCCTTCAACAGCTAGATCGACGCCGCGTTGCTCGTGGACCTATAATAGCGCGGCGGCGGCGGCTCCGGCTAGCCAGTCAAGACGAGTCGTTGGACTCGCCACCAGGGATGCTGGCGACTGCACGAGGCGGGGTTATGCGACGGAACTTCGTTCCTCCCGTATAAGGGGCCCTACTGTATCCGCAGACCGCAGTGGCGCGACGATGATCGACGAGGCGACGCGGCACGGCGACGATACCTCTTCAGGCATGCCGACGAAGACTACCAGCGAGGACTCCGTCGACGCCGCCACCGAGAACTCCGTCGAAACCGACGTCCACGAACCCGTTCCATGGCGGCTCTGCGGTAACGAATGCCCTAAGGCCGAAATCGTATTCATCTGTCAGGTCATCGTCCTGTACTTCGTCATCACCGTTAGTATATACAATCTGACGCGGGGTCAAGGCGACTCCAACCTGTGGACAGCGCTGTTGAGCAGCTGTCTCGGTTACTTGCTCCCGAGTCCGTCTATGAGCGGCGGCGGTCGACGACGACGAAGCGGCGATGGCGGTATCGTCTGACTTTTACCTAACGCTACCGAGCAACGCGTCTATGAAGCGGCACCCCGAAAATACGTTGACGCACTACATCACGACGCTGCCGCGACGTTTCGACCTGTCGGGAGGAGAATGGGAATGCGGACTGGTGACGCTACAGTACCCGCACACGTGGTACAACGTGAGAGAGGAGGACGCCACCTTCTACCTGTCGTCCCCGCTAGGCAAGCCGGGTCTTTACACGACCGTAGACGGTATCGAGATATACCGACAGGGTACGATTACTCACGGTTTCTACAACGACGCTGACGGGCTGATGCGCCAGATTAACGAGCAGCTAATGAAATTATGCTCCGATAGGGTCAAAGTGCGTCTAGAGTTCAGCGACGTCTCTAACCGAATGACGCTGCATATGTCGCCGGGTGTCACCTTTACCCTACCCGAGACGGGTCGTCTGAAGAGCGTGCTAGGTTTCCATAACAACGTTATCACGAGTTCCCCGATGATGGGCCCCGAGCCGGGAGGCGGCGTCGTTATCGAGACCTACCCCGCCGCGTAAACGTACGCGTACGAAGGTCACAATACGGTGGACATGAAGGCGGGCGTCGACACCCTGTACGTGTACACGGATCTCGTGGAATCGCGCGTCGTCGGTGACGTGTACGCGCCTCTCCTGCGAAACATCGCCGTCTCCGGTACGAACGGCAGCGTTATTTCGGAAACGTTCGACTGCGTCCAATACGTGAAGCTGCTGCGGCATCAATTCGATACGATCGAGGTCGATATAAGAGACGATCACGGTCAGCCCATATCATTCGAGCGGGGAAAGCTAGTGGCGACGCTTCACATCAGACGCTGTAAATCGAGATTGTTTTAACGACGACGATGCCAACGAACCAGTACGAGGACTACTACTTTCGACAGGTCGGCGGTCACCTGCCGGTCTTCGTCGATGGTCGGGGTCAGCGAGGGCACGGTCTGGGTAATATCTTCGGGAGACTGTTTCGAAGCGTCATGCCGCTTTTTAAGAGAGGCGCCTTGGCTTTGGAAAAACGCGCGCTCAAAACCGGCGTGCGCGTGGCGCGGGACGTCATCGCCGGCGGCGATCTGAAAGCGTCGGTAAAACGACGCGCGAAGGAGGCCGGCGTCGATCTTCTCGACGGACTATTGAGGGCGCCTAAGAGGAAAAAAGTGCAACAGCAGCGCCGCGCCGCTATAAAGAAACCGCGCCGAGCGGCGACGACCGTCAGTACACGGAAGAAACGACGTCGACCGGTCGATATATTCGACGAGTAACGATGGCGTTCGTGAATAGCTGCGCGGCGTGCGAGGGCGTGAAGGCCGAACTGGACCTGTTCACCGGGCCGGTGACGCAGAAGAGCATCGAGAGCAGTCAGTGGACCGTCTACCAACCGCTGACGGCTCTCGACGCCGGCGACCCTATCGAGTTCCTCATCCCGGGTTCTGGCAATTACTATACGGACCTGGCGAGCCTTCAAGTGTTCGTCCGCTTCAAAGTGATTCAGGGGGATGGTACCGATCTGGGGGCCGGCGCCGCCGTGGCGCCGGTCAACAATTTCCTGCATTCGATGTTCAGTGAAATCGACGTGTCGCTGAACGGCACGCTCGTGACGCCGTCGACCAATACGTACGCCTACCGGGCCTACCTTGAGACCCTGCTGAGTTACGGTAGCGACGCGAAACGATTGCATCTCACGGGGTCGTTGTGGTACAAAGACAGCGCCGGACACATGAACGCGCGCGGGGTCGATAATACCGGGTTCATAGCGCGGCGCGATATGACGGCGGGCAGCGCCGAGGTGGAGATGATGGGACGCCTGCACGTCGACGCGTTTATGCTAAACCGCCTCCTACCGAACGGTGTCGACACTAAACTACGCATGGTGCGCTCGAAGGACGCCTTCGCGCTCATGGCCCCGGCAGTCGCACCGGGGTGCCGTATCGTGCTACGAGCGATTTCCCTGTACGTACGAAAAGTGAATTTGAACCCGGAAGTTCAGATGGGTCATATCAAAGTGTGCGGGTTGGGAACGGCTAAGTTCCCGATGCGCCGCGTCGACTGCAAGTCGTTCTCGATAACGGCGGGTGCGCTTTCGCACACGCACGAGAACCTGTACATGGGTGTGATTCCGAAACGCATAATGCTGATGATGATCGACAACGTCTCCTATAACGGAGACTACACTATAAATCCGTTCGACGCGCGGCACAACGACATAAACTTCCTCTCGCTCATCGTCGACGGACGTCAGGTGCCGAGCAAGCCGCTGCAGCCGGACTTCCCGCGACTCCGGTACGTCCGAAGCTACATGAATCTCTTCGAGGCTACCGGAAAGGCGAACGAGGACGAGGGGAACGACATATCGCGCGCGGACTTCGGCGCCGGCTACACCGTCTTCGCTTTCGACCTGACGCCCGACTGTTGCGACGGGGACCATTTCAACGTCGTGCGTCAGGGGACCGTGTGCACTGAAATGCACTTCGGGACGGCGCTACCCCGACCGGTGAACGTCGTCGTATACGCGGAATTCGATACGGTGATGGAGATCTACCGGAGCCGGAACGTCCTGTACGACTGTACGTCGTAACTACTATGGATACGGTCCAACTGCTGCGTCGCCTCGAACTCGATGCATGCGCTAAACACATCGTCGTCGGCGTCGTGCCTAAAGACGCGCTACTTACCACCGCCGTCACCACTTACCCGACGGCCTTCGTGTGCAACACCGACGACGGCGGCGAGCCGGGGGAGCACTGGGTGGCCGTCTACGTCGACCGGGGAGGCGTCGGCGAGTACTTCGATTCGTACGGTCTGCCGCCGCTGCACGCCGACTTCCGCGCGTTCCTGCACCGTCACTGCGGCGACTCGTGGACGTACAACGACAAGCGGTTGCAGAGCGTCGTCTCTAACGTGTGCGGACAATATTGCGTCACCTACCTACTCCTCCGATGTCGCGGTATGCCGTTGACGACGTTCCAGACCCTATTCGGCGCCGATAGGGTGGCCAATGACTGTCTCGTATTCGATTGGCTAAAGCCATTGCATTAAAGCAGCTTCGCTTCGCTTCGCTTAGCTTCGCTTCGCTTCGCTTCGCTTTTACGTGTATAGTAGTAGTAATAAAAAAACGATGACGAAAAAATGTACGCAATTTTTTTTATTACCCTACCTACATACATACATACATACGTACGTACATACAGAACCCTACCCCTAGGCGGCCCCACCCCTAGGTTAGGTTAGGCGTGTTAGACGAGTTAGTGTTCGTATACGAGTTAGACGAGTATCGGTGCCGTGGTAACGCCGTCGTCGAGCACGCGGCATTTAGGGTAGAAATAGCTCAACGCCGCGCGCTCTTGAACGTACGTCAACACGGACGAGTCTTTCACCTGGAAGCTGCGGTTCCAGCCGACGCCGCTGCGTCGATCGCGCAGTACGGCGAGGAAAGTGTTCTCGTCGATGTCGGCGTTCTGACGTTTGCTCAGACCCTTCATGCTGTACTTCGCGCCGTTGTCGCCGCCGAAGCAGTAGTACGTCTTGCTGCACAGCGCCACGATTCCGTCGCCGCGCCACTCTTCTTTGAAGAGACCCGGCGTTCGACGATCGAACAGACATCGGCGCGCGCAGCAGTCGCCCCCACCCTCCCACGCCAGTCCGGCGACGCGGCATCGTACGTACGCGTCCACGTGCGCGTCGCAGCATTCGGCCGGAAACCAGAGCGAACGATTCCGGAAGTAGTGTTCGCGCAGCGCTTCCGGTACGAGCGCTTCAATGTCGTGGCCCGCGAGGGCGATGTACGCCGAGTCGGTGTCCATAGCGCAGTAATGAAAGAGCGGGTGGGGGATGTAGGCGTCGACGAAATCATAGTAGAACTCGAGCATTCTCAATTTCGCGTATTGATACACGAAATAGCCGATTTGGATCGGCAAGCCGTAGACGACGGTGCGCTTATTCAGCGCCACCTCGTGCAGTTCGTCGTCGACGACGACGTCGAGTTGTCGGAAGCGACTGTTGTTGACGAGTTGCGAGGCGCCGACCGGCGTGGCGTACTTGATATCCCGGTTTGTTCGATTTGTCGGGGTCGACGTCGCCCTCGCGTCGCGCCGTCGACACCGTGTCGCCAAAGCGGCGAAAGCACGCGATCGGCGTGTATTCGATCACCTGGTAGATGCGCGCGACGACGAGTCCGTGCTCCAGATACCAGCGTAGGAGGGGCGTGGCGAGCACGATCGCCGTGTCGAAGTAGCTATCGACGAGCGTCCGTTGAGGTCGGGTGAGTAGGTCGTGCGACTCTGCGTAGCGGCGCATGAACGGGCTGAGATCGTCGCGCGTGATATCGACGTTCTTGAACACGGGCTGCATTTCGGCGAACTTGGCGCGCAGCGCTTCCGGCACGGCGATATCGCACTGCACGAGGCCGAACAGAGAGCCCTCGCGTACACCCTCAAGTATCGTCGAGCGCGTACACCGCCCCGGTTGCCATCGTGACGCGTCGGGCGGCGTCTGCGCCGCGGGGGGGTCGCACGGCTCGCCACTGGCACTCCCACATTTCGACGACGGCGTCCACGTGGCGGCGCAGGTAGGCCGTCACGGCGATCGTCTCGGCGTACAGCGTCGTCATCGGTCGACCGTTGACAGCGTTCGTTGTCACGTGCGTCTGGCACGTCGGGCAGCCGTGGAAGTAGCAGCCGTGAAATTGATACGCCGTTCGCGTGGCGGCGCACCAACCGTCGACTCGGTACTTGCCGACGCGCTTCTCGCGTCCGTTCAACTGGTGCCGTATACGAGTGTCGGTCCATTCCGCCTCGTACGTCAACCACTCCACGGCCATACAACCGTAGCGGTGCACGCGTTCCGCTCGAAAGCCTTTCTCGGCGCGTCGGCGCGTGTACCAACCCGTCGGCATCTCCCGCATCATCGCCGATAGATAGAGGCCGTTCGCGTCATAGCCTACTATCGAACGAGACGGGTTGTTGCCGCCTCGAATCGACGTCACGCCGGCCTCGTGATGACGCGCGAAGATGATCGATGGGCCGCCGACGATCTGCGACTGCAGTAGGCGGTACAGGTCTTTGTTCGGCTCGTTGAACAGCGAGAAATGGATTGACAGCGGTAGGTCGTTGAATAGGTACAACAACGTCAATCCCGGTACGCTGATGGCGTCCTTGAACATGTCGATGCGCTGGCGGCGATAGAAGGCGAACTGCCGCTCGAGGGCCTCGAGAAACGGCTCCACATCTCGGTTATTATACCAGATTAGAAAATCGCGCATCGTCGTCATGCGTTCGTCACGCCACGCCGTCGCACAAATTTCGTACGACTCCGCGGAGATTCCCTCGCGTTTCAGGTTGCTGTAGAAAGTCTCGCGCGGCGGCAGGACGGTCTCGTCCAGGCGCGTCAACGCGTCGATATTCTCGTACGGAAAGTACCCCTTCGTCGCCGCGCAGCCGTACGCTTTCAGATAGCGCTCGTAGCTGACACCGGGCGCGAGGTAATTAGTTATATCGAGGAATTTCAACGTCGACGTCGTCAGGCACATGTAATTGTTCTGTCGTTTAATGGTGAACGCCGACGATGTGTGCTGCGCGTCGTCGGTTATGAGCAGGGGGGTCAAGTACTTGTTGACGACATTCAAATCGTACTTACCGCTGTTGAAGCCCAGTACGGGCATTTGACGAAGGTGCGTCCACAGGCGGTCGGCGAGTGCGGCGTACGGTGACGCGTCGTCGTCGCACCGTCGTCGCCGCTAGTCGTCGTCGAGCGCGTCGAGCGCCACGAAGACCGCGTCATAGCGGGGGCGAAGAGCCGCGCACGCCGCCGCGCTCACGGCTTTCAGGTCGTCGATGAGGCGGCGCGCTAGTTCGGCCGAATCACCGGTCGTGACGTAACACCGCGCCGCTTCGTGTCCGGGCACGTTCGACGCGACGCTCATGCTGAGCAGTTCGTGTCGCACTAGCCACCGGCATTTGACGCTATCCGGCGGCAGATCGTTGGCGGCAAAATAGCATTCAAAATCGAAGGTCGCGCGGTACGGGTAGTAGCGCAGGTCGTCGGCGCCGACGTCGATGCCTTCGTCGTCGAGCCATTGAAACACGGACAGCGTCGGTCGGTAGACGCCGCCGGGAAACACGTGACGAACGCCACATTCGCACGTCGCTTCGTGACGTCGTAAATCCGACGAGTACCGCCAGAGGCAGTTGCCGCATTTCGAGCACTTGTACGTTTTCGCGTACGCGCGCAGGTCGCTTATGTACGAGAAGTGCGTCTCGTACAGGTTGACGTTCAGGGTCGTGGGGTGCTTTTCGAGCGACCGACGGACTAGTTCGGCGGCGCCAGCCTCCGTCAGTCGATAGACGGTGACGTTGATGCCGAAAACCGTCTCCACGCGTTCCAGTTCGTTCAGGCGCACGCCTTTCGACGTCGTCGAAGCGTAGCGCGCGTGCAGTCGTTTAGCGACTCTCGTTAAACGGGTCGAATTTATTCTGGGGCCGTTCCGCGTTCCGCGTTTTCGACCGCCTTGCAGGTGGAGACCGATGCATCGGAAGAGGCATAGATGGTCGTCGTAGGGCGTGCCCCGACGATCGTTCGTCAACGTCAGTAAGTGCTTGTTGTTGCGGACGTAGGCGGGGAGCGCGGTGCCAACGCACCCGATAGGATGGTTTAGGATGGCGTTCACGAAATAGGTGGCGTTCGTTACGAGCTCTACCACCCACCCCGAGTCGGGACGCTGCGCGATGACGTACTGTAGTACGTCGGTCGTGCGCACGACGTCGAGAAAGCGTTCGAAGGAACGGCTGTCGGTAACGAGGGTGGGCGTTT
Source organism: Escarpia spicata (assembly GCA_963995525.1). NCBI lineage: Eukaryota > Metazoa > Annelida > Polychaeta > Sabellida > Siboglinidae > Escarpia > Escarpia spicata. The sequence continues at coordinate 13,449,712 of OZ023214.1, read as the reverse complement.
CGAGGAGGCGACCGCAGCAGTTACAGGACGAATGAAAATAGCGGTAACGACCCGACACCTTGTGGCGTAACACGAAACCATAGCTCACGTTAATTTTAAAAGCGTTCTTTTGTTCGCGAAACATGGAGCACCCGCGTACTCGTACAGACGATCATTCGATAGTTGTAGCGGGACTCTACGGTACCGCGCGCTATCGACGTCTCTATGCTACGTCGATGTTCGTCCACGACGCGCTGTAGAGCGTCGTTGTCGACCGGTGGATTGGGACCATCGGGAGGTGGCGACACCTCCCGACGGCCGCACGTATTCCTCATGTGTCGTAGCATAACGGCGCGCGTACTGTACGTTGCGCCGCATTTCGGACACTCTCGTCTTTTTACGCATAGCGCGTTATCGCCGCATCGTTTCGAACTCTTCGCGTGTCGCTCTAACGTCGATTGTTTCGCGAAATAAGTACCGCATTTCGGACATTGCCTACTAGTAGGAGGCGGCATACTTTTGGCTGCTACTTTTTCGAGCACCACTATTTATAACAGGGTGCTGTGGTGGTGGTGGTGGTGGATGTTGTACGGACATGCGCATTGCTATCGTGTGTGTTAAGTAACGTGGGGGTGGACATGCGCAGTAGTGTGTTAAGTAACGTGGGGTGGTGATGGTGGTGGTGGATCGACCCTAATGTTGTGTGTGTGTGTGTGTGTGTGTGGTGTTTTGTTAAGTAACTCGGAAACGGAACGTACATTTTCAACGTTTTATTAAGCGTACCGTACAAGGTTTTCTTCTTATTAGCAAAGCGCAATTTTTATTAAAACAAGCGCTTAATTTTTTAAGTAAATCGACAAAGCAAATTTTCTAGCAGTAATGTTCTAGTGTTCATGCGGCTTAGAGACCGCTTCGGCACTGGATGTACACGTGAACGGCCGATTCCAGTAGTTCGCGGTTGACGAAATCGCGCCAGTCCGTGCCTAGCAGCCAGTCCGATACGAACTGGACCAGATAGATTTCCCCCGCACGTCCCGGTTGCTGCTGACCGCTCGCCTTAACGTGTAGTAAATGCACGAGACGCGTGAAGGTCGGTATCAACGAATGATGTAGACACGTCTCCAAAACGGCTTTGAAGTGCCGCGTGATGATGTCGGACACGTTGTCGTAGCACTGTGTGTACACACGAGTCGGCCGACCCGCACGATAGCCGCCCATATGCACGTACGGGCAGCCTTCATTGACCTCGCACGCGCCGCATCGATCGCGCGCCCTCTCCAGAATCATCTCACCGAGTTGTTCAGCGAAGAGGGACATCGCATGCCGCTCATAGCGGCAGGCCAACTGACCCCGACCCGTTGCGACGACTTGAAGTTGTATCACTTCCGGTGTTGGCGACAGCGTGTACATGTCGTACGTCGGCGGTTCGATATGTGGTACGGCAAGCACCTTCTCGATGATAACGTCCAACTCGTTATCGCTACGCACGCACTCCTACAGCATAAAACATGTCTTACTAATCTTTACGACTACCGTCAGTCTCTAGGAACATACACTCACGCCTGGTGCGCTGTCTTGCCGCCTACAAACACACATTACAATTAGGCCGCATCTCGCTGTAGTGGTGCTTTCTACTTTTCGTCGCAGTCCATCGGTGTTTGTACGAACGCCGCCTCATACATTGCACGCACCGCATTGTCGTAGTTCAGGAGTATTCTCTCGAACGCGGCTACCTCAGCGGCGTTTTCACGTTCAAGCCGCTCCGCCATCTACAAATACACACATTATTATGATTAGTCCGCCCCTTTTTTAGCAATACGAGCCAGCAGCAAAGCATCTTTCGTCTCACTATCCGCCACTTCCCGGTCCAGCAGTGTTTGTACGAACAATGCAACCTCCGCATACCTTGCACGCATCCTCTCGTTGTTCGCTAACATGACCAACAGCACGCGACGGACCTCCTACAGAAGAAAATTGTCATGCTTTAAATAAGTTCGCCGCTTCGTACCATGCGCACCATGCCATTATATAATTTTCGGCTATCTCGGCCCGTAGGCGCGCAGCCTCGTCACTCGTCGGTTTACGCGTCAATAACGATACCAGCAGTGGGCACTCCTACACAAACAACACAAGAAACACATTAATCATCGTCGTCGTCGTCGATGTATGCGTCATCGTATCTCTTCAGCGTACGCACCGTATAAGACGGCTCGCCTTGCCACGTCGTCTTACGCACACTGAGCTCCACTCTCGTGCCAGTTAACTCCAGCACGGTATCACGCAGCTCATCCTCACTTAATTCCTCCAAGTAGTCGGCCCTGTACTCAACTAGATTAGCCATTTGCGTGTCAAACAACGTTAGCCAAAGCTCATCTTCGTCGGCTTCACCATCTCGCACCATAACACGCAACGCAAATAAATTCTTCCCCTCGCCCTGCTCACCGTGCGTTCGACATATCATAATGGCATCCTTGACTTGCCGAAACAACTTGCGCCGGCACCGGGAACATCCCCTGTACGTGCACTTGTCTTTATAAGACACAGCTTCAATACGAACTGGCGTCTTAATCTTATAGACGCCATTCTCAACGCACGCCAGCTCCCTCACACTCACCAATGTAGCGCGCGTCGATACCTCGGCGCTGCACTCTCGTTCGAGCGATGCACTCCGCACCGCCGGCTACTCCAACACCGCTTCGTCGGCACTTCGCTTACGCCCCATCGACGGCGCGAGAACCACCACGGGGCGCTAAGCAGCGGGCTGTGTCCCAGCTGCTCCGGCTGACGTCGATGCCTGCTGGCCTCCAGTCACCTTGGACGCCTGCTTGCGTATTGCCTTAAGCTTTTTCGGTGTCATCTCGGTAGCGTCGGCCATTGTTGCTGCGGAGTGGACGTCTGCTGCAGCTGAAATAGTTAGACCACTTGCGTTATACACTAATAGCAATTTTTCAATCGCTATATACCCTCACAGCATATGGCGCATGCGCACTTACGGATAACGCCCTAGTCTACGGTTCTATTACAACATTTCGCGCATGCGCTCTAACGCATAACTGACTAGTCTCGGATGTCTTTGCTTTCGGAAACAAAATGAACGGTCATGTAGTGCGTTCGTTGACAAACATTTATTACATCGAATTTCAATAATATAATGGCACTACACAAATCCCTATTCCCCACTGATCCTATACAACGCTTAAATTCATGCTTTTAGTAGTTCGTGTATTGTTTTTGAAATGGCATTGTTCTAGCTTCACATTCCGATCGCGATATGCTATCGCCCAATTAACATCACGCGCCGCAGCTGTTTTGCGTCACCATTCGGTTTCTAGTTATCCGCTTCAGGAAAAAAAATCATCGTTCGCATTAGTACATTCGTTGTCAAATGTGACTTTTACATCGATTTTCTCTAATATTAATACACCACGAGATGCCCGATCCCTAACTAATCGTATACAACGCTTCATTTCATGCATTTAGATTTCCGTTTATCGGTATCGCGCTCTCTTTGCATTCAGTGTTTTTACGTCGCTTTCGCGCATGCGCACTTAACGCATAACTGACTTCATCACGCGCCGCAGCAGTTTTGCGTCATCATTCGGCTTCTAGGTATTCGCTTTAGGAAAAAAATCAGCGGTCGCTTTAGTACATTCGTTTTCAAAATGTGACTTTTACATCGAATTTCTCTAATATTAATACACCACAAGATCCCGATCCCTAACTAATCTTATACAACGCTTCATTTCATGCATTTAGATTTTCGTTTATTGCTATTTCGATCTCTTTGCATTCAATGTTTTTACGTCACTTTCGCGCATGCGCGCTTAACGCATAAGTGACTTTAGGAAATAATGCAACGGTCGTTGCTCATTTTCATTCAATCATGACTTCCTGCACAACGTCTGCAAAAGAGCAGCGACGGCCTTCCGCGAAAGAACAGCGGTAAGTTTTATTTTATTTATTTTATTTAGTTCTTATTATTTAGTAGAGCGGTAAGTCGTCTTTTATTCTATTGGTAAGTTTTATATTCTTTATTAATTACTTTTATATTAATAATATGCTATTCTTTATTTATTACTATTCTTTATTAATTACTTTTATATTAATAACAGTGATTTAGTTCTTGGGAACCTCCTCATTATTCATATGCAAAAACAGCGGTAAGTTTTATTTTATTTTATTTATTTTTATTTATTTTATTTAGTTCTTATTATTTAGTACAGCGGTAAGTCGTTTTTTATCCTATCGGTAAGTTTTATATTCTTTATTAATTACTTTTATATTATTTATATGCTATTGTTTATTAATTACTATTTTTTATTAATTACTTTTATATTAATAACAGTGATTTAGTTCTTGGGAACCTCCTCATTATTCAAATGCATTATTCATATTTCACAGAATCCACCTGCCTCGACGTGGAAAAGACATCCACCTGCCTACACGAGAAACTGTATGCAACAAGCCTGTATGTCGTGTGCACCCGTTACCGCGTAGCCTGCCACCGACGACTGTCATCCCAGCCGACTTCCAGGCACCTGACAGCAGCTCCTCAGACGACGATGACTATGGTGGACTCACCTCTTCATTCAACGTACGGGGGGCTAGCGGGCTGTGGCATTCTCCGATCCCCGCAGACGAGCTGTATGAACGTCGCGGATTTAACGCGCCGTTAATACCGGCCGGCCGTTCAACGAAGATACAGCGGCAGTTTGACGCTGATAATTCCCGCGCCGCACGTCTCCTGCAGCTCAGCCAGCTCGGTCGCGCGAACATTACGCAGGCCTGGCCGCGCTCCATTGGGTCGTTCTCACGCCACCGTGAATTCTTATGTAATAAAAATAATATATTACTTACACCGTTTTGCTTTCATTCGTCTATCCACCGCACATAACCATCCTGCCTTAACAGGCCGCTGAGTACAGATTTTAAACGTTTCATCGCTGAATGCATGCATGCAATTCGTTTCAGTTTGACAACGCCAACTACGCTGTACGGCTGAAATTAAAGCCGTTACAGCTCCGGCTAAGCCGCACGGCTATATTTAGACACCCACAACTAGGCCGCCAGATCATAGGCCACAGCTGCTGGCTGCTGCTACATAGGGTACAGCGGGGTTATTCTCACACAATGGGTTTAGAGCGCCGTTATAACCCCAGTGGTTTTAGCTATAACCGTTGTGGTTATATATATATATATATATATATATATTACGTAAGCACAACGGTCGCTAGGGACGCTATATAATTGCTTACGTAAGCACAACGGTAGGTCCTACGTTTCTCACTAGGGGGAAAGTACTAAAATAGTCACTGGGATAACCGCTAGGTGGTGGCACCTCAAGGGAAGGGTAATCAATCAAAAGTGACAGGTCATCAATCACGTTTTTTATAAGTAGGTTCCCGAAAACGTTTAGTGTCACCAAAACCCTTTGATCTTTTTTTTATAAGTAGGTTCCCGAAAAAGATAAGGACGTTTTTTATGCATAGAGCTAGGCCTAAAAGGGGGCGGGGCGAGCCGTTGCCTCGTCTATATACTACTGCCACGGTATTCCTTTCGCAAGGAGAAGGAGTCTATAGGTGTCTTAATTCCCCGTCAACAAAGTCTTCTGATACTAGAGGGTTAGACGTCACCAGTTCACTGCACTACGGCTAACCCACACACAGTTTGGTTAGCCAACCGTCTAAAGCTTCATTCCAAACATAAAATAATTGTCAAACACGAAATAATTGTAGACCTCTATTCAATGATCAAAAAGATCCCCGTGAGAATTTTGTGGTGAAAGCAAACCGGCAGTGTAGCTGGCTAAATTAAGGGGACCCAAAAGAACGAAGAAAACACCTGTCGGCAGTCTGAAAATCTGTTCAGTCATTTTTAGGCGTGGGAAACACTCCACCTACAGAGGATATATTTTAATTTAGGTAACTAATAAAACATAATTTTCCCGTGAGAAAGAGTACACAATGTATGGAAAGTTGTTCACTCAGGTCAGCCGTTGACATGCATGATAATAAACAAAATGGCTGCCGCATCGGGAAAACAGCATACTTTGCGTACTGTCTCCTGTCACTTTCAAAGCATATAAGATCACGATTCCTTCTACATAATATCTAGTCTATAAGATGTTATGTAACTATAAACGCAAATTTTAATTATTTATATGTTATATACTTTATTTTTAATAAATATAAATTGTACAAAAATCTACGTTTTTCGTTAGAAATACCTAAATCACAAACGAATTGTGCATCTTATTAAACACTTCTCTGTGTAGTTTATGGAGAACATAATTTAGAAATAAGAAAATAACGTTCTATACATGATTGTCCTGGCTTCAACGTTAACTAAGATATTTTGAACGCAAATCCAACACATTCCCTTTTCTGTAAATGGCCGCCAAAGATAGAACAACGGCAGAATTATTACTTGATAGACGCATGAATTGCCCAAGAATAAATGTGACTTCGGTGTATGCCATTGTTATAAAACTAAACTTTCTTGACAGAAAACACAAATCTGTTGGAATATGAGGAAATTAATTTTTTGTAAATGTTTAAAAAAATTGCAATTTACATGTACGCCTAGTGTTTTCCCATAATAGCTCGTGCTACGATGAACAATCAAACGAGACAGTGTCCACTCGTTATTACATATGACATTATTTTAGTTATTTTTACTGTGTATCAAACAATTGATGCTCCCGCGAGTCTGCCTAAGTTCCGTTTTAACTGTAATCACATTTGACAACATGGTCGTTAATAAAACACGTTAAAATACATCACAGTGTTCTAGAATGCAAACCTACCAACCCAGCATCAAATTCGTAATTTAAACAAGAACGAATTTGAATCTCTTTAAACTAAATAATAATTTTGTTATAATAATGATGTATTCATGAAGCCGACCGTGACAATGTGCCGTCCCCAAGCATTGAGATCTCCGTACTGATCTCCGCAAGCGAACGAAGAATCTGCCATTATACTCGTACTGATGCGCATTTCATTATTACTAGACCATTGCTCAATGATGTCAGCAGATTCCTGTATGCCAGATATAATTCTTTGGTTACACATTTCAAATATCGTGCTAGCATCTACATATTTATAAATTGAACACAGTGTATGTAAATCGTTGATATTAACCAAAAAACGTTTTGGTTCAGACAAGGTCTAAGATTAGATTGGGCGTGGCTTTTTGACATTTGGAGCTCTGCGTTGGGAGTATATAGACAGCGGCAGTTGTGAGGTGCAGCCCGGCGAGGACAGGAGGGAGTTGGAGGCCTGGAGTGAAGCCGCGGAGTTGGCTAGCAGGGTCATTGGTCGAGGGGGTAGCAGCACAGATGGCTGCTACACACTGTTTGGAACTAGGCACGGACGGGGAGCTGCAGAACGACGTGGGGTCGTTTGGAGTATAGTTGAATAAAACGTGTTGATTCCACACCCCGGAGTGGAGTGGCCCTCATAAGTGTTGTGTTTCTCTGTAAATGCAACGAACCCGGGATGTCGTTACGCTGGTGTCAGGAGTGGGATAGATGGCAAAGACACAGGCGCGGGCAGGCACAGAGACGGCGGAGGCATCAAAAGAGGAAGCGGTGATGGGCCTACTACAAAGGATTTGCGAAAGTGAGAAGTCGGGGACGAGCAGAGGAAAGCCGTGGTAGAGCAGAGAGAAGATCGAGTAGGCATATTTCCCATAAACATCCATCACTTCTGAGCCAGATAAACAACTGCTGTTGAATTTGAATTCGGAAGACAAGGAGGTTGGGTAATTTTGGAAAGGGGGATTCCGTTGACGATTTTTAGCGGCGCCGATAAACGTTTTTTTCTCCAAAATCACGACTTAAGATAATGATAGAATAATAAACTGATATAGCGTGTACATGCCAAGGAATCTGCGCTCAGAAGAATCCATTAGGCAAAATCGTGAACAGGGACGAGCAAGGGTCGCCATTACATCGAGGACCGCCGAAGGTAAAATAATTGTAAAGCTTCACGGATTTGCGAAACTACTTCCCTCCAAGCGGAATTAGACCCCCGCAAGTATCCAACAGGAGCGCCGGCAGTAAACTCGTGCATGCAAATTTGATTTTTTATTAAACAAACTCAATTATTATATATGATAATTCCAAGTTCCAATAAAGTAACAACTAGCTGGAAACTGCATCTGCTTAACATATAGGTGGTTGCGCCTATGTGGCTGCACCTTGTTAGAGCTCAATAACGTTGCGATGTTTTATAATTGGTGGTTGTTGGTCATCGATACTGTTTACGAGACGTGATTGCGAATATACGTGGACTTCAATTCGACGGACAATTTTATATAAGTACGACAAATATGTGAGTTTTAAGCCGTTTTTATGAAATCGTATTGTTGAACTGGTGGTGATCAGTCAGGCTTGACGACAACCAGAACCAGAGACCCGTCCAACCAGCCGACAGATCAGTCGTCCAGCTTGACTAGCAGCGACAATTGACTGTATCTGGTCAAGTATGACAGAACAAGACCAAGCCTTCTCCACCTACACTCAACTGATTGAAGGCAGACATTCCAACAAGTCAGGCTTGGATGCCAGTACGTGGACACTGTTGTGTAAACTTGACATTGCTGTAAGACTTCCTATACTGAGCGGGGCTGCGTAGTGGACGTAAACAACACCGAATATCTATTGCGGCAGCAGTGACAACAGCGGCACCAGCAGCGGCACCGACAGCGGCTGCAGCAGCGACAGCAGCGGCTCCAGCGGCGGCAGCAGCGATAGCAGCGGCAGCAGCAGCGAAAGCCACAACAACAGCGGCTGCAGCATCGACAGCAGCGGCTCTAGCGGCGGCAGCAACGACTGCAGCGGTACCAGCAGCGGCAGCAGCGACAGTAGCTGTACCAGTAGCGGCAGCAGCGGCAGCAGCGGCAGCAGCTGCGACAGTAGCGGCACCAGCGGGGTCAGCTCAATTTTGTGCCATCAATGCACAATATATTCGTAATAAGACAAGTGAATTCACAAAGTTTGTAATTGAGAACCACCTGGACATAATTGTTATATGCAAAACGTGGCTTAAAAAGAAGATGATGTGATTATCGGTGACATAACGCCAGCTGGATATTGTCTCAAACAAATTCCCCGCTCGGCACCAAAGCGAGGCGGAGGCATCGCCTTAATGTACAGGACAGGATTTAATGTGCGTTTCGGAGACACAGGCCTGTCACTAAAATCATTTGAGTTCCTGTCAGCTGAATTCATCACCCCAACTGTATCCATACGCTTGGTCACCCTCTACCGTCTACAACAGAAATCCACCAGCTGTTCCTTCAGTCTTCAGTCAGTGTCTAAGCAAGATATACAGAAGATACTCTCAAAGTCGCCAGAAACAACCTGTGACTTGGATCCAATTCCATCTTCTCTACTGAAGAAGTGTGCCGATGCCGTATTGCCAGCGATGACACACATTATCAACAATTCAATGAACTCGGGCGAGATTCCCCCTCTCTTAAAGCTGCGCAGATCCGACCTGTGTTGAAGAAGGCAAACTTGGACTCAACTGTGATGACCAACTATCGCCCTATATCAAACTTAAGTTTCCTCAGTAAGACACTGGAGCGAGTGGTAGCCAAACAACTGTCTTCATTCCTAGCCGACAATAATCTTATGGCTGAATACCAGTCAGCCTATCGTGCACACCACAGCGTAGAAACTGCAATGGTAAACGTTCACAATAATCCACTGCAGGCCATGAACTACGGCAAAATTACCCTTCTTGTGTTACTCAACCTGTCCGCAGCTTTTGACACTGTCGACCATTCCTACTAGAGCGACAGAACCTGCTGTGTGCGCATTGACAATGTAACATCGGATACATCGCAACTAACATACGGACTCCCGCAAGACTCTGTCCTAGAGCCAATACTTTTCTCAATGTATACGATACCCATTGCTGATATCATCAGGAAGCATGGCCTCAATTATCATTGCTTCGCGAACGATACGCAAATATACCTCTCAGCCGATCCCACACAGTCAAAAATTAATGATGCAATACAGCAAATTGAATCCTGTCTTGACGAGCTACGTCAATGGATGTCGCAGAACTTCCTTAAGCTGAATGATGGAAAGACAGAATTCATTGTCGTCGGATCCAAACAACAGAGATCAAAGGTCAGCATCACACAGATCAGAGTGGGCGACACCATGGTTACTCCTTCGGACAGCGTCAGGAATCTCGCCGCTGTATCCAGAGCCGTCTGTCTGTCAATTAGAAATACTGGCCTGATTCCTAAGCATATCAAGCAGCCGGTTGTGGAACTACTTACTCACGCTCTCATTACTTCTAGACTGGACATCGGCAACGCACTGCTTCACGGCCTGAACAAATCACAACCACAACGACTCCAGCGACTACAAAACATTGCTGCCAGACTGGTCACTCTCTCCAGGAAATTCACACACATCACACCTATCCTCAAACAACTATATTGGCTGCCAATCGAACAGAGGGTCATATACAAGATATCCACACTTGTATTCAAAACAATCCACCGTGTCTCTCCTACCTACTTGTGCAACCTCGTCAAACAGTATGTGCCATCTCGTGAAAATCTGCGCTCTGCAAACAAGTTACTTCTAGTAAAACACAAACCGAAAAACTCGCGGGGAGCACGATCGTTTATAATATCCGCAGCAAAGATCTGGAATGCGCCTCCAAACAATGGTACAGCTACTACAACAATCAACACCTTAAAAAAAACACCTCTTTAAAATATACTTAGAGTAAGACATGATGTGAACGTGTGGACATTTCCTGGACATTGTATAATAATGATCTTATACTATTTATGAATATACTTTTATTGTATTTATTATTTATTATATTACTTATAATATCGTAACATTTATTGTGTATACTAGACATACATTTTTAGAAAGGTTGTATTAACGAGTCTACATTACATTGATAACGATATTCATTATTGATTTTATGATGTAAAATTAATGTACTCATTTTATAATGTCTACAACGCTGCTCTTGTTATATTTTAGAATAGTGCTTTTACAATTCAAAAAATTACTACTTTAAAGTCACCAATGGTCAAATACTGTGCAAGCGCCACGAGCGCCTCTACGGCGGATACCGGCGCTATATAAGTCTTCATTATTATTATTATTATTAACTGACACATATCAGGCTATCACCCAACAACAACATCATTCAGTCAATTCACTTTCCCCGGTCGTTACTATATATCAAAACGTCAGGAATTAAGCTAAGAATGTGTTTTACGTTATTCAGGCACACCATAAAGCAGCCAGTTTCCATTGTCGGGTTGATGTATTACGCAGGAGCGTGTCTTGGTCAGGGGAGGCGCAGCCATCTATCACACCTTCATGAAGCTCATCAAACACCCCTACTCCTGCTGCTGCGTTCGCTCCACGGTCCCTGGTTCCGCGCTTTATACGTAATGGCCTTTATACAAGACTCATTTATTTCGAATAGCAAAATTGCCCGTCACCTGACGGGATGCCTTGGTAGATGACAGTGGGGCGGGCGGGCGGGCGGGCGGGCGGGCGGGCGGGCGGGCGGGCGGGCGGGCGGGCGGGCGGGCGGGCGGGCGGGCGGGCGGGCGGGCGGGCGGGCACACACACACACATTTACACACACGCACACAAGACGTCACTCACTCACTCACTCACTCACTCACTCACTCACTCGCTCGCTCGCTCGCGCACGCGCGCGCACACACACACACACACACACGTAAACACACACACACATGTGCCCCAGCTCAACACACACACTCACACGCGCGCACACACATGCACGCACGCCCTCACGCACACGCACGCGCACGCACACATATCATGTACCGTACTCTGACTTTTCAATGTTAGACATTTTTTATTGAGCGACGGCGTTCATTCGTCATTTACGTTAGCTGTGCCTCTTTTATGAAGAGGCCATTGATACAGGTAGGTAGTCTCAACGTCGATTGGTGCGTGTTTGTAGCTGTCACACTTTTATGAAGGGGCCATTGACACAGGTGGTCTCAGAGTCGATTGGTGCAGAGGTCGTTGACACAGGTAGTCTCAGTGTCGGCTGGTGTGTGTTTGTCATAACTCCAGCAAGCGATACCTCGGCACCAAGATGACATCGGCGGCAGTCGAACCCCAGGGGTAAGTTTTAGATTTCATTATACTTTTTTACATTTGCTACTGTACTATCGTCCTGCTAAGTATAACGTTTTAGAGTTCACAAAGGCACAGCACATTTTAACTATTTTTTATGTAGCCACAATTAAAACACAGACTAGTATATTCTACGTATCTGACTTATCATATTTGAAGAACCATGGTTTGGCTGTATCGATGTGAACTTATTCACCAATGTCAAACAGAACCCCCATCAGCAGGTTGTGACAGATGTTACTGATGCGGCAGTTCAATATGCCGAGGAATGCATCGAGGCGTGTATCTTCAACCACCCAGAATTTAACGAAATCCACGAAAGCAGCGGCGAGTCTACGGGATATGAACATATTGTAAACCACAGTATCCCGTTGAAGAACACGCCCCGAATATCGATGAGACTTCTGTACCTAACATGGCCGTGGAAGAGATGTGTGACAAAACGGACTTGAAATATTCACAGTGACACATGACATTAACTTCAAATAACCCTATCTATGGGCGTGGTTTATTTTCAGAGTTTTCCTTCTCTAGAGTTAGTGAGTCCTCCACAGATCATACATTTACCCTTTGCGTTGTATCTTTTAGTTGCCCTGGCATAGACACCAGATAGAAGAAGCGATCAACGGCTTATAATTGTCCTCTTGGTTGGCAAGTCAGGGGTGATGCAAATATGGTGAATCTAGCGAAAGATACAGGCAACGTAAGATGATCACAACTGCCAAGTTTCGTAACTGCGGTCGGTACCAGGACTTGAACCCCGATTCTGTTTATATAAAGTGCGGCGCTCGACTACCGCACCCATATAGAGATGTTGTAAGTGGACATATGTTGTTCTCCAGCAAACCGAAGAACTAGGGGAAAGTCTGGATCATCATTCTAAAACGTCCCTGAAGAAACCACTCAAGTGAAAGACATTAAGCTCGCATGGAGAATTAATGTGAAGGAAACGTTTGCGATTGGCGCTAGTGAGAAAGAAACTGTGGCCTTAGTTAAAATAGAGGAAAACGTTGGCTAATATAACAAACCTGAACGTGCAAGATGGTCCATTCACGAACTATACTTGGATTTATCTGTACACAGAACATTTTGGTTTATACAATTATACCTTATGGAAAAATTATTTTTATATTTAAATAAGTACACCTTATACGGTATATTTAATTTCGTTATAATATACACATTCTACATGAAGGCAGCTGCAAAAAGCATTTTCTCTCGAGACGTAAGTTGGCCACTACTTCAATATATACACATTACAACACACGCATCCACGCGTGCGTGCGTGTATGCATGCGTGTGGCGTATGTATAGTCAATGCATTATATGCTGAGGTCCATTAATTTTGTTGTTTCATTAATTGATCCAATCAATTCCTTATTATTTGTCCACACTATGTCCGTATTCGTTGGGTCACCTCAGAAGATTTAAGCTGTCGTCATTCATCATGTTATGACTTGTGTCGTGTTGCCAAATTACTTTGACAACTGGACGACACGCATCGTATGTTTGTAGTTTCACTGACACCGAGGGCACAAAGCGGTCATGGTGTGGAAGACGCACGGTGTTCGAGCGTCGACTTATCATGCTTCTTGCCGTCTTTCTCGTTGTTACCGTCATCTTGATAATCGTCGTGGCAGTTAATTCAGTACCTCGTGAGTAAACACAATTATGTCCTTTGAAATCAGGAATGTTTGGTTAGTTGGTTGGTTGCGGGTGGACAGAGGACGGATACAACGTTTTCTTTTTGTTATTGAGGCAAACACTAAATGATGACTTTGTGTTTATCTTGAAGAAGATGTACACCATTAAAGTCGATTGTGATGATAAAATTCAGTATTATATATATATATATATTATATATATATATATATATATATATATAAATATGGGCCAATGTCCCAAGAATTGTACAATTGGTAAAAGGCATGTCTTTTGTTTCTCACACCGTGAATTATAAAGTCAGGCTTACGAAAATTTCACCAAAGATTGGACCCAGTAAGAGCTTTCAGGACATGTATAGTTTGGCAAAACGTGGGCATAAGGAGCCAAAAACGGCCAAAATGGCATGTCCAATTGACCTTTCCTAATTTGGAACCACTACCATTCAAAAGCAGTGCTATATTTTCTGATTTTCTGATTACACAGTGCAAATGGGGTACATTTTGGGAATGCACATAAACAAAATCATGTTTATAAAATTATAAATAAAAACATTACAATGTGTTTTCTATAATGACCATTTTTTGCGTGTCCAGCGTCATCGGTTTAGATTGGTCCATTACATTAATTTACGATTGCTAATGTAGGGCATTTCAAAATGTATTATTTTAAGTTATTTAAGTTAACGAAGGAATCCTGAAAAAAATTGTGAGACTAAATCTAAATTTGAGGAAAATATAGCACATTAAAGTTAAATTAAATGTATTAGACATTAAATGTAGCGTGGCGTTTTAAGTGCATGTCCAGCGTCATCGACGGGAAAGGCTACCTACAAAAACCTAGAAAACGTGTAAACTCTTTCATGCCTACCATCTAGGTACCCCTGCTTTAACTCCCCCGATGGCACTACCAATAGTTACGATATTTCTCGGTCCAAGGAAGAAAAACCGAAATGGTGGCGTGTCCAGCGTCATCGCGTGTCCAGCGTCATCAAAACGAAAACTGAAAAAACACCGCTCAGAGCGCATATATATCTAGAACCAGAGTAATTAAGATGGTCAATGCATCAGAGGCTGACGTCTCCATGCAGACAAAAGTTTTTCCGACTCTTAGACGACATATTTTACGAGCAATAGACCGATGTTTACTCAGTTTAGATTAAATTGTTCCAGAAACGAACGTGGATACAGTAAATAAAAACGCAATAGTATTGACAGCGATATTATTCTTACAAGTGATATGTGGACACATCAATAAGCAAAAATAATGACGTTGATATGCGAGTAAACTGACCTGCGAGATCCCCAGATTTCTAAGCTGCTTGATGACGCTGGACACGCCAAATTGACTAAAATATATATCGGTGCCGTTATTAGAAATGGTACCCTAATTTACGGTCTTGGTGTGTTAGGACCATGTTGCTCTTCCCGTAAACGAAAGCAATTGATACATAGTTTTGTAAGAAATTGAATGTTTGCAAACACAATGTGGAGACACGGTCATTCGCAGGTTACTGGCAAAACGTTAACGTCTTTATGCCTAATTTACTTCATGTAAGAGCTCGCAGTTTACATTTGGAAAAAAGATAAGAAAGCTAGCATACCAGTAGAACAAAATTTGGGCGAACTTGATAGATATGTTTGGAGAAATACAGACATTACACTTGGTGATGACGTTGGACACGTGATGACGCTGGACACGCAGTTATGGGAAGGCGGCGTGTTCCTGCATGCAATTTTACTAATAACTATACCAAATAGTCATTACATTTACATTACAAAACTACAACATGCTATTTCTAAGGCAACGGAACCTGGGGGAGGGTTGGGGCGAGCCCCAAATATTTTGGTGGGGGATTAGCCCCCTATATTTCAGGAAAGGGTGCATTTTGTTTTTTATTAAGTGTGAATGCGACTGCAGTTTAAGTAATTGGTGAGCGTCAATTCAAGGGGGAGAGGTGGAATTGGAGGTTTTTGGAAAGCCTAGGTGGTACAGTTGGATGTTTCTGGATGCAACTGGAGAGTCTTGGACAACTTCAAAGGGGATGCAACAGGACATTTTTGAGAGTTTCAAAAGGGATGGGTGCAATTTGATGTTTTTGGCAAGCCTCAAGCGGACCTCATCTCCCGAATATTCTCCACGTTCCGACGCCAATGCATTTATTGGCTGTGACATCACGGACATTTTGCTATTCGCCTCACCCTTCATAATGCATGCTATAAATATTTACATGTTGCATTCATAGCAAATAGTTATATCGTCATATGAAATGTAAGTATGAAGAAAATGTACTTCAAATACATCCACAAATGCCACAAGGATTATGAGCCGGCGCAACAAATTATGTTATTACACCATCTGCTGAACACATTCACAGGAACAATGAAGTCATGTATAGTTACACGCAAGCCACTGCTTTGGGCAAGGAGATTGAGAAGCTGCAACAACATGCCTGGGAGAATCAGTTATGTTGCAATACTTGCAATCTGGTAGAAGGTGCAGGAGATTATAAAAAATTATATAACTTCCACAATGAACGTTCCACCAAACTTTAGTATGCTTACGCCGTACCGACGTTATTCTGACGAATGACGCACTGAGCCCTTAAAAGCATGACGTGAGAAAGGCCCATCCTGCCTTTGCATGTTGCACTTTTATTAGCATTGTAAACCATTCTCGTCGAGTCATACGTTGCGTGAGTGCATTCATTATGACAACTGTGTTGAGAAATACTGTTATGCAAAAGGTTTTGCTTGTTCCTTCCCTCCAGAGCTACTTGCAGGGTAATAACGAACAAACAGTAAAGTCTTGTTTTTTGTTAGACAGTGTGTCTCAACTCATTTAAGTGACAACACGATTATGAAAAATGCTCGTACGTATGTTCCATAATTACAACCAAATTCAGATTAAACGCTGTTGACTATAACAAATTGTATCATTATAATTGTTTTGCTTATTTAATGCTTATTTAATGGGCAGTGTATATTATTACAAGTTAGATATATATATATATATATATATATATATATATATATATATATAATATGATGTGTTGTTTTGATGCTACGTTTTTGTGTCAGAAGGCTGATATTGATGTGCCATGCACTGCCACAACAAACCACCCACTAAAATGTATGATAAGTCATTGATTGATTCTATGTTGTGCTGTGAATGTGAATCAATGAACAATATCTACATACGAAAACATGATCGGCAAATTATAATCTTTTGATAAATATTTATTGTAGAAATATACATCATTACACAAATTAGACAATAATTATGTGCATTGCATATGCTAACAAGTCCGGACGTGTCGTGTAAACATGCGTATCAAGAAGAGTTTAAATAGATGACCACTTTAACAGTTTGGAAACAACCACGGTAAGTAAGTAGCGACAAACCAGATGACAAGTAGGGCCAACATAAAGCGGATACACAAGTGGTTGAGGAATGTCTGCCAAGGTAGTCCTACCTAAATACCCATCAGTAAGGATATGGTTATATTACGTGAGCATGTGACACGTGTGACAAATCAATGTCAACGGATCCAAAAATGCTAGATTCACACTGATATATATATATATATATATATATATATATAATTACATATCTACTGGTGATATGTAATAGGCACAGCTTCAAATAAAATCGGAAAAGTCGCACGTGCATGCCTAGATCCCTTCAAAAATGCATCCACGTAATTATATTTATTCAATTGTAAGGAAAACCAGGGTCCTTTGAGTTAGTTCTGCCCAACCCGGGTCCAGCGTCATCGCAAAGTGTCCAGCGTCATCCGTTGTTAGTAGTCAAGTATGGCCTATTTCGGGGTGTTATTTGTTGATTTTGTGTCTTTAATATCATGATTGGACAATGTTTTATAAACACCAGCATCGATACAGTAGTTTGGTGGACATTGGCTAACCGACAAACATGTTGTGGATCAGATTATTAAACAACATACGAAAATAATTATGAAATGAAAAACCATTTAAGGAAGCGAAATAATAAAAAACAATACAAACTCCATACCTGTGTACAGTTGCATACCATGTCATGTTTTAATACGTTTTCCTAAATATTTTACTTGTTTTCGATGACGAATAATGGCACTATTTAACAATAGCTGTATTGCGTGTCCAGCGTCATCAAGGTATGTTCATTGATTAGTTCACACCTCACCTAGTTCCAATCCGCAGACACATATGACATTTAGCATAGCCAAAGATAACTGATCAATGTTACTAATTATGTTTCAGTTATACTTCCAAACACGTTTCTGAAAGAGCTGTAGTAATTGAAAATAGGCCTTTCTAGGAAACAACACAGTGCTATAATATTCACCAAAGTATCCATGAGGGAAATACAATGTTTCCAAGTCAAATGCTATCTTATACCTCTTGATAGTTATTAAATGGCCTATAATTTGATACTAGACGATTCAAACAGATTTTTCCGTTTACATGTAATTTAAAATGCCCAAATTGTATGTAGTACAGTAATTTTTCATCGATGACGCTGGACACACGATGACTTCAAGTAGCTGTCATAACAAAAGTAACTCTTATTACATTGAATTATTTATGGAAAATATGCATCTTTATATGTACAATAAGAAAATATAACTTAATTGCTTAGAATCAAACGTTTATTTTTGGACGTACAAAATCCCATTTGTACACTTTTTGGGACATTGGCTCATATAGACAGTATATATATATATATATATATATATATATATATATATATAGAGAGAGAGAGAGAGAGAGAGAGAGAGAGAGAGAGAGAGAGAGAGAGAGAGAGAGAGAGGCCGATGTGCGAACATAATATCAGTGTTGCCCTGTGAGTGTCAAGGAATGTTCTCCACAAGAAAGCAACAGTTCAGGTAAGGTTAGCAGTTCTCTATATTTTATATTATATGACTGCCTTATTACATGATGTCGCTCTACTGGTATTACGTACATCTTTAAAGAAATCTTCGTTTTTAATATACGTGCAGGTGCCAAAATCGTGTTAAAGATGCGTTTCACATTACATGGTGTTGTCTGGTTGTATGCTCGTCGGTAGCTGTTGTCTGGTCTGTGTGCTCGATCATGATGTTAATGGGAGGCAAATATCAATGCTTCAATTATTTTGTTTGTGCAGTTTTGAAATGTAAACACCCCTACGGCAACAGTTAATTATTTCTGTAGGATTGGATCCGTGTATAGAATGTCATTATTACATGTCACTAGAACGCTGTGCAGCTCTACAGACCGCCTTCCAACCGGTGGCTGTGGTGACTAAGGCTCCTTCGGCGCTAGCACACAATCTTATGGTCGTTTAAATTTACTACTTTCTTATTGCACTACTGGTTGAAAAAAGATAAGGGGTGAATTGGTATACCAGAACACAGTCAAAGGAAGAGACGTGTGACGTGGGTTCGTTGAACAACAAATCCGGGTTCATTCACGGCCTTCACAATGGTGTTACCAAACTGGCCGAGTTACTAATAAGTGCACTTAAATACATTTGAATGGAAATGTTTCACTTCATTCAAATGCAAATCCAGTGTTATTGCAATTGCAATTTTTAGGACTGCTTGCAAGATAAACGTTTTAGGATTACCTTCTAAACCACATGCATACATGCTGTGCAAGATATGTAGCAAAAGTAACCTTTTGAAGTAAACTGTATATCACAAAGATTAGAAACATTTACTTTACTAATCAAATCGAGTATTGTTGTAGTCGGAGAATGTATACACAATTAAAAGGGATAAAACACTAAGCAACAACTACCTGGTCTTGTAGCTTGTCCGTGCCATGTGTTTGGTGGACTAACGGTCACAATGTACCTGGTCGTGTAGCTTGTCCGTGTCATGTGTCTGTTGGACAGCGGTTACAATGTACCTGGTCTTGTAGCTTGTCCGTGCCATGTGTCTGGTGGACTAGCGGTGACAATGTACCTGATCATGTAGCTTGTCCGTGCCATGTGTTTGTTGGACTGCGGTGACAATGTAGCTGGTCTTGTAGCTTGTCCGTGCCATGTGCCTGTTGGACAGCGGTAACCGTTTCTCTAAGGTAGTGAGCTCATAAAAGGAAATCCGTCAATAAGCAGAATACTTTGCAAAATGTAAAAATAAATTCAAAATCCCCTGCCGTGTCATTTAGGACACTATTATGACAGACCAGCGAAAGTGTCCTAATGGCATGTCTTGGTGTTGACACGTTTCGGTAAATCAATGTTAAAGACAGAAATCAAGTTTAAAGAACAAAATCTGGCTAATGAACGCATACTAGTGTTAGTGAAACGGTGTCCTCCTGCAACATTTCAGTCTCGTCGGTTTTGTAACTACAGTTATTGTAAAAATGTCTTGACGTTTCTAACTAAGAATATAATGTTATGTTATTGCAACATATGATGTAGATGTGTATCGTTTTGTTGGATGACCCACACCAAGTTTATGGTTGTGCAGGTCAACAGTCCCGACAACAACACCGACAAAATCCGGATGGCCCGAAGACATGCCTCACACAGCATTGCATTTCAACAGGTACGTGGCGGGGTACCGTTTGAAGCTTGTCAGTTAAATCGCCGTCATGCAGGGTGACGTTTCAAGTATTTGGTTCAAACGCTGCACAACAACGATAAAAGTGACATAGTAGAAAGGTTCTACAGTGCAATGTCGTCAGCGGGTGCTAAAATGAACTGTGCGGGTGTCTGTGTTTACATAAGTCAACCGAGACAACCATAGTAACTACCCACCGACCAAACCAGCACAGACACCCACACGCACTTACACCCCCATTACTTACTTACTTAGTCCCTTGACCGACTTGGTCGTCGGGGGGCGGGGACAAAAGTGACGATGTAGCTGTGGTGTTCCGCCATTCCTGTCTGTCAGTGATGAGGAGCTCTGGCACAGAGATGGCCGTCCATTCCGTAACATTGTCCATCCAGCTCTTCCTCTGACGTCCACGTCGACGTCTTCCCTCTAGGGTGCCCTGCAGGAGCGTGACGTGTTACGTCCAAACCATGTCAGTTTCCTTCTCTTAGTTGTCAGTAGAGATTCTTATAGGCTCACCAGGGATGTGACTTTTCTCCGCTCATACTCATTGGTCTTATGCTCCATGAAGGAGATGCCTAGCATCTTCCTCAAGCACTTGGTCTCGAATGCTTTGATCTTTTCTCATCATTAGCAAGGAGTGTCCACGTCTCACATCCGTATAGAAAGATGGATAGTACAAGTGATCTGAACAGGCTTGGTTGTGAAGCGGCTATTACTACTTCTCCAGATCCTCTCCAAACTTGCCATGCCTGCCGTTGCTGAGGCGTCCTGAGACGTATTTCTGTGGTGCAGTTACAATCCTTCGACAAGGCCTTTCCTAGATATTTAAAGCTGCTGACTTCATCTATCTTTCCCCCATTCATGATAATATCTGCTCTGATGTTGCTTTGCTGTTAACCATGACTTTGCTCTTCTCCGTGCTGACCTCCATGCCCACATACGCACTCACACACACACACACACACACACACACACACACACACACACACACACACACACAAACACACACACACACACACACACACACACACACCCACACCCACCCAAACACCCCCCCACTCATACACACACCCACACACATAAACACACACACTCACACCCCACCCACACACCCCACACACACCTACACACCCACACCCCCACACCCCCCCCCCACACACACATACACACACACACACACACACACACACACACTCACAGCTAGTGACATGAACGACATGGTTGATTTTGAAATCAGCCTGGCGAACGTATGTTTAATTAATTATGAACACATAAACACACATGCACGCACGCACGCACGTACGCACGCACGCACACACACACACACACACACACACACACACACACACGCACACACTTGTGCGTCCTTTGTCTTCAATAGCGGCGGGGATGCTGGCGGCAATGAACACGTCAGCCGACCCTTGCAATGACTTCTACGACTACGCCTGTGGCATGTGGAGCGTTAAGAATGTCATGCCAAGCAACGAAGCCTCCTACTCGGTCTTATGTAAGCTTGATAAAGAAGTCACAGTCAAGGTTAAAGGCAAGTAGGTTTACTTAATTCCGCTTATGTGGCGTAATTGGGACAAGCCAGTCAGTGCATATGTTCTCGATAAAACTCATATACCTTACCTAGTATATTAACTCCGTATTAATGTCCCCAGCGGTGAGCTAAAGTACTAGAAGTTGATTAGTATTCTGACAGTCCAGTATACAACAAGAACGCGATTATGATCTAGCTAGACATCAGCTCTAAAGCAGGGAATGCTTGCACGCATGTGGTTCAAAAATAAAAGGCTAGGACCGCAATGGTACACGTATGTTCACTCCACAAATGTTGTACAGTGTATTCGGACTAGTCAGTTGGTGAATGTCTCGATTTTAAATAATGATGCATAAACTGTTACGTTTAGTCAGGAAAGTGTGATACAAAAAAATAGTATAGCAGTGTTCCACTTTGGCTACCGCTTTTTCATGGTAAGGATTAGTCTTACATTGTCAATATATTAATTGGCAAATACCCGAAAATCGTTACATCGGTGTTTGCAGTAACACTGCAAGAACGTTATATGTGTTTGCCTATTCTCGTTTTTAAAATGCTCACCGTGGCTTCAGACACAACTGTTTTGGAAAGATCGTTCCAGTTCTTTATAGTTCTGTTGACGTAAACCAGTGTCCTGATCGGCACCTGAATAAATCGCTCACTACGGCCACGCGTGTTGTTGACTGAGCGAACAGTGTAGTGTGTCAAAGGAAGAGCTGTCTCTGCGTGCAAGGATTCATCTTCATTAATGTTACACTGCTTTTCCGACTGTTGTTAGTCATTACAATTGTTGTTAGTCATTACAATTGTTGTTAGTCATTACAATTGTTGTCGCTCGGCGCTGTACGTTCTCTAGTTCTTTTATATTTATGTTTGTATACGGGTCCCAAGTGGCGCTCGCACATTCGATATTTTGATGAATTAGGGTGAACTGTATAGACCTATTTGTATCTGTATATTTAACAAATATGTTAGTAAATGCATTCCTAAGTGTGTACGTAATAAAATATGATCTACTGGATGTGTCAATCTGTTGTAAACACTCACCTCCAATAATATCCAGACATCTGCGAAAAACATACTGTTGCCACGTTATTATTAGAGTCACAAATATGAGAGACGCAACAGCAATACATTGTCGCTAGTATTGACGTTTCGTTTGTTAGCATGCGAAAAGATAACGCATCTACTGCTACTTGAAACCTGACAATCCTTGACATGGCAACTTTGGAACTTGCCAGGAAGATAATACGGCTTTGCGAATCTTAACTTATGGTAGTGGTAATAACGTATTTATCAGGAAATATAAAAGAAGTACAGGCTGTATTCCATTGAAAGATCGAATAAAACCGGTACTTATGTTCAATATATTATGACAGCGTACACTCTCAGGGGGTATAACCCATTATTTATATTTATATAGGTTTGCTGGAAAGTGCTAAGGCTGAACAAGACCCGGAGTTTCTAACCAAACCGAAGACGATGTACAAATCTTGCATGAACATATGTAAGTACTGTGAATATATCACGAGAACACAATGAATTCAAATGCTATGGTCATGTTGAGGAGATAACGGTGACAATATCTCAAAAGAGCAACATTTAGTAGTTGTGTTATCACAGCAGACACACACATATATATATCATTATCTTTTTGGGATACTACTACTACTACTACTATCACTACTATCACTACTATTACTACTACTACTACTACTACCACTACTACTACTACTACTACTACTACTACTACTACTACTACTACTACTACTACTACTACTACTACAAATCAAACAGATGAAGCGCTCTCATTGTCATGTGCAAAGCAAAGTTGTCAACTGGAATTGCTAAGAAGCTAAGGAGGACATTAGAGTGAGTGGGTATTAAAAATATTTATTTTTATATATTAAGCCTAGCAGGAGACACATTATCCGCTGGTAACTGTCTACTACGCATGTGTGGTGTTTGTATAACACATAATTGTGTGCGTGCGTGCGTGCGTGCATGTATGTATGTATGTAGGTATACATACGTACGTACGTACGTACGTACGTATGTATGTATGTATGTATGTATGTATGTATGTATGAATGTATGTATGCATGTATGTATGTATGTATGTATGTATGTATGTATGTATGTATGTATGTATGCATGTATGCATGTATGTATGTATGTATGTATGTATGTATGTATGTATGTATGTATGTATGCATCTCAGGGGCCAAACTTTCAGAAATACATCTAAGACCTCTCCAATAAAAACGCTTTTTTCGAAATTAAACTACAACAAAAATGGGTTACGGGTTGTTACGAGTTTTAGGGTTCATGCCAGATGCTAGACTGGCGTTAATCGATTGGTCACAATTTTATTGTGTTTTCTGCGATTGTTCCGAACTTGGTAAACAGTCCATCGATCAGTTAAGGGCGTTTCACGTTGCGTTACAAAAAACCTAATCAAATTTACATATTACATTACAACGTACGAACTTCGGAGACCTTTTTTACGTCCGTGTGGAGACAGCAACGACACAAAGAATGTGTGCTAGCATGTAATATTAATATATCTTAAATTGTATGTAAATTTGTTATTTTTTCCCAGTGGATTCCTTAAATGAGAACATCGTTACCGCTCAACTAACCGAGACAATTTTAATGCATTACCAACTTGATATCTACCAAAAATTTCGCCCCTTCTCGCTCAGCCCTGATCAACGAACGCGATGTTAGTCCACTACTTGTGCTTCTCCACGGGCTCGGAGACTGGCCTGTGCTTGAACCGTCTTGGAATGAGAGCAGCTATGACGTCACCGAACTTTTCGCCAAGATCAGCATGTTCAACCATGACGCATTGTGGAGTTGCGGCGTAGGAGCAGACATTCGAGATTCCGACAACAACATTATGCAGGTCAGTTCTCCTGGTTCACCAGCTGATGGTAGGTCGACGGCATCATATCGTAGTTTCATTACACGTTTGTGTTCAACTCAATTACCACTGGTCTACTGTATCATATTGTAGTTTCAGTAAATACGAGTATGTGTGTTCAATTCAATTCAATGCAATTCAGTTGCTCCATTCGCAGAATCCACGCAGCTTACAGGTACACAATTGTATTTGTGTTATTAACAATAGTTACAGATATACTGAACGAAACACCATGGCCACTTCAAACATCAATAACATGACCATAGAATGAAATAAATCAGTATTTCCAGATTCTGGCCACATACCTTGCATCACTGTTAATGATGCAACACACTACTCCATTTTATGATTGCAATTGGCATATGAATCTTTTTATATGTCAAATTTCAACAACAGAGTACACTTAAGAAAACTATTGTACACAAACGTATAAGTAGCACTACAATATTATTATCATGTCCAATCCTAACACCATTCACAATGCATGAACCATACATACATGCGCATAACTGCAGTTTTCTTGTGAGCTTGTGGTCTAGCCCATGGACCAGACGACATTGCTTAGATATACCATTATTGCCTAGCATGCTAGTTGGAATTACCTGACCCAAATAATGTACAAACTCTTCAATTATTGTCCCGTTATTGAGCATAATACTGGGATGTTGTCATCTTACACACTTTTTCATATTAATGGCTTCGTTCACGCTAGACGTGTAATTAATGTCGTTATGTTTGGTTTAAGTTTGACCAGGCCAGACTAGTTATGCCGTCCCGAGACTACTACCTCGACCCGAAGTACAGCAATCAGCTGAACGCGTACAGGAAGTTCGCCACAGACGTCGCCATAGCGCTTGGTGGGGACATAAATGTCTCAGCTAGTGACATGAACGACATGGTTGATTTTGAAATCAGCTTGGCGAACGTATGTTTAATTAATTATGAACACACGCGCACACACGCACGCACGCGCACACACACGCACGCACACACACACACACACACACACACACACGCACGCCTGTTTCCTATTCCACGACACAACCTATTTTTCTGTAATACAGTTTGTGTTCAACATATTTTACCTAGTTATTGTGCTGTATAAGATGGTCTTTTTTATGTACAATGAGCAAGAACATCACCATATCAGAATCACCACTATGTCAGCCAAAATATACTGGTTGGGATTGTTTTCATAGCCAGAACATCACCATATCAGAATCACCACTATGTCAGCCAAAATATACTGGTTGGGATTGTTTTCATAGCCAGAACATCGCCATATCAGAATCACCACTATGTCAGCCAAAATATACTGGTTGGGATTGTTTTCATAGCCAGAACATCACCATATCAGAATCACCACTATGTCAGCCAAAATTAACTGGTTGGGATTGTTTTCATAGCCAGTACGATTTAAAAAAAAAATTGCATCTTTAAGAATGGCTTGCAGTTGGAATAAGATGAGATAGTGGCGGAGTCACACAACTAATCGCACATGGCCGCAGACCGCGGGCGTTTATGTGCGCTACCCTTGCAGCCATTCATGTACGATCTCGGCGGAATGCTATTAAGTTACTCGTCGGCGGTCTCCTCGTGCTCGAGTCCAATGAGTGCAGCAACGATTCGACAACAGTGTTGGCACACGGATATTGGCGGCTGTCCTGTTGAGCAGATAGTGTGCTCACTCGCCGGCGACGTAGTTGTCTTCTGCTTTCTGCATTCTGTTGCCCTTGCTGCTTCAGCATTTATGACCAGCAGCGTCAACATGTCTCTTGATTCAGTCAGTGTATCGTATACGTGGTCTTCCCACATTCCGTTTACCCTGCCGTAGCTCTCCATACAAGACAGCTTTCAGCAATCCCTCGCTGTCCGGGCGTACCACGTAGTTGGTCCAGGTGAGTTGTCGTTTTAAGAACATGACCTCAATGCTCGGCATGCCCGCACGTTGCAGGACTTCATTGTTGGTCACATGATCCGTCAATCTAACTCCAAGGATCATTTACAGATGGCGCAGGTGGACCTGTGACAGTCTCTGGATACGTTGTCTGTATAGCGTGTATGTCTCGGAACTGCACAGGAGACATCACAGGACGACAGCGCGGTAGCTCTTGCATTTCGTCATGAGCTGGAACGTTTGTATGGCACCATCTATCTGGTATCAGCCTGATCATTTATGGCCTATTATAGGTGTACCGTTTCACATGCCTAATGTGCGAAACAAAGTCAGGTGTGGGCTGCGTTCTTTGTTGTCCCAGTCGGTTGCATTCGGTTAAAAGACAACTGGAATGGTCGAATGTCTTTATACACGCAGTTTCGCCGTCATCGCGCACCTCGTCATTTTGAACGCGTTGGTTGAACCATGACGTAAATAAATAGCATCTTCATAATCAAATGAGCAAGATGGTGTCATTGCAACTGCGCCCACACATTGCACACAGCGTTTTGCACCCACGTGTAGCAAAATAGTAACATGCACGTTAACATCGTAGACATGGGATACATTATAATATTTACGGAACTGAAGGTGATTCAGTTAAATCATACCAAGATTTACAGAATGCTACGTAATTTTCTGTTTTCCGTGACAGATCACTGTACCGGACTACCAGAGGAGAGACTATAGTGCACTTTATCACAAATACACCGTGGACGATTTGTACAAGAATGTGACGGACGTAAGTACATAGACGTCGGATCCCGGGAGCGTAATGTGCTTCGGGGGCTCAGCCACAATTATTTTGGGTGGGGGCTGGAAATATATTTAACTCCCAATGTTTCGGCATGGAGCAGTTGGATGATTTTGATGTGTACCAAAAGGATGCTGTTAACATATAGACAACAACTTGCACAGTTTATATTAAGTAAGATCGCTATAAAAAATACGGCCATAAATTGCTTATGTGCAGTTCGGTGTGTAGCAAACAGCCTTTTAATTATATGCACCCACACTCTATTTACATCTCACGTAGCACATGTTTCTGTTCCATTCGCTTAATCCTTGGTTTCTGTTACCACATACACCATTCATAGGTAGTTTGTGCAGCAATTTGACGTCCCCTATAACATGGACGATTTCTGATTATATAATTTACTTAGTCGTCTCACTAAAACGGTAACATACTCTCTCTGTCAACCTATGCTGTTTTCATTCCATTATTAGTATTACCTAATGCCCGCCAAATACACAGCATTTGTCGTTACTGTAATATTGATTATCAATGATTTTGCTAATTGTCTATATTGCAGCGGGCTATATCATAGTTGTTCTTTTCATCGATTGTAGGTGATAGATTGGCGACGTCTACTGCAGTTGCTGTTTCATGAGGTGAACGTGACGATCAATGGGTCTAAACAGGTTGTTGTCTACGGTCCGGCGTTCTTCAAACACCTGGAGGACCTGCTGGAAATCACCCCTACGAGGTGACGCATTTGCAGCGCTTGTAATAAGATTGAACAAGATTGCCACACTGAATGCTTCCCAGAGAAGTCGAAGTGTTGTTCGATTGTACAGTTCTGCCGGGGATTAAAGTGTGAAGCGTTTTGAGCAGTCCAACTACATTATATAAGAACTTACCTGTTACTTCACAAACAATTATGTAGATGCAAATTGCACAAGGAAACTTTGGATTTGTTCATTTTGTGCAATCCGACCATGTTGCAATTATATATATTTACGCTGCTCGCAGTTTCACTGTCAGCAGATACTTTCTTCCTGTCATAACATTTAGCTTCTCTATAACTTCAGCACACGCATTCAAAACCCTATATGTTTGCATCTGCCCAAATGCTGATATATTTCGACTTTTCTAATTCAATCTAGCTTTCGTAGCTGACGTACACTAAATGTCTGATTTTCACCACCTAATGTTTACACGCTGCCATATGACCTATTACATTATTAATTGTAACTTTGTTATATGAAACCTGCTTCGATTTAAAACACTGTCAACGTTGTCCTTCGGTATTAGTCCTGGAAATGTACAGGCGTATAATGCAGCCCGGTAGGCTGGGGTGCAATGATTTCCTAAGCACCCTCTCGTGCTAAGACAAAGTAGTTCCGCTCGAACGAAAAGTGCTCCTCTCGAGGTGTGGAAGGGGAACAGTTGGAGGATTTGTAGGACCCTCAATGGGGGGGGGGGGGCAGTACGGTTGGATATTTTTGGAACCTCAAAGCCAACAAGTGGTGCAGTTGGATATTTTATCAAACGCACCCCAAAACAAATCAATCACGCTACGGGTCTGTACTGTCAAACTTCAGTTAATCACACATATCAATAATGTTGTTCACAGGACTGTTGCAAACTACATCATTTGGAATGTCGTACAATCAAGTGTGTACTATTTATCGGAGGCGGTGTTCGGGGACATAAAACGACGGTATAAACAGGTAAGGTATTGGTGTCAGTTCAAGGACAAGTTGGCGTACTGTCTATCATTCCTGTCCTTATGCACTGTTGCTACATGACTATATTCTAGAATATTATAAACAAAGACAGTCCGAGTAACCATCTCTGACTAAGGATAATGTGTACGTGTTAGTTTGGCCATATATTTATATTGAATTTCTAGAAACGAAATGTCAACATGTTTTTGTTCGTGTAAACGTCGGACAGTTTCAAAACAAAAGTTATGCAGAAAGCAGTAAAAAAAATTGTGTGAACATTCGATCCATTTCATGATGATTCCATTTTAACTCTACTTCACTTGACGTATTCAAAGAGAGGTTACTTTATCGCTTCTTCTCCAGGCATTATCCGGTGCCAGCACACTTAATCCCAGGTGGATGGAGTGTATTGAGACGGCCATTGTTGCGTATGAAATGGCGGTGGGGCGCTTGTTCGTCGACAAATATTTCGACAAGACAGCGAAACTCACGGTAAGTGTTGATAATTGTTTAGAGTGAATTTCGCTAAAACAGCAGGTTTTATCACCAGTGAAACCCTAGCTTCCTAAACGCAGGAAGACTTCGTCGACATCGTGAACGATCACACCACGCGCGATGCATTTGAAGCAGTGAAGTTAATTAAATTACAACAGCTAACTTGATTTTGTAGGCTGATGAGATGATCAAAGACCTGAGGGACGCCTTCACCTCTATGCTTGCCGAAGTGTCGTGGATGGATGAAAACACTCGCAAATTATCTATTGCTAAGGTTAGGAGAAACATGTTTAGTTTTGGCCTGTAAAGGACACGTTCACTTTAGCTTATTACATTGCTTCGCTGAAGAAAAATCCGACTAAACGTGAAAGTTGATGTGCTTGCACGGTTACAAAATTCCATAATATTGTTGCATATTGTCGAATCATGCTACGTATATAATTATAATTGAAAACACATGACATTTTGAAACATTATAATTAAATTTACTATATTTATTTCATGGTGACATTGGAATGCTATGCTTAATAAGTAGCTTTTCCGATACGTCTGGCTGCGTTGTACCGTCGCATGCCACATTCGAGTAGAGATAACGCGTTTGGTTTGATGTTTTGACTTTCGATTGGCCTCGTTGTGCACATGCAGTGGCGCGTGACTTGCGATGATTCTGTATAGTGGTTTACGATGCACGTCTAGGCCAACGCAATGAAGGAGAGAATTGGCTACCCTGAAAACATCATGGACGACGACTACCTCGACAAGAAATACAAGCAGGTGAGCCGGTGGCTGCATCTTAATTATACAGGAGTACGTGCACGTTAAGTTGTTGTTATCCTTACCTTTCCGCACCCCCGGGGAAATATTGTCTCGGTACCGGTCCTCGATTTATGTTCTTTTCTTTTTCTCCCCTTCATTGTTCTTGTTCCAACACCTGTCCCATTCCTTCCAGATCTATCTTTACACAATCCTGCTATCGCTCCACCCGTAAAGCCCACGTTAGCCGGCTACTCATCAGTTTCTTCTTAAGATAATGACAAAAATCAATAAAGCAAAACAACTTACAAAGATTAATAACACGTCTAATGCGTACAATGTAGAAGGTTATGTTCCATTGGTTGCATATAGTTGTGTTTGATGTTCATGCTGTAGTGTTGTAAGAGATAGTCTCTCCGAAATGTTCTTTGTTACCAAACTTAAAACGTCGTCGTTTCATCACCTTGGTTGCATGAGCACATAACGTAAATATTATGATAGCACATGAACTAACATTGACTGTTTCTGCCAGATCAACCCACATGAAAATACTTACTTCGAGAACATGGTAAATATATGGAATGCTGCAGTGAAAAAGAATTTCAAGAAAGTCAACGAACGTGTGGACAAGACAGAGTAAATACATGTTTATAATATTTATTATTGACTGTGAATGTCACGACGAGGCCAACTAAATGCAAGTTCTTAATATATGTTAATACTATATGTGCTACGATAGATACGTTAGCAAACCTATTGAATTACATGTAAGAACTTGACATAGTTATCTGTAATACTATACATTTGGTTAGTCATTATTGCTTATGCAAATACGCTTTTTATTAAAGGTATTCTTGTGAATACGTTTTTCGCATCATGACATAAGTTCATATTGAACTAAATTATACATATATATTATATATATTATATGATTACGCAATTTATGTTCGCTAATAGAACGGGACCAAATTGAATGTTAAACCCCTTACACTGCGTTACGTGGATATACGACGATATTAGGAACATCGGATATATCAAACAGTTAAGCCAAATCCCTACATGTTCCTTACAGCGATGATACACGGTACTAATTATTAACGTTTCAAACGACCTTAATGTTATGTGTAGTCCAACCAATTACTATCGTTCTGACAGCTACGCCACTTCGCTAGATCACAACTGTCAATCAACTGTTGGGGGGCGGGGTTCTGTATTACGGATGGTGATATTTGAACTGTCCGTGACGTGACCCAGCAAAATGTTGCCAAACAACTCAAAAATGGATGCTGAACACGTGGAGTGTCCAAAAGGGCCGTCGTATATTTTGTTGAAATTCTGGCCTCGAAAGTGTTTCTTTATTGTAAAAACATGAGGCAACATTTTAAAGGTGACACTTGTAAGCGGGAATGTATAATTTATTAGATCATCAGAAGATGTCATGCCGCAATAGTAATGCAAGTCACATGTATAACTGTTATCAACATTGGTGGCAAAAGTAAAGCTTGACGGCATTCACTCGATATTTGATTGTGACGTAAAACCGCGACGTACTGGATAGGGCCTACATCTAGAAGTGTAGTATCGCGCCTCGTGTTCGGCATCGACTTTTGATGGCTTGACGGAGATTTGGCGAGGCAAGAGATAATGTAATGGATAGGTCAATTATTTCTTGCGACCATTGTTGTATTGTTTTTGCCGCCAGGTGGGACACTGGCGCTGCTACAGTGAACGCATTTAATGATCTACTTTTAAACGCCATTGGTAAGAACAGAGTTTTTATAGTTCCAGATTATTTAGATGGTCTGTAACATATGGACTGACGAGGTATTAACTATCAATGTTGGGGTCGTCGTCACACACACGCACGCACGCACGCACGCACGCACGCAAGCACACAACTCCCCCCACACGCACACATGCGCGTGCGCACACACACACGGGCACACACGCGCACACACACACACACACACACACACACACACACACACACACACACACACACACACACACACACACACACTCACACACACAGAGTACCTGCGACGTTCTAAGGACGGACGGCGGTACGCCAGCCTCAGTTCCATCACTTTCTTTTCTTTTCCTTTCAGTATTTCCGGCCGGTATATTACAGCCGCCAGTATACAACAAACACTACCCAAAGTAGGTATATATTAAACTGTATTGGCTTTACCTTGAAAATGGTCATACCAATATGTAACGTACTTGATAACATCTAAAACTCTAGGAGTATCGATACTGTACACAAATTGAAATGTATTTATATTATGTCTTGCTTACATAGATGTTTGAATTACGGCGGCATTGGAGTGGTGATTGGACACGAAATTACACACGGTTTCGACGACAAAGGTACGCGGTGAATCCTCTGATCATTAATTAGAGACACTGATGTATTTCGTGAGATCCGTTATTACGCACAATGTAGCAGAATTGTTGCGATCACGTGAGACATGTAGGCCAATTAGGACAACAACTAATAGCAGCCGACCGGTAGCAATATTATAAGGTAACCGACTGCAAGTTTCTGTATATATTTAATGACTTGCCAAAATTAAACGATATTTTTCTTATGACTGGTTCATTTTCGACATGTGTACACCACGTACAAACGTTCTCTCTAAGACTCTCCAACAAACATTCCTAGTCTTGACAGTCCTGATGCATTACTAATGTTCTTTCCCGTACAGTTGCATGCACATATTTATTTATAGGCCGTCAATTTGATCTGAAAGGCAATTTGAAGCAATGGTGGCCGAAAGAGGTCGTCGAGAAGTTTACACAGAGGGCACAGTGTATTGTAGACCAATACAGTAACTTTACCGTATCAGAAGTTCAACTTAATGTAAGTAAAATGGTAAAATGCTGATGTCTGAAACACAATGACTGTAAGCATGACGGTAGTGTAGCTTAACTGTGCAGTTTTGGCGAGTTGAGTGGTAGCGGAGTGTCGATCAGTACCGAGCGATAGTGGAGAGAGAGAGAGAGGGGGGGGGGGGGGTTAGAGAGAGAGAAAGAGAGAGACACACACACACACACACACACACACACACACACACACACACACACACACACACACACACACACACACATATATATATGTGTGTGTGTGTGTGTGTGTGTGTGTTGTTCAGATTTTAAATTATTGGTTTATATTATATAGAAACAATTCTTTTTCCAGAACTGTGTGTGTGTGAGTGAGTGAGTGAGTGAGTGTGTGAGTGAGTGAGTGAGTGTGTGTGTGTGTGTGTGTGTTTGTGTGTGTGTGTGTGTGTGTGTGTGTGTGTGTATGTGTGTGTGTGTGTGTGTGTGTGTGTGTGTGTGTGTGTGTGTGTGTGTGTGTGTGTGTGTGTGTGTGTGTGTGTGTGTGTGTGTGTGTGTGTGTGTGTGTGTGTGTGTGTGTGTGTGTGTGTGTGTGTGTGTGTGTGTGTGTGTGTGTGTGTGTGTGTGTGTGTGTGTGTGTGTGTGTGTGTGTGTGTGTGTGTGTGTGTGTGTGTGTGTGTGTGTGTGTGTGTGTGTGTGTGTGTGTGTGTGTGTGTGTGTGTGTGTGTGTGTGTGTGTGTGTGTGTGTGTGTGTGTGTGTGTGTGTGTGTGTGTGTGTTGTATACTATTCAATAATTATTCCGCGCAGCCATATCTTGCTATGGGATTAAACGTAAACTAATTATTTATGCATTTGTATAAACTTCATACGGTATGCGATTTGATGCCGTATTGCATTGTTCGTTTCCATAGATAAATGGGAAACTGACACTGGGTGAGAACATTGCAGACAACGGTGGTTTGAAGGAAGGTTTTCTAGTGAGTTTCCTGTTTCATAAAGTATTTAATGCGCGGGGCTCTGTCAATATTCATACATTGCAAATGAGTATCTTTATAATAGGTAGACGCATTTTATTTTAACATAACAACGTGGTCTGACATCGTAACATTTGAAAACTTATTAATATTATATAATGCGTAATACTTGTACGCACCTAATGCTCGCACGCACCTTCACTCTACGATCACAAAGTATCACATGACAATCGAAAGTAGATCGAAAGTTAATTTCAATTACTTAGCCTCGTAGAAAACGGTACCGTCGTATTTAGCAGTGGGTTGTCTTTGTCCGATTGTCTTATCACCCGATCTGTTGTAGGCGTACAGGAATTGGGTTAACAGACAAGGCCGGGAAGAAGACGTAATACCCGTGCTCAACTTGGACAACAACCAGTTGTTCTTCCTAAATTTTGCCCAGGCGAGTTACTGTAATGTTGGAATAAGTTATGACCCACTCACAGCTTCATCTTTGGCATTTTTGTAATTTCACCAATGTGACCTGTTGCGCCACTGCAGTAAGGAGCACTGATGCCGCTGGGGTATTCATAATTACGCCAGGACCTTTTTATATCAAATTATATTCGGTACTTAAATGTGATATTTATTAACTCACATCTACATTATACTTGTTAGTAGTGTCGTCTACATATTAATAAGTGTCTTAGTTCGATGTACTGTTACAACCTAGTGAGCAAAAAATGTTCTCCACCAACACGTTTGTTGATTGTTTTATTGTTTTATTGATTATATGTTGAAAATGGTGTACTATTGAAATGATGGGCTGTCTAATAATTAATTGTTGTTGGAAATAAATTACTTACTTACTTACTTACTCGACTGTATATCCCGTGTATCTATCCCTTTTCACTATGAAAGTGTGTGACGTTGCTGTGTTGTGTCCTAGTTGTGGTACTGTGTTTAACGTTGCCGTGTCCTAGTTGTGTTGGTATGTGTAACGTTACCGTGTTGTGTCCTACTTGTGGTGCTGTGTGTAACGTTGACAAGTTGCTTCCCTGTTGTGGTTTTTTGTGTAACATTGCCGCGTTGTTTCCTAGTTGTGGTGTTGAGTGTAACGCTGCAGTGTTGTGTCCTAGTTGTGGTGCTGTATTTAATGTTGCCGTGTTGTGTCCTAGTTGTGGTACTGTGTGTAACGTTAACAAGTTGCTTCCTTGTTGTGGTTTTGTGTCTAACACTGCCGCGTTGTTTCCTAGTTGTGATGTTGTGTGTAACGTTGTCGTGTTGTGTCCTAGTTGTGGTGCTGTGTGTAACGTTGCCGTGTTGTTTCTTAGTTGTGGTGATGTGTGTAACGTTGCCGTGTTGTTTCCTCCTTGTGGTGCTGTGTGTAACGTTGCCGTGTTGTGTCCTAGTTATGGTGCGGCACATCGCGGCCCGAGAGTTACATTGAACAGGTGAAGACGGACCCCCACAGTCCCAGAAGGTTCAGGTTGGTACATACTCCCAGAACATTATATTCTTTTTTATCACTGCTAATTAGTTTTTTATGTCCCGTTTTCTAAACAACGTTGTCTAATGTTTTAACATAAGAATCGTTCCGTTGTATTTTATGTTGCGGGGTAGTAAATATTACTCATTATTCACATTCTTAAATGTGTTGTTTATTATCGCTACAGTTAACATGTTCATTCTTCGTGAATGCCTACACGAACCTTTTTCTGTCTATTGCCATAATGATAATAATAGTAATGACAATAATAATAAAATACTAATACTAATAATATAACAACAATAATACCATTATGGCATTGCAATCATAACATTGCAAAAGTACGTTTGTATACTTTTGTATTCCGTGAGTGCGTGCGTGTGTGAAACGTGCATGTCATTGACAACTATATTGTTGTCGTGCATTTTCAGAGTGAACGGTCCCGTGTCAAACTCCAAAGAGTTCGCACGCGCGTACAAATGTCCAGCTGGTAGCGAGATGAATCCCGTCAAAAAGT